>JAQQZR010000007.1:21167003-21195977 GCA_030068235.1 Notoglanidium macrostoma
CTCTCACCCCAAGATGCTGGGATTGGCTCCAGCTTCCCCGCCACCCAGACGGATAAAGCGCTATAGATAATGGATGGGTGGAAAAGAAAAAAGGAGAATTATTTGGATGTGTTCTTCCATTCTCAGATGGTCTGTAGAAACATAAAATCATATATTTACCCTATAACGCTGGACTTACAGGACACCTCGCAGTAGTGTAAGTAATGCGAATAATAAAAAAAAAATAGTTTTAAAAAAAAAAAAGATATTTCCTGCATAAAAACAAAAGCTGCCAAGAAAAGTTTCATACATGGAATACGGTGGATGCTAGCACTTGATACCAGTCTGCGTGCCACCCGGAATGCGCCAGAGTCGCACGTGCCTGTAGTGAAGCACTTACCGCACTCGGTTTTATCTGTATGCCTGATGCCTTATCTCTCGTTTTGATCTCTCACCTGCTTGTGTTACGCTTGACAGCTTTTCCAACAAGCAGCTCTTTGTTTTTTTTCCCCTCACTATAAAGGCACATTGTTTGAGGATAAAGTAGACAAGCAGGCCAAGAGAGGGATCTGTATCTGGGAGTGTATAAACCGAATGCACCGCAGAAGTCCCATCTTCTTCAACTACCTGTACAGCCCTTCAGAAGCAGAGGTAAGGATGAGAGGAAGCTGGATTTGAGCATATGTGTGTGTGTTTACACAGACACGCTGGTGCATGTGTGTCCTTCAGCCTTCGAGGCTTTTACCCCAGTACACTTCATCTAGAGGTTGTCTCCACTATCCTCTCCAAATATTTCTATCTGCCATCCAAGATTACAGTCATGATGAATAGCTCTGCACTCTTGCATAAAAACATGTCTGTATTTGACCTTTGAAAATAGTCAGCCTTCTTTGTTTGGCTTGAGCTGCTGAGTGCCATGAAAACAAGAGCTGTGGATGAAGTAACTATAGATGGGAGCAGCTACAGAAGGACTTCCTCTATCTCAGACTTTTTTTTTTTTTTTTAGCCAGTCAGCCTCGTCATGCTATTGTACCACGGTGGTACTTAAGTGGGGCTGTGAGTGGTATTTTTAGGACGCTTTCACACTTTTTTTCCTTAACTGCTGGCACACGTTTAACACGTAGCCGTACAGGAAGCACGTGCGAAGCTTGCCGTTGGTTTGGTCACAGCAGAGTTCCCAGCTTTTCCGAAAAGCACGCAGTGACACCAATCAGGTCAAGTTGGGGGTCAAGCAAGAAAAACAGACATGGAGGACAGAGTGTGTGTTAAAAATTTAAAATTAATATGCAGGGTTCTGTGACACGTTCCAGTCTAACTAAAAATAACATGTCTGTTTTTGGGACGTGACGTGCTATCCCACGTCAACCGCGACTGCAAGAACTTCTCCTAATTTTCTGTCTCCGACGCTACAGCAAAGGCATACGAGCATCTCATCACCAGAGTTCAACATCTGCCCATGTGTCAAGAGCCGGAATAAATTCATTCCATCACCTAGGAACCGTGTTTCGACCATACGCTATCTTGATTCAGTTTCAGTATTTACTTTGTGTTGTGTATTTCTGAGTCACGTTGTGAGCTAGTCGGCAAAAACCAGATCTAAACTATAATAAAAAGGAAAAGAGTATTTTCATGGTCCATGTCTGGTTGGGATCAGTTTTGTGTTATGATGTGGATTTGGCAGAGACGCTGTTCCACTTCTGATAAGAGAAAGACTTCGGCACTTGGTTGGATCAATCGATGATTTTTTATTATTATTTTTTTTTCTCTCCAATCCTATTTATTCCAACATGAATAAATCAACATAGTAAAAAGTCCCCTTTTGATTCTGTTCTTCTCTGGTGTTTTTAGCTCACACAAACACGGTCATGATTCAGTAATACACTATTAATGAACTGTTTCCTATGAATCCTTGGATTGGAATGTTTAGAATTTGTACAATAACCATTTTTGCGGGGAATTCAGTGTTCGCGTCATCTGTTGTTTAGCCTGTCTTAAAGCCAGCCATCTCCATACCCAACCTGACCAAATGGGAGTTCTACACGGCCGAGACCCTGTCCACCGGACCATCGTATGACTGGAGGATGCTGGCCGTGCCCACAGAGAGCTCCGAGGAAGCAGACACTATCGCCACCAGCAAGAGGAGGATCGTCTGGCCCTGCTACAGCAGCGTAGCCCGCGCCCAGCCCGACGCCATCACCAAACTACTGGCAGTAAGTCAGGTTTAACCTGCTCCATTGTCTTCCTCCTCTTCCTCATGATTAGGATGAACCACAGGCACAGCAGGCTGTTGGAGTGGATTTTAGCTGAACGTTTGTATTTGCAGGACATTGAGAGGTTGGAGGGAGAGCTTGGTCAGGTGACTGAGCGATGGCATGTTACTCTGGAGAAAGCGCGACTCAGTGTGCAGGACGACCTCAGACAAGAAGGCAATGTAAGAGCTTCTGTATCGTCTCCAGCTCTCTCTCTCTCTCTCTCTCTCTCTCTCTCTCTCTCTCTCGGTTCATTTCATGTAAAACAAAACCAAAAAAAAATGAAGTCGCTTTTTTTCCCCCCTCTATTTTCTTCCCTTTTACTAAGCAGTAACGATGAAATTTGTTTTTGTCAAAAAGGAACACCGATATCACATGAAGGGGTTATTCTTCTGTATTTTCTAATACTAAATCTACTGAATGAAAATTAAAGATGGCACAATTCCACCTTGTCTTTTAAAACCTTTTACATCATTAAACCTTGAGTGTCAGCCGATATCTATGCAGAGTCGATATTTTAAAAACGCACACACGAAACTAAGCTTTAAAATGATGTTTTGTTTTGTTTTTTTAATTCATTCTTTTATTTCTCCAAATGTCCAGCCCTCCATATATTTGCTGGTATCAGCCCGATACGGATCCTGGGTGACGCATCCGTGCCATTTGTAATAAAAATATAATACTCTGCAAATTATTTGTCATAACACATAGCAAATACACTCTCAAATCTAAGATGGAGAAGAGCTTTTGTGCTCATTTACAAACAGATCCAGCAAATGTTTTTTCACGGACTGCCAAAACTGTTACTCAATCTTTAAGCATTTTTAGTATGATCATCTGTGATCATCCGAGCATCTCATTGGTGGTCTGATAGCTTCGTATGAACAGACGTGAGTAATTCTCTTTCCTGTGTCTGCTTTCAGCTACAAAAACAGTCCGTGTCCGTCACGGGCTTGATCCCTACCTCTAACCTGCAAGTGTATCAGCGCCACTCCATGCTACACCTCCCCGACAGCAGCCTGGGAGAGGACAACAGCTCCACCACGGCCAACGGCATGAGCCGCCGAGCCGCAACACTCTATAATCAGTTTACACCTAAGAACGATGAGAACAGGTAAAGTCAGAAACGTAAATTTCCTCTCACTCTGCTCGCACTTTAATCATCTAATTGCTATTTTCTTTTCTTCTGTGACGTGAACTTGCCACACCGTTCTTGAACTTGACATTGTTCTTGTTCTCGCAGGTCATTTGAAGGCGTCCTGTATAAGAGAGGCGCATTACTTAAAGCCTGGAAGCGTCGATGGTTCGTTCTGGACATTACAAAACATCAGGTGTGTTTCAGAATCGTCTATGTCATTCAGTGTGTGTGTGAGTGTTTTTAGTTCAGAGGAACTTACTGCAGCTTGTTTACACAGCTGAGGTATTACGATACGGACGAAGACATCAGCTCCCGCGGCCACATCGACCTGGCTGAGGTAGAGTCGGTCATAATCGCCACCCCGACCATAGGAGCTCCCAAATACATCAGTGAGAAGGCCTTCTTCGATGTGAGTAGTGAAGCGTGTGCTATACCTGTGCTATATGTACAGTAATGAAACTAATATTCTGATGATTCATATATTAACTATAAAGCTCTGAGAGGCATAACTATCAAGATAAAAGTCTTACATATATATTTACACGTGATATTGATTATTTATTCAGTAGCATCATTAGCAACTTTCCCAAAAAAAGAAATTCCTTTCAAGCAAAAAAGTAACCAGGCAGCATGACTGAGCCATTCGTTAAATATTTGACATCTTTGACTTTTATTCCATTAACCTCAATTGATTCAGAGTGTGCAAAAAAAAAAAAAAACTACACATTAATCCGGTTATGCTCCAGTTATTTTCGTAAAAATGTGATTTGAACATGACATGTCAGATGACACTGATATGATATGCCATGAGCGTAGCAGTGATGTAGCGTCAAGGTGGAATGAGGAAATAAAATCTCCACATGATCTTTTACATTTCACACCTAAGATCTGTTACACTGCCGAATCTTGCTATACATTTAAGACGGTTAATCAAAAATTATTAAAATAAGATGTGAGTAGAAGGAGGAAATTATATTTTATCTTCAAACCAGGTCTACACTAGTACTTTTTCTCCTCCAGCAGTAAACCCCCAGTATGTAACCTGAACACTCGATACCTCAGTGCTCAGAGTGTAGCCCAATGGCTGTTACAAAGAAACAGGAAAAATGCACGATTTTGTTCAGTTAATCCTGTTTCTCAGCGTAGCCAATAAAATGTGAGGAATCAAGTTCTTTTGATTATTATTTTTTTTTTAACTTAACGTTATTAACTAGGTCACGTTCTGATGATTCACATGCCGCCTGCCTTGAGAAAGGACTTGCATTTGGGGGAATTAACCTTAAAGTTGTAACCTAATATGTCTCAAATTATCCCATGTTGGGTCTTTTAATGTGATGGAATTGGGCCTGAAATGAAGTCCTTGAAAAGTTTAAGAAGGTGTAGGAATTCTGGAAAATATATAGAATCAGTGCTGATTTTTTTTTTTTTTTTTTTTTTTTTAATCTGCAAAGAACAAAAGTTTGTGGACATGTAAGAGAAGTCAGGAACCAATAATGAGCGAAATCTGCAAACATACGCAACAGCGGTTGAGCTAATGCATAAAGATGAACATGCGGTGTGTGTAGTTTTACTTTCATTAGTTCCTGTCTTTTTCAAGTTCATAACACTTCCCGTTGATGTCCACTTATTCATTATTGCCCTAACAGTAGAAATGGGCATTTTCAGGCAAGTAGCTGACGCCTTTGGACACTCACGTTTATTATAACGATGCCCTGACTTACTGAATGTCAACACACTTCTCTCTCATTTGTTTTGTGTGTACCCTTGTTGATGGACGACTAAGGGAATTTCACCTCATATTTGTACCCCCAGTTAACCAGGAAGTCATGATTACAGCTGGAAAGTTCCTGTACGCGCCAATCAACTAACAAATGTACAGTTGACATGACGAACATACTTCAGTTACATTGTTCACAATCATTTTCAGGGGTGCCAATAATTGTAGTACGTGTGTTTGTTCTAAATGGTTATTTCTTGATGAATATATTTATATATTTCACTTTAATGTTTCAGACTTTTTCACAATGTTTGTGAATCATTGTTGCAGGCACTGTGTATGTGTATGTATGTAGCGAATAATTGCAGTTAAGGAACTTTTCCAACCTCTCGCTGTCTCTCCAGCTGAAGACGACTAAGCGGGTGTACAACTTCTGTGCGGAGAACGCTCAGAGCGCGCAGCAGTGGATGGATAAGATCCAGAGCTGCATCTCGGACGCCTGAAGGACGGCGACCCTCCATCTTCATCAGCACCGTCTCCTTCCCTGCAGGGAGACTCACTGTGCGTTAGTAGAAGCATAGCGAAGCCCTCAGTGCCTGTCGAAGAGCAGAGTAAGATAGCAGAGGAACACATTCTCGCTTTAACACTACAAAGTGTGCACTCAGGCTGCAGAGTCACTGCCACACTAATCCTCCACGGAACCGTGCTTTATTCTGTTTTACCGCTCCAACACTCCTGAGCTCATCAGTCTTACAAAGCAGTCGCACTGAAACTCACACACACACACACACACACACACACACACACACACACACACACACACAATGCGAGCATATATTAGGAAAGGCTGCTTAAGATGTGACAGAAATTTTTTTTTTTTCAAAGATGCACAATTATAACAAGGCAGTTCATTTGCACTTACTTCTTTGATATGCACTCCTTGAATATATAGATTTTCTAACATTAAAAGATAAGACAAAAAACATGACTTTATGTAAAAAAAAAAAAAAAAAAAAAAATTCCGTGTTTATACATGCATACACTACACTACAGAAAAGAAAAAAAATACTTTGCACACTAAAACAAATATCCATTTTTCTATTTAAGTCAGTGATGTTTTATGTTCCTTTTAATACATGAATGTGTCCCCATGGATAACAGGTCAGTTTTTGTGATGTAAATAATTTTTTTTATCTTTAACTCGCGTATGTTCATGGATGTTGCATTGATGGGTTCGTTTTTCTGTAAATATCCTTCATGTTTATATTGTAGTGAAAGTGTTCTGGCTTACATTATTCTAACATTTAACTGACCTAAAGCCACCGAACACTTGATTTTTACATCTTTCTTCGACTTACTGCCCAGGAGAAGTGCTTCGTCTCGGTCGGCTTGTTTCTAAGACGTCCCGTTTGGCATGATAGGAAGTACGCTGCGTTTCTCAGCTGCGGTCTGCGTGCGCTGAAGGGCTCGGCTCTGAATCTGCGGAACGCTACGCAGGTTTGGGGTTTGTTTGTGATTTACTAAGACACCAAATTGAAGAAAAGAAAAGTTGCTCGGACTTGATGGGCATCTGTTCCTGTACCTGAAACTGATGTCACTAAGCTCATGTACTGTGTTTTGTGATGCCACTAATACTTCTATTCGGCTGGCTTTTTTTTTGTTGTTGTTGTTGTTGTTTTTTTTTTTTATTTGAAATAAATCAAGATTACTTGAACATAATTCATAACACGACGATTATGTAGTATTTCTTATTTGCATTTAGATCCCAAATGGCTTCCTGTTCGCTACAAAGGGCAGATAAGGCCGTCACAATGCACTACGTACTCCGTAGAACGCATTTTTGCCACCCAATTCCTTTTTCTAATGCAGTCGGGGGGAAAAAAGTTTCAGCTCGACTTTGTTGATATTTTCGGCATGACATGACTTGCTGCATTTTAAACAAGCTTGCCGTGTCTCAGTAGTTCATGCTACAAGTGAGACACACCTGTTTTGTTTTTTTAATAAAATTCTGCACACTACTTTAAAATAAGGAATACTTTTTTTTTAAGCATTTTACCAGTTGTGCCTAGTCCCTACTGCACACCCTGCAGAGAAACATGTGATGGGGCGGGGGGAGGACATGGCCCCAACCAAGCATGCACATTGTTCTGAGTTTGAATTAATAACTGTACCGTGTCTTACTTTATAATAAGTAATACTCAATAATAATTAACCCACTAGACCAAATGCCTGTCATGTTCAAGTTAAACATTTATTTCTATTACTGTATATCCGTGAGTTTCATTAGAAGTGACGAATCGACCATTTGAGTCCGTGACCATTCGTGAACCCGCTGACCGTCAGTGAGCAAAGCAGTGTGCTTATGTGCTTGATTTTATTTCCATCTGTATTAATTTTATTAGGCTGCTTTGGTACTGTAAACATTCCCATGCAGTCATGAGACTACTGCATATTTCACATACGACGTGTCAAACGGGCTTAACAGTAAGAAATAAAACGTATCCTTAACCCCGCTGTAATGATTATATGTGACCTCTAGGGGGTTAGCCCACCCTGCAGAGCATTTTTATACAGCCTTGATTTATTACACCGCTAACGAGCGTTTATTTCTCACTGAGCATCCTCGCATAAAAGTGTTCCATAACAAGGATTATTTACAGCTGAAAATAATCCAAAGGTTTTTACAGTCCAAAGGTTTGCGTTCCGTCAGGAACGAATAAATGCGACAGACTTAATTCTGGGACATTTTAAGATTGTGGGTTTGACAAATATGCCATTATTAGCACAAGGAACAAACTGTTTAGCCATTCACGGTTTATATGTTTGCATTTATCTTTCGGAAACAGGGCATAAATGTTCTCTCTACCACAGCACTCCATTCTGAATGGTCAGACGGTGTAAATGAATTTTCTGTTAATTGACTGTAGTGACGGCTGCAAAATAAATCCCAAGCTTATATCGATGCGCTCAGTCTGATATGTTATTGTTTCCATAGTAACAACTTTCCCAGTCAGAAGTATCCCTTCTTTTCAGTTAAATTGCTCAAGAAGGCTTCATAGCAGTAAGGTGAAGCACATGTTTCACATGAAATGGCATGATTCGGCCTTTCCAACGATGCTAGCAGCGACAATGTGTTGGCGAGAAAACTATTGTAAAAACAAGATGTATGTCCAGCCCTTATAATGACCAAGGTAAGAGCTTAAAATTAAAGGTAGAGTAAAATTACCCTGAAAATATCCTATCCTATGATATGATCCGTCTTTCTTTAATTAACATTTGTGTTTGGCAAACTGCTGTTGTATAAGAGGAATAAAACCCTTTGGGATGGTAACAGCGACTATTGTTGATCAGTTTTGTATAACTGCGCAACACAGTGTTTCATTCCTTACATAACTCCACCCTCTTCCAGATTCTCTGGATCTTCTCTGTAGTTAAATCAAGTTAAAACATTTTTCCCAAGCACCATGAACTTCCAGCTGTCTAAGTGAAGGGCAGTCAAATGTTCCATGGATCTGTCTCCCAAGTTTCTTTTTTTTTTTATCCTCACAGGATATCATTGTGATATTAGATATTGCATGGAGATGTTTTTCTGGACTTCACTCTGTCTGACAGGGCGTGAACAGATCTTTCCTTTGTTCTAGCACCACTCTCACTAAGCCTAATTAGAGGTAAGAAGACACTTGCTGGAACGGAACTTGTGCTATGACGGTCCAGATCCAAGCCTTCTCGTTTGCAGTGATGAATGAGCAGACATCGTGGCATGAGAGTACCACCATATAGCTCAGGTGCACACGACACACCTACTGTACATGCGAGATGCTCGCGCTCAGTGCCATCTGAAATGGTGAAAAAAGATTTATCTGTGATGAACAGCGTGTTTGTACCATGCATTTATCTTTGTACCTTCCTACATTGTCTGCATTCACAACATGGAAGGGGAACTTTCAATTCAGTTTTACTTCTGTAGCCCTTTAACACTAGATATTCTCACAAAGCAGCTTTACAGGAAGTGATTTAGATTCCTAATGAGTCAGGAAAAACTTCCTGAGATGACACAAGAGAGGAAGTCATCCTCTTTAGGGAGAATCTGGAAAATGTGATTATAAATCGGTATGCAGTGCTATAGAGACAAAATGCATTGAAGGGACACAGAATGTTAAGAATGTGCAAATTGGAAATGAAGACATTTTCACGCTTGGACACACTAGTGAATCCCAGACCACCATTTTTAATATTTCAGTTTTCACCAAATGTATTGAATTCTTGAGGGCCAAATGGCCCAGATTCCTGGGAAAAAATAACGCCGATGGGTGTTAGGACGGGCTTTATGACTACAGTAGCAGTTTCTATGAACAAATCTTATCCAAAGCTATAGGCAGCAAGTCACAACTGCAGAATGCTTCAGATGACCAAGGAGGATCTCAATTCCTATTATTCCGGGATCAAACTACATGATATTTTCATCTTTCACGATGGTTACCATGTCAAATGAGGCAATCACAGTGCCATAAATTTTTGCCGTGTCTTGGTGACTGGCAACACTACAAGTTTGACCCCGACCAATCATGTCCTTTCGTATTGTCAGGAAGGAGGGTCGAAGAACTGTCAGTCATGGTTACCAAAGGAACGTCAAGGAACACATAGTAGGAGTTGTCATACTAAGTGAGAAAATACAAAAATTTGAGACATGCTAGATTTTTTTTTTTGTCAGGGTGGCGTGGGACATCCCAGAGGCTACTGTTCAATGTTACACTACAAAGCCAGTTCATCATTCCTGACATTCATAATTGGGCCTGACGCAGGAAATTTGTCGTCCATGACATAATCGTTTCAAAATCGTGTTGAATTTGTGTAGTTTCGATCTCGGCATTACCGAAGTGGTTTAGATATGATGAGAACAATGTTTTTTCCCCACTGGCTCTGTTCCATGGCGTTCGTCTCTGACCGAAGCTCTGACCTCCATTCCTGTAGAATATCAAGAAGCCAATCAGAGTGCTATACTCTAACGTCTCTTAGGATATGGACCATAACGACAAGCCTTTTAAGTTACAATGATAACTGAGCAGACAGAAGGACAAACTGTGCTATAAAAGGACAAAAGTGCTATAGTGGTCCTGCAGCCATTTTGAACTTGGCTCACGCCAATAAGGACATTCCTGTTTGCTCTTCTTCATGTCAGCTGGCTCATACATTCAGCAGGTGTGGCCCCAGTTTAACATCTGGGCTGGAGCTTAATAGTCTCACTCAGAGCTCTCCAAATATAGCTGTGGCAGGAAGAAGGGAATTAGGCAACTGCGGCAAGAAGAGAGAGATGCAGCGGAAGAGCGAGTCCCACTGCAACCTTTGGAATGAGACAAATGTGCTCTTCTGGAAGAGGCCTATCAATCTGATGGACGTGCACTCAATGGCTGAAGTCATAATCATCGTCCTGAGAGACACATTCGAGTTTATCTAACAGACATATTGAAACTGATCGGCACATGAGCTCATCAGGCAAAAAAGATGATGAATCATGGCAATCCATTCAGTAATCGGGAAAGATCGCAATACGAAAGTCATACTGGATTTTCTTATCTATGAAAACCTGATCATTATCGTTCTCATAATTCTTACTTTTTGGCCTGCCAGAGGAACGTTCGGGTGCACGTCGGGGGTAACTGAGATGCTTCAGATAGTTGCACGATGAAGGAAGACGGAGCAGATGTCGATGTGTGAAGCCGTGGAAGACTCTGGCTGCTCTCATTCATGCAACATATCAGCACATTGTGACTTACATAAGCATGATGAATGGCGATTAACACGCAAAGCACATTCGGCTCGTGATACTCACGCTCAGTCCCTTGATGAACAGAGTTGCTAGTACTGGATTCAGCAAGTGTCCGCTGTTAAATACCGCTTTTGTCAATGTTTGTCAAGTTGCCAAAACAATGCAATGGCACTGTAATTTCCTCCCAAGCCCTTATTTAAAGTGCTTTTAATTTTTTTAATTTGCGCTCCTTTTACGAGTACTTATGATAATGCCGTGACACTATAGGTGCATGAAAAAATTTTTGAATATCATTTAAATTTTATTCAAAAAGGAAAACTTTCATATATTACATATTCATCATATGTAAAGTGAAGTATTTCAGGTCTTAATGAAACTCAGAAATCCAGTATCTCAGATTATTAGAATATTTCCTAAGAGCAATCAAAAAAAGATTTACATTACAGAAATGTCCTGAGTCTGCAATGTTTTTCATTTATACTGTCACTACTTGGTTTAGCATGAATTACTGAATCAGTGTGTCCTGGCATGGAGGCGATCAGCTTGTGTAACTGCTGAGGTGATATTGAAGCCCAAGTTGCTTTGATAGTGGCCTTCAGCTCATCTGTATTTTTGTGTCAGGTGTTTCTCATCTTCCTCTTGATAATACCCCATAGATTCCCTATGGGGTTCAGGTCAGGTGAGTTGGCTGGCCAATCAAGTACAGTAATCTCATGGTCAGCAGGACCCCCAACACCCCCACCCCCTATGCCCTCTAGGGCACCCTTACAGTAATTAAAATGTGATTAAGTGCCCTCTGAAGGTAGATAAAACATGATACAGAACACTCCAAGATGACCTCACGGTAGAAACAAAAGTGATGGCACTCGCCAGAGTGCCCCTGTGGTAGATAAAATGTGATAAGGTGCTTTCTAGGGTCCCATAAGTTGGATAAAACATGGCAAAGTGCCATCTATCGTGCACTTCGAATGTCGATGCAGTGCCCTATAGGGTTCCCCTGTATCCGAGAAAGCATGATAAAGTATCATTTAGGGTGCCCTTCCATTGGAGATTGCATGATGCGGTGCCCTATGGGGTCTCACATGCTGGAAAACATGATTATGTGCCCTTTAAGGTGTCTCATATGCCAAACATGATGAGGTGCCCACTAAGGTAACTCAAATGCCGAAAATATGATGAAATGCAATCTAGAAAGCTGCTTTATGCAAGAAAACATCATGAAGTGCCCTCTGGGGCACCTCACATTCCCAAAAACATGATGAAATACCCTTTAGGGCACCACTGTGATGAAACACCGTATGATGAAACATGATGAAATGCCCTCTGTAGAGCCGCTATGTCCAACAAAACAATGAAGTGCCCTCTAGGATGCCTTAAATTCCAGAAAACTTGACAAAGTGCCCCGTCTAGGGCACAACTATGTGCTAGAAAACATCATGAAGTGCTCGCTAGATTGTTGCTGTGTGAGTAAACATGATAAAGTGCCCTCTGAAGTGCCTCATTTGCCAAAAACATGATGAAGTGCCTTATAGGGTGCCTTGCATGCCAAAAAACATTATGAAGTACCCTCAAGAGCACCACTTGTACCGAAAAACATGGTGAAGTTCCCTCTAGGGTGCCTTTTCAGAGGAGAATATGATGTGCCCTGTAGGGTTTCTAATGAAGTGCCCTCATGGGTGTCCTTTCAGAAGAGTCCTACTGCCTGCAGGAGGTGCTCTATTTTAACCCCTGCCCAGAGAGTCTGCTCTCTGCAAGTTGTGATTTTTTTTAATTGGTTGTTTTAATGTTTGTTGCTCAAGATGGTAATTGTATTGTGATGGTATCGTATCGTGTAGGTTTATGAACAAGCTCCCAAAGGTTTTATAACTTCTCAGGTTTATATCCATGTGTCTATCTAAATATGTGGATTTATGAACCCAAATATCTGCCAAGATAAACATATAATGTAACAGAGCCACCCTTATTTTTTTTCCAGCGGTTTACTCAAGAAGAGAACAGTGTTGGTTCTCGCTGGTCCGTTTAGTGGCATTCGTCTGTGACCGAAACCGTGCGTTTTCTATCAAATACCAAGAGGCCAATCAGAGTATAATACTGTAAAGTCTCTTTGGAAAGGGATCAGAAAACATTCATCTGCCAAAGATTTATTCCTCAGTAAACGCTGAAACAGGAATGTTCCCATTCCGAAGGGTTTAAGAGAGAATCTCCTGGAAGGGAGTCAAGTCAACTTACGGTTTCACAGGCCGCAGGGGGCCACAGATGATATTTTCGCCTACGATTGGGATTCCATGGCTTGGACAATTCAGTCATGGGGATCAGACTTCGCCAGTGCACACTAGGAACTGCCAGAACCATGTGTGCAGGGAAATCTAGCTTTCATCACGCAACCAGTCCATTTCTTTAACGATTGTTCTGTGTTCATTTCTAAACTGCAAGCGTCAAATTTAGAAAGTGAGCTGTGTTCAGTGTCAGTTCATTATTTTTCCACATGTTGATCTGTTTATTTGTGAATTCTGCCTCTAATCATGAGGTTGGGACAAGAACAGGAAACTGCACTTTTTCACGCAACACTACCAGAACTTTGATTTGAATTGATTTTGATTTGTGAGGATTTACATCAGTGTTTGAATAAATGCGCAAACTTCTACACTTCTGAAATCCGAAAGCCTTTACAATCAACATGAAAACGTGCGTGTTCTTTACTCTTTGTGTCTATTACACGTGTGTTTTTTGTTCAATCTCTTTTGGTATTATTTGATATACAATTTAGGTTTCATTTGTTGTGGTTTTGCAAGTATTTTATAATAATTATATTTATGTAATTATATTATAATTATTATATACTTATATATTTTCTTTTGTTCAAAGATTCCATGCATGACATGCGAATGAAGAAAAGATTCAAGGTGAGTTTTGCAGGTTTTGCTGCAAAGAGAACTAGCAGGTACCGGTCAAATGGTTTCAAAACAAAAACAAAGCACTGGATTCTGGGAAGTGTGAGCCAGTCCCTTTAATAGTGTCAAAAAATAAATAAATAAGTAGATTCTTGTTTGGCCTGAATGTGAGACCAGTAAAAAGCACAACCTTGGAATCTTTGAGTACATTAATTACCCCAATGTTCCTCTAACAGAAAAGTAAATATCTTTTATCATTTATGAATCAGAAACAAAGGTATTCGACACTAAAATTTCATCACAATTCCAGTAATAGAAGTGTGTGTGTGTGTTCACAGTTTATGTTGCCCAGTTACCAGGACGCATCCAGGCATGTTCTGCATGTCATCTCCAGCTTTGCACCTCAGAATGAACTGTGTTTGCGCCGCTGCTGTGTGTTTGTTTAAACAATACCCACAGATTATCATTTCAGCGCAACAATCCGTCTCTGTTCAGGCGGGAAGGAGACGTAACGGAGCAGTGGCGCTTCATGTGGGTGCCAGGAGCAGAAGTGATGGCATCACATGTGCCTGTTTGGATCCTCTCGCATGCCCGTGAAGCCCAGTGTCTCCTCTATGCTGTACGTGTTAGTGGATTGCCATGACATGTGGAGTCGTGTTTCTCATCAGCGGTAGATGAACAGCAGTGTTTAGTTTGCCTTATCCGGCGTTTTCAGTTTCGATCTCATTTCTGGAACTGTGGGTTCATATTGAGTTCGAACATCATGATGTAGCGTGACAGATGAACAACGGAAAATATGTCAAAATTAAAAGCTTTTGTTATTCTGAAAATGGGTGAAATTGATCTGCCTTTAACAATCAACAGCTGCCTGAAGTATGAGGTCCTGTTGGTTCTGTCATCGCTCTCTCATAGGACTATTTGGTATTAGACCAGGTCATTAACACGACAGGCAGATATCTCGGCGGACTCATTGATTATCCTGATTTCAGGGTTTTACAAGCAAAATTCCAATCATATGTTCAAATGATCTCTTCTCCAACATACTTGGAGTACATGGAGTCACGTCCCAGTTGCTACTTTACAGCCTGTAACCACAACAAATCCATGCCAGCAGCCCATATAAATATAGCACCCAAATCCATGGCCAAGCTGAAGGGTGGAGAATGGATTTGGGACCCTGTTCCCTTAACAAGGGTCAGAGGCATGCATGCAGAAAGAGCTGTGGAGGATCCAGCAGCTGGACGAGAGCACAGTTGGATCCACCTCAGCACCTGCTAGCTATGAAGGAGGGAGACGGAGGTTTTTCGGGGATGACATGCCTTGAACGATGTTGTCTTGCCTGTTCTGAGTGCAGATAAGACCCCGATAAAGCTTGCATCATTTTCATCAACTCATTGAGGCAGTATAAGTAAGAAACCTTAAGAGAAACCAAAATTAAAAGGAAAACTCATTCTCCTCTGGCTGAACCCAAGGGTGCGTCCCAAAACTCTAATTGATGCCTTTTTGATTTCTCGTTCCAATCTCCCTCAGCCTGTGTCCTGCAAATCAATCAAAGTCAGCTGTCTTTTATCTTTAATGTATTTAAAACAACAGAACAAGGAGTTGGAGGCTTCTAGATCAAGTATATAAATGCAAAATTCTAATGAATCTAATCGTTTGTTGCTTGGTGCTCTATTTTCTTTATTCCTGTGAAAAGTAACAGTGACAAGAGGAATATTGAACAATTTTCAGCAATCTCAAAGATAACAGCTCAGGACTAAAAACAAAAGCGAGCTTCATTTCTCACTTGACTTTTTCATTTTCCAGGGACTTCATGTTTAATGTCTTTTTGATGAGAATTGCAATGTAGAAGTGGTGGAAACATTGGGGCAAACACAGGACTCAACGTTCCAGAATGAAATGCAGAATGAAAATCAGCTGCTTCCTGATCTAGGAGTTGTGTGCGATGGCGTTTGATGGTGGTTTAAGCATGACAGTTGAAGCGTTGGAAGCTGACCTGTCTGAGCAGAGTGTACAGATGAGGACGCGAGTAAGCTGGGAAGGACTAAAGCGCTGCTGCATTGCACTCTTTAGATAAAGATGCAAAGATTAAATCCCATCAGCTGGTAGTCGAACGGCATCAATAACAACGCAGGAAAACATTAACATTAAGTAAAATTAGGCCAACATGTTGAAAGCTATTTAAACTAAAAAAGTCAACTCGGAGTTTAATTGAATATCATGTTACTCATAAAGATTAATATGAGTGGGTTTTTCCTTTAAGGGTTGACAGGAATATGTGACCAGCACAGTCCAAAATCCAGCGAAATGGCAAAACTCAAAACCCAATAAATCACAGAATTCCCAACCCAACCCTATAAACTATTAAAGTCCAGACTGTTTTTGCCAAAAGTAATATTTCTAAGGTAATATCATGCCTTTTCTAATGAAGCATTAGGACTATTAAGACATGAACGTTCCCTAAATAGTTTTACTAAGATTGTAAAATGCTCTTGTTTATTACATTAAATTATAGCTATGAGAAAGAGCAAATTCACTGACACTTTTCATACACGCGTACTCAAGACTCATATGAGGACTAGCAGGCTTCTCCACATGGGTGCTTGTGCATGCTGGGATGTACTCTGTGATTTCCTTAAACTGGATATAACTGAAAGATATTTCAGAATACATGTAAATCTGTTTCATTTAAAAATATATATATATATTTGAATGAAACATATGAATGGCTACCAGCTGCCAAAACATGCTGAGCTGGGCTGATCAAACTGGTATACCATTTTTGCCAACTGGGAAGTCATTTTCCTGCTTCCTTAACTTATTAATGTTGACTATTTATGATGTCATTTTTACAACCAGTGACAACGAAACCAAAATATTATTGTCCAGAATATCAATATTTTCCTCAGATCTGCCGGCAAATTAGCAAGAAACGGTTCCATACTGCTAAATTTTCACTGCTATTATACTTAGCATCGACTGCTACACAAACGTCCGAGCGCTCCGCCATATTGGAAATACGTCACCATTTGCGATGATTTACACGGTTAGCGAAAACTTAAACCTTTAAGCTAATGAACGCTACCACAGTGCTAGAACATTTAAAATTTTGTCATTGTTTTTTTTTGGAAACACGCAACTGCACTTAAAATATGTTTTTCATTATTAGTTTGTCGTGAGAACTTCATGAGAAGTGCTGTGAATGTTCTGGAAATCTGCAAGTCAAGCAAAAGAGCAGTATGAAGGATGAGTGAATCAAAACAGAGATCATTCTTGCGTGTTTGTTTATTATAAGCCCCGGAGAGTGGCTCCATGACACACACGAGAGAACCCTTTATATCATGCAGCTTTTATCAGTGTGAGAACATGACATGTTACAGCATCATAGAGCCCGGTACAGTCCATCTGTATATTAATATCTTCTATCTTATGCACAGAGATATTTAGACAACATTCCAGTCAGATCCTGGACGATTTATTAGTACTAGAGTGACATCTAGTGGACAAGACCGCACAGTTGCAAACGTACAACCACAGGTCGAGCTGATCATCCTAACTGAACTCACAGTACTGCATATATAATATTCCATTTGACAATGAATTCAAACACCTGTTATTTCCTGAATATGGAAAACCTTCTGATAAAAAAGGCCTAAGAGTTGACTGAGATTTAAAAAATTATGACACAAACTCACCAAGTTGTATTTCTTCATGTGATTGATATGATTACTCTTCAGTCGCAATTATTCTATCTGTAAGCGCATACTGTTTATACATTGACATAATGGGATTCATCTTTCATTCATTCATCTTCAGTAAGCGCTTTTTTTTCCCCCAGGGTCACAGTGGATCCGTAGCCTATCCCGGGAACACTGGGGGTGAGGTGGGAATACATCCTGGATGGGCTGTTGGTTCATTGAGGACGTACATACACACACTGACTCACGCACTCATTCACATCTAGGGGTAATTTAAAGTGACCAGTTCGTCTACCGGCATGTTTTGAGAAAATGGAAGGAAAACGGAGACCCTGGAGGAAACTCACGCAGACACGGGGCGAACGAAAACACCACAGAGACAGGAACTGGAGCTCTGGATCGAACCAGGGACCCTGGAGCTGTTAGGTAGCAACATACAGTGCTGTGTAATGGATTATTAAAAATATAAAAGAACATTATATAAATCAGGGTTAAGAAATGTCTACATGTGCATTAAAAATGAGAACAGATTATAGGGCACTGTCTGGTTTGTTCTTGGTCTCTTGCCAAATCTTCTCTCTCATTTCCAGCTCCTTGTCCGTGAATGCCGCTGCGCCCCAGTTGGTCATTTTCTGAGGACCTTTGCTGCCTGAAAAAAGGGGAATCGGAATATGATGAAGTTAAAATTGTAAAGTAAGTATAAAATTAATCCAGTCATTTTATAAAATTGCTTGTCACTGCAAAGAGTACTACTCCAAGTAAGTAGAGTAAGTAAGTAGCCTCTAACTAGATAGAGGAATAGTTGTAAAGTGAAGGATTCCCTGATGATTCAGATGAGTGTTTAGAGAGCTGGTTTAGTTTAAGCTCTGTAGAGTCCAGCACAAGGTCACTGAGCTACAAACCCTGTGCACGTCTCTTACCTGGTTGGATAAGTCGAATTAGTCCTTCATGCTCTGCCACTTTATCCTTCCAGTTCTTCGTCTTGTTCGCCGCCTGTTCCAGTTTCCTTTTCACAGCCTGTGATTACATTCACACACATTAAAAGGCATTACATTTCATCAACAATGTACCATGTTTGCAACAGGTTCTATGACCTATACAGACAGATGACAAATTAAAGGAAAAACACCATAAAGCGTGTTGGAAACAACCAGAGCAGCATCGGTGCTCCTTGGCACACAGTTGTTCTGACAGAACTATCAAGATGCCCTGCATGGCAATACTGTGAGTCATAATTACATGTATATTTTAAGTTTTATGCTTACAGACCCTTTTAACTTTAAAATTCAACTGTCAGATGCATATTAATAAACATTTGAACCACAAGATGGCGACAAAGAACAAAAACAGTGTTTGACTGATTACACACCTCCAATAGAGGAAGTAAAATAAAACTAACTGATGGAAGTAAAAAAAAATCAATCAGTTCATTTCAATTGAACGCACACACTCAGAACTAGCTGGATTTTAGAGTCACCAATCCTGCTTTTGGGAGGAAACCCACAAAGACAGATGTTTTGTAATGAATTAGGAGATGTTAAAGATGTCGAAGACGTTTTGAAGATGAAGACTGAAGTAAATAGTTTGCATATAATCTTGATACTCGGGCCACAAAAAACAACCAGGTGTTAACAAGGGGTGTGTGTGAGTGAGGGAACTGGCCTCGTATTCCTCTAGCGCCCCCTGTCTTTGCTGTTCGAGACTATCCAGCTGTTGCATAGCCATCTGCAGGGCACGGTCTTGCTCGAGCCTCTGATGCTCCAGCTGCTCTTTCTCCTCCTGCGTCTGACTGATGGCTCTCTGCTGCTGCAGGTGAATCTGCTCCAGCTCTGTGCGCTTATTCACTTCCTCATCCAGCAGCCTAACACACACACACACACACACACACACACACACACACACACACACACTGTTTACACTGTGCTCTGACTCTAATTTCATCCATGCTATATAGATAGTGTGTGTGTTGTGTTTTGTTTATGCACAGTACCTGGCCTGCAGTATGCGCAGATTCTCCTCGTCCTGTCTCGCCTGTCTCTCGTCCTCTAATGCCTCCTCCAGGCGACGGTACATGTCCTCCAGCTCCCGGACACGCTGCAGGTACAACCTGAGCTCACTCGACATCTGATCCACCTGCTCCTCCATCTGCTGCCGCACCTGACACACACACACACACACACACACGTGTACCACAGGTGAGACACTGAACTCGTGCAGGTCCGAATGAGATCCAAGATTCTCCTGTTAGATGCTTTCTAACAGATTTATAGTTTGCGTATGACTATTTGAGTGTTACACTGGCATGCTTACCATTTTTTCTTTCTCCAGGTCCATTCTGTAGTGGTTCTGTAGCGCCGTTTGAGTACGAATTCTTCTCTGCTCCTCCATCTGTGCCCTCGCTGCTGCCTCTTCCAGATTCTGAGGGACAAACAGAACTTAGTGTTCTATGGAGAAGAAAAATATATAATTCAAGTGCGTCAGGAATAAAACGCAATGTTGCGTGTTGTTCTAGGAAAATGATCAAAGATGGGGTGGTATGTTGCAGGTAAGTATTAAGCGGAGATACGGTTCCCACCCCCAGTGTGTTTTACTGATTAGTTTCCTATCACGGCATACCCTAAAGTGTTTTATTCCACTTTTTATAACACAGCAATGTGCCAATGATTATTTATTATGCTTTTTTTTTTTATGGTCATACTTTTGAATCATTTATAGTTACAGTCAATGCTTTGCCAGCAAAACTAGTTCGTTCCTGTTTCCTGTTCGTTCATTACTTCGATTACAGCAGCTAGAAGCAATCCCTAGTTCCCTCACCAGCTTCTCTTTTTTCCTTTCTTTTTTTTTTTTTTTTTAAGTTAATAGACAAAAAAGCTGCTGGACATGTTACCAAAAAAAAAAAACCCAAAGAGTAAAACTGTTACAAAGCGCTGACACTGGAGACTCCTTAGAGAAAACTTCTCCATATCAACAATTATGTTTTTCTTTATTAACTATCAACATGCTTTTTAATCCGTTAATGTTACTATAGTAACGATAACGTATTAGAACGAGCACATTAATAATGAATAATCCTGTGATTTAGGACGTGAGCTGCACCAGTCGGCGCTGCTGTTTTAGAAAATTCATCAACACCTTCTGATCACATGACAATCATTCTCACAAGAAACAAAAATGAATAAGTAGTGAAACACTTCAGAAAAAATCAGTGTAGAAATGTGCACCCCTTTGTTTACATAACAATATTAATATGATTTCTATATGGCCCCAATTTCCCCTTATAACCCCCTTCAAACTTTTTTCATATCGTCTGTACATCCTTTAGATCGTTTCCTCAATAGGTGCTGCCCCTGTAACCCCCCGTTACTCCCTTCCTGTTGTTTAACAATGAGAATGATTAATAATAATAAATCTGTTCATTATAACCTTGGCAGTTCCAAATGAGATCTGCTCTTCAGAACTATGCATGATATGGTTACAAGCTGATAAGCGTATCTCCTGTCAGCACTCCTTAAAAAAAGAGGAACTTGATTTTTAAGCTGTAATAGAGGAAAGACACTTCTGAAAGTGAAATGACCGGCTTAACAGATGAGGCGGCTGAAAACAGGAACTTGAGCGTTTACAGAAAAAGCTTCTCTGTATCAAGAGCTCATGAGTTCAGTGGTCACAGCTGCGTCCACATTTTTGCATCTGTGGCTGTTTAGTTTAATCACATTTATCAAATTTAGCCGAGGCCTTTACTGATTTGAGCTGAAACTGGGTGATCGAGCAGCATGATCTGAGTCATAGATGATAACTGAAGCTGAAAAAGGGAAATTTAAATATGGAGATAACGATGGAGAAGCTGATTGTATTGACGCTAAAGTCTACTCTTTCGTATGATAGCTGAGTCAGAAGCCAATGGACACATCAAAGAAAGAGAGGAAGAAAAAACAGTCGTAGAGACATGGCTGTGCTCAGTTATCTTCCTTTTCCACTTCATATACCAGTGATATTCAAACTCACGGGGAAAAAATAACCAGATTTCCAGCCATGATACAGTTAACTCTGCAGTCAGTCAAGTAAAAAAAAAAAAAAATCATCAGTATTAAGTCAGGGACGTAATACGATTGCCAAATAAATGTAAACAAAATGTACAAAACAAGATTCTGTACAGAATTTTTAGCGTTTTGGTTTTAGCCTGATTTTCGCATGCACAGCAGACGTGGATGGAAAAAAAAACCCCACAGACTTAAATGCGCATGACTTCACTTTCCCAGGAGATTATATACATTTTGGCTTCTACAGTCTCATTTGAGAAGTTCAACAGGCCAAGTTCCTGAGTAACGACGTTTGCGGTCGCATCACAAACCCACAAAGTATAAACTGCAAGCAACATAAGCATCTTGTAGCCTGCTAGTGTGAATAAAGGAAACGTCTGAACCCTTGAAGCTTGTAAGACTTTAAACAGTTAAATACAGAGTCAGCCAAAAAACAAATGTACACACACTTCAGGAAGGCTTCGCCACATAAATGTCTGGAAGCCAACAGAGACCACTTTGAGCACCTCTTGTGATTTTAGAGGCCAAAGGTAACTTGTATTTATCTGGTGATGTCTGAATAAATTTAGTATTAAGATATTTATACAAATGTTTCTTGTCCTGAAGTGTGTGTACATTTTGTTTTTGGCCGACTCTGCAGATGTGTTGCACTGTTACTTTGGCATTTTGTAGAGAACTGTGGTCAAAATTTCTGCAAACCAGGAAATTTGGCCATAAACATAAACAGGTTTTTTTTTTTTAGTCAGGAAGGAGTTTCTAGTAAAATGTGTTAAAATGTCAATCTGATTCAACGGACAAATAAAAACAACCAAGACAAAGAAATGATAGTTGCTTAAAATTTGTATTTAGATTCTTATATTTTGTATATGTTAGGGCAAAGTGATATTTTTGGAGGGTTGTAGGGAGGCCGATGCTGATTGGTGTTATAACTGGACTGCAGTACCTTCCTCATGGCTTCCAGCTCTCTCTGTTTCTTCTCATTGGCCAGCTGCAGCTCTCTCATCTGTCCCTCCATCAGCACTATTTCTGCCTGCAGGCGGCTGCGCAGTTCCCGTCGTCGCTGTCGAGCCTCACGGTGAGGCGCAGACAGACCCTGCCTCAGCCGGGTAATGCAGTCCTGAATAGCTAGTACGTGTACACACACACACACACACACACACACACACACACACACAAAGTATTCAAGTATTTAAAAGTTAGGATGTTTTCTTTTCCAACATGGACAACGATTTGGACACCGGAATTCATATATAAATTTATTATGTTTAGGTTAGGGTTCGGTTAGGGTCATGGGTGGAGTTAGGGGTGGGGTTACCATTCATACCATTCCTTACAAGAAAGTCACAATCCCTGCTCAGCTTGCACCTACTTAACATGCTGTAATGTCATCGGAAATGAAGTATTATCCACTGGGACACTATAAAGTTGCCGTACCTTGGATCCACTCTTGCCGTTTCTTTTTGTCCGAGGCGCTGATCTCCAGGCTTTTGTCTGGACATTTGATGATAAAGAGGTTTCTCTTGCCTTCTTTGTCGGGTAAGGGCTGAAAAAAGAGACACTTAAGTGTCACTTGCCCGGCAATTGTTTTTAACGCAGGCTTGCTTGAGCTCTCACCTCCACACAGCAGTGCCGGTCCACCGTAATGGAGCCCTTCTTGTCAGTGAGGTCTTCGCTCACGTAGTATGAGATTGAATCGAGATGCAGCTCGAACCAGCGCTCAGTCCAGTTTTTCCTTTTGTGGCCTTTTTTCGCCATATAGCCCTTTAGGAATGGAAAAAAAATAATATCACTTTAAGTTACAGCTCTAACCTCTAAGGGTTGCAAAGCATTAAATAAACATGTTTTTACAGTAAACTTAATCATATCAACAATTACACATTTTTCTTTAAATGTTAGGTTTAGTTACACATCACTCAGCCATGAAATTAAAACCACTGACAGTTGAAGTGAATAACATTATCTTGTTACAATGGCACCTGTCATGGATATATTAGGGAAAATTCAGTTCTCAAAGTTAGGAAAAATGGATAAGCGTAAGGATCTGAGTGGCTTTGACGAGGGCCAAGTTGTGATGGCTAGACAGACCCAGTTGTCAAAACAGCAGGTCTTGTGAGGTGTTCCAAGTATGCAGTAGTTAATATCCAGCAAAAGTGGTTCAAGGAAGGACAACCAGTGAACCCGCGACAGGAACATGTGCGCCCGATTCTCAGTGATGCACATGGCGAGCGAAGGCTAGAACATCTGGTCTGATCACACTGAACAGCACAGCTGGCTATGATACAAAGGCTTCAGAACACACAGAGCATCACAGCTTGCTGTGTGTCGGAGCTGCGTAGCTGCAGACCGGTCAGAGTGCCCATGCTGACCCCTGTCCATCTCCGAAAGCTCCGGAGCAATGGAAGAAGGTGGCCAGGTCTGATGAATCACGTTTAATTTGGGAACGCTAATCACGTTGAATCATGTTCTCAGAGGAAGAGATGGCACCAGGATGCACTATGGGAAGAAGCAAGCCAGCAGAGGCAGTGTGATGCTCTGGGCAGTGTGATGCTCTGGGCAGTGTTCTTCTGCGAGACCTCGAGTCCTGTATTCATGTGGATGTTACTTTGACATGTACCACCTACCTAAACGTTGTTACAGACCAAGTACACCCCTTCATGGTAACGGTATTCATGTCAGCGGCCTCGTTCAGCAGGATAACGCACCCAGCCACGCTGCGAAATTTGTTCAGGAAGGGTTTGAGGAACATGACAAAGAGTTCAATGTGTGGTCCAAAATCTGTTTGAGCATCTGTGGGATGTGCTGGACAAACAAGTCAGATCCACGGAGTCCCCACCTCACGACTTACAGGGCCTAAAGGATCTTCTGCTAATATCGTGGTGCCAGATACCACAGCACACCTTCAGAGGTCTTGTGGAGTCCATGCCTCAACAGGTCAGAGCTGTTCTGGTGGTATAAAGGGGACCTACACAATATTAGGCAGGCGGTTTTGATGTTATGGCTGATCAGTGTATAGTGCATCCTCCATACAAGCTGTTACTATAGAAACGAATGGAGTAGTCAACAGCACTGTAGTATGAAAGTATATATAGATGGTTATGGTGTCTATGTTGTATTCACTAACCTTAGAGAAGAGGTTTGCTGAATATTAAACTCTCACACACACCATTTCTCACCTGTTTGAGAATATCCAGAATGAGCTCCTGGAAGACCTCGGTGATGCCCATGCTGGTGGTCTGGCGGTCCAAACCCTTGGTGAAGTAGCCCATACCCACCAGCTCAATCAGCTCCCAGACATTCAGACAATTCTGCTTTAAACTCAGCTGGGCCTTATAGTCCACAAACCTGCCCTCGTTCCAGTTCACGCTCATGGCTTCCATCAGCTTCCTCAGGAAATACTCGATCTTGAGTAACGAGAAAACAATCGTTTCAAATGACTCTAAGAATTCAATCAATGTCATGTATGCATATTGTAAAAGGCTAGATTTTGGTGTTTACTCACCTCTTCCGCTACGATCACAAGTGGATATCGGTCTTCAGACAGGAAGTTGAAAATACACCAGACTTTGAAAGCATCTTCGTCAGAGATGAGCATGCGGTTGTTGCTGATGTTCTTACGCGCGCACAGCGTCCAGCACATTTTATTCAGCTCCACAAAATCAAACTTGCCCTGGATCTGCGATTAGAAAACAGTACTGTCGGTTCATCTCCTTAAGCTTTTAAATCAGTGAGCGCAGATTTACAACTCACTCATTACACAGCTTTCCTGTTAGTTTCCTTTGTTGTTCTTGCTGCATAATTACGATGAATCACTGTATAAAATTTGGGTTTAAAAACATGATCTGAGTTGACCGAAGAAGTACGGAACTTTCTTTTTGATGAGTACAAAGATAAAAATGATTTTTTTGTTATAGGAAAATAATCAACGATGGGCTGGTGTGATGCGACCCAGCATGAAGCTCTACTACAGTTAACTTCCTGAGGTTCTGGAGTTATTTTCCTATAATAGCACATCCTGAAATGTTTTATTGCTCTTTTAATCCACATTTAATTCCAGTCCATTCATTTGATTGGTTGAGTGGCATTCCAAAAGTGCTGATAATTAGAATAACAGCACTGGGACGTTTTACTTGTGTATCATTCCGCTCGCCAGTAAAATTCCACTTCCTATAATATAGTAATATCACACTCGAGGTCGTGCTGTCGTACTGAAAGCAGCACGGCTGTTATTCGGGAAAAGGCATGAGGCCGGAGTGCTGATATTCAAAACAGCAGCACTATTTCTCATGTGATGTTGCTTAAATATCCCAGCGATTTTGCCAAAGATAATTTTTATTATTATTTATTAAAGAAGACATCATGCTTTTTCTCTATTTATTGTCTTTCGATCATGTTAATTAGCAACTGAATCAAATTTTCATGTTTGCCCCGAAATAGATCAACATTACAGAATATTTGAGAACTGAGATGCCTTTTTATGGAATTGAATAAATTACATCCACGTGGTCATTTCTTATATCTTTTGGAAATGAAGTCTAACTTACACATGGGCACAGAAGTAAACCAAGACTAAAAATACCAGCGTATGAGACCAACGTGTCAAAAATGTCCAATGAGTAAGCGGAGGGAAAAAAAAAGAGTCAGAACTTGTGATTAGTCAGCGGCGTGTTCGCCAACACACTTCTGCATGTCTGTTCTCTGTGTGTCTGTGCGCGTGTGAATACCACGAAAAAGCACTAAAACACAAACACTTCAATTAACAATACTAAACGTTGCTTAGAGCCTTTACTTCTTCAGATTCAAATGAATGCACCGTCTCCATCACTAATGCCTTCATTTGCTTGTCCTTTGCTTTATGGATGATAAACGCTGCATTATATTGCAAAATGTGTCTCAGAAATGTCGTCTCATTTTAAACTACTGCAACCTCTAGGAACATTTAAACTAAAAGGGGTCGTTTTTTTATTATATTTTTTAAAGCATGACCCTTCTAATTCAGTAAACATTTAATGTGTCGTGTTTACTAAAACTTTAAAGCTGTCTTTATGGTGTGAATATTTTGAGTTGAAGGTGGCACTTCTGTTGAGGAGCAGAAAGAGGAACAGAAAGACGGAGAGAGAAAAAAGAGGAAAGGAAGGAGGACAAGAAGAAAAAGGAAGACGAGGATAAAGAGCTGACGGTGAGGAGGATAACGGTGATGATTACAGCAAGATGAAGATTAGCAAAAACAGAGAAAAATGAAATGAAAGAGGAGAGGAAGAAAGTAAGCCTCGGAAAGATGATGAGAAGAAGGGAAAGAAAAGGTTCTTTTTTTTTTTTTCTTTTCATGTCGACAAAAAGGTTCCGGGAGGCACTTTTTAAGGGTACCTCTGGCAAAACAATTTGAAGAACCTCTTAAAAGTCCTTGCAGGAACCTGAGGATGAGCAAGACGAGAAGAGGAGGAGGTGGACTCTATCTACCCTGTCTAGGATGAAGGTGTTCAGATAGGGCATGTAGCCTTGCGTGGACACGGGTCCCTCGTCGTCGTCCTTGAAATGGTCCTCCAGCTCAGACTTTTGATGCGGAATCTGCAGCACTGTGTACAGGTTGTGCGACAGAACCTTCACAAGACAGAGCAGACATAAAACAGCACTTTTATCAACACACACGGTCAAAAAGCTGCCGTACAGAAACCCTGATGTAGATTCGGATCCATAATGAGCAAACCAGAGGCGACAGTCTAGACGAGAATCTCTAGGAGGAGGAAACCTTGTGAGGAAGCGGACTCGAAATGAAACCCGTTTTCTTCTGGCGTTATAAAACATGGGTGTAGAAGAGTAAAGATGGAACGGTACTAAGTGTGATGTAGATTGTGAATAAGAGTCCTGGGATGAGAACAGGACAGTCGTTATCATTACAGCAGATCAGTTGTTTTTTGGGGACATGCAAAACTTTAGGGTATCACGTAGGACTAAATCGGAAAACTACTCAGCGTTGTCACCCAAAACCGCATGGCAGGTGTTCAGTGTTATCTTAGGAATGCATCAGAAAATGAGAAAAAAAAATTTCTCACCATTTGTATTTCCGTCTGTTCAGGACAGATAAAACAGACCAAGCATAAATCACATTTCTATAAATAAGAACATGAAGTGAGCCTTTTGGTTTCATACAAGCCAATACTTAAGGATTTGAGAAGTGACATTTGTCTGTGCGCGCGCAAGCTTAGACAAGGTGGAAATTCAATAAAGAGTCTAATTAACACTTTAGGTAACATTAAAGAACATCATAATCACGCCAGTGGAAAGCTGACGCACGTAAATGGGAATTTTATTGGAAATGTCTGTCAAAGACACACACAAGGCTTATCTTATGAGGAAATAAGATCTTTTAAAAAAAAAAAAAAAAGAAAAAAAGAAAAAAAACCCGACGCTGTTATTTCCCCTTATAACAAAGCAGAACAATTCAAGGTGACGTCATTAAACGCGCTTGACAAGTAAATACCTACAGAATTTGCGCACATTGCGCAACAGTGCCATTAAAATTGACTAAACATTTCCAATCCAGCTTCACTTCAGGACAATGAAACAAGGTATTTAAAAAGAAACTTTCTGTACACATTCTGATTTATTCTTTCTTCCTCCTACCTTAAGCTGAGACTTGGACACTTTGCCTTTCCGGTCCACATCCAGCGCGCTGAACGCGTGCCAAATCGGCTTCAGGATTTCGTCTCTATGGACCATTTTACACCTGTTAACTCCTGGCAATGTAAACACAGCAGACAGACAGCGGCTATGCCTAACATCCACACCATAAATACTGTCTGGTGGAAGTGTGTGTGAGTGCGTGTAAGAGAGAGAAAGACGCCACCTATCCACAGCGCTCCGAGACGCGTCCATGCGTGGCGTCACGTGACTGAGTGCTGGGGAACTGGGCTAAGAGTCAAAATGATTTAGTAGTTATCACTCAAAGCTAACCTTTATCTCTAAATCATAAGGGAAAACGTAAAAAATGATTCTTAATTTGGAACAATTGAGCAGAACGCACGGCTAAGTATTGTTCCATTTTTAGTAAAATGTTGCTGTTTGTGACTCAAACTTAAGTAAGATTGACTCACATTGCAGATATAAGCTAAATATGGATGCTTTCTGTCATCTTAGGCATTCAGTTAACTTCACATATCTACAGTTATGTAGTCAGTCAGAAGTTTGCATGCGGTCATCATGGACATGTCATGCCACTATTGTTCTTTTCTAACTTTAATATTTTCTAAATTGTTTATTGTTCTAACTGTTCTTTTCTCTTTCAGAATGATTGTACAACAAATTTTTTTTATGAACTCAACACAGGTTCAAAATTATACACACAAGCAGTCAAAAGTTTGGACACCTTCTAATTCGATGTTTTTTCTTAATTGTTATGACTTTAAAAGAGACCGGATAATGATGGACTGTTGTTTCTCTTTACTTAGTTGACATAAAAGGTTATTAGTGGAATTTCTTTCCTTCTTAATGCATTTGAGAG
>JAQQZR010000007.1:21198662-21217363 GCA_030068235.1 Notoglanidium macrostoma
AATCCATATTAACAAGGCACACGTGTTCACTGAAAAGCGTTCCAGGTGACGACTTCATGAAACTGGGTAAGATAATGATAATCTTATTATTGCAACTCATTTCCGTCTTGTTCGGATGAAATTTTAAATGACATGGAAAATCAAATAAGTAGATTCTACTTTTTTTTTTTTTTTCTTTCAAACGTCATTTGTAGTAATTCTTTCTGTTTTTATTTCGTCTCATTCTTGTTTTTATTTTAGAAACTAAGCTTCGCATGATTTCTTCTGCTTTTAATTACTCTTATAATTGGTTCTCATATTATTTTGTAATGATTTTGTATAGTTTAATATTATTATTGTTATTATTGCTGCTCATAAGGCCATCATAGCCCAGTGAAGGATTGGTGAGTACCACTTTTAATTGTTACTTTGTGCTGCATACTTTGTGAATCACCTTTCGGAAGGTGACGGCTACATCGAACAAACAAACAAAAAAACAAATGGTGACGTATGCAAGCTGACCTTTATAATATGAAATTACAGTACAGTAATCAACACTGTAAATGTCAGTCAAAATATGCAGAAGTTATGCACAGCTAAAATTCCCTTCACACTGAAGGAGCATCTAATTATCAACAGGCTGCACAATAGAAAAAAAAAAAAATCAGTTACTCTGAAACATTCAGCTGCACGTTGTACAACAATTTCTTTATTCAAGTGCTTCTTAAACACAATAGGTCACAATATGGCCGGCACGTCACAGGAAACTCACTAATACTTCTTAAGAGACCCAAATCTGTTCCAGCATGACGATGCGAGCTCCATGAAGACATGGTGTGTTAAGTTTGGAGTGGAACATGAGTGTTAAAGTCAGCGGTACACACTTTGGTCTCCAATTTCCAGATCAGAACATGGTTAAGCTGAGTGAGCGGCTTATCTTTTTCCCGACCAGGCTGGACGATCCGTTATACTTGTTTCCACTGGAGCAGGTCATAGTCCTGTAAGAGACACTCGGTTCTGCAGCTGCTGTAAACGACTGGATCTCTTTCAGCTCTCTAGACAAACACAGAAGCGAAGTGAGTTTAGTGAGGATGTGCGGTAATAAACAGCACTTATTAAAGTGAAGCCTGGTTAATATTACACCTCTAAGTGCAGCGCTTACTTCATTAGCAGTGCGTTTCTGAATTTCTGTGCATGAAGCTGCTCACGCAGGACGTCGGCACTCAGTTCGGAGGCAGGCTGGAGGATGGCGTGTTTACTGAGGGCTGGGGATGAAGGTCTATACGTAGGGTCAGGATGAATCATGAGCTGCAATCAATATGTACAAATATTTGTAAGGAGATAATGAACGATGAGGTGGTCTGATGAAGTACCGTTACAAGCCCGATGTTGATTATTCCTGACGTTTTTTATTCCTCTAATACCACAATAACTATGAATTTTTTTTTTAATCATTAGTGAAAGTTGCACTTTTTATCCATTTGGAGTTACGTTTAATGTCGTTCCCTTACCAGCCTCTCTTTTTCCGTCTTGTGGAGTTAATAAGTCAAAAAAACAGAACAAACCAGAACTCCTGTCCTAAACAATTTCCCGTCTCTCAAGTGCTGATGCTGGAGACTCCTTCCATAGATCTTAAATAATTATCTCCTTATGGCATCAATGATTTTTCTTTGTTATAAAGCAACACGTTTTAACCGGTTTATTATTAACCCTTTATACGGTACTAGTTTCTTTGGCTCGTTATAGGGCAATGGTTTCTTCAGTTCTTTGCCCGATGAAGGGTTAATCTTAGATTATGTGCAGCTTCCAAAATCCACATTCCTGTGAATGAGCGGTTACTATAGAAACAACAATGTATATAAATAATGTAATAATACTTTCTGACCACATTCCTGTGTTGGATGTCTGCTCACAAATGCTAAATGCAAGAGACCTCACATGCATTATGCTTCTTATAGACTCTTCTAGATGTAACAAACCTTGAGTAGCTGTTGAAATTCTTCTGACAGCACTTGAGCTGCAGCTGGAAGTTTCCCTCTGCGTATGGCATGCCACTTTTCCCCATTCCTTGGAAGTGCTTTTGCCCCACAGGCACTGAGCACTGTGAGCGCCAGTGCAAAAATATCTGCTTTAGGTAGATTCCTGTAGTCCTGAAAGACAGGCGTGGTTAGTTCATCCGGATGCAGATAGAAAAATAAATGACTGTAGATTATCAAAGAGATGTGATTTACCTCTTGCAGGATCTCATTGGCTACAAATCTGCTATCTCCTTCCTCCACTCTTGGGCTGCTTACATGAGTCACATAACCGAGAGCTCCTAAACCAGGGGCGAAAAAGGGTTATTATAATCAGCTGATTTGCAACTCCTGACAAACAGGAAGTGCAAATTTCATTACAAACCTATTTTGTACACAACATCTGGATCTGCTCCATCGACGTCTGCGTTTTGAACGTGTGCTCTCCTTGATATAAATATATTACCTGCAAACAGTGAAGACATGATGCTTTAGAATAAACTACTTCAGACAAACCAGGTCTACATTATTTAAATCTGCCTAACTTACCTGGCTTGATGTTCATATGAGCGAGAGAAGCAGAATGGATGTACTTCAACCCCCGCGAGATTTGCAGAAGCAAATCCTTCAGCTGCGCTTCGGAGTGGGACTTCAGCGTTCTCCGGTTCTTCGTGATGAGCTGCTCGAGGGTCCCTCCGCTGCAGTACTCATTCTGGATCAGCGTGTGTTCATCCTCCGACCATGCAGAGTAATACCTCACCACATGGGGGTGCTGTCCCAGCACGGCATGGGCGTACACCTCGCGTAAAGCATTCTGCCTGCCACATTTCATTAGTTTATTCAGGCATATTCAGCAAGATGGCTGTAGCAAATATATTACCGGAATACAAGATAATTATATATTCATATCACTAACAGTCCTGGTTTGTACTTATATGGCCACAAGCAGTTAATAATAATTTACGATTCAGTAATAATTTCCACAAGAGCTTTAGACCCATTTCAGGTATTCACTCAGGTTAAACATATTCCCTAAAATGTAGTCTGTCTCATTCATTTCATGTCGATGTGTACCACGTTCATACCACTTTTTTTCACATTAAACCCTACGATATTTAACGCAATATAAGTCATAAAGGCAGCAGGAATATCACATCGGTTAGTTTGTATTGCCAGAAAGAGCCATTGTTTTATATTTTCACCCAGGTGTGAAACGTAACGTGACGTGCCTTAAAACCACACGTGTAAATTTCAGATGTGGATCGTGATTATTCTCATGTGACATTTCTATAAGGGCTCTCTGGGTCTGATTAAATGTTATGAGAGCTGAAAAGATTGAAAATAAGCTAAACCAGTAACGCTATTAAAAAAAAAAATGACAGCAAATGAAATTATCGTGAATATACAGTAGTAATTTTATGAAGAATTGCCCGTTTTCCTATTATAAGATTCCTATAAACCGTATATATGATTACTAAACCCATTTCTAGACATTTTTACTAATTCTCTTGCCCTTTTGGTAGATCGAACATTTTAGTGCCTGAAATGGGTAGAAACCTCCAAAACCTGGCAGAACAATCTTATATTTGATTTATTCTAATCTCATAATAAGAAATATTAGTGATTATGAGTTTACTTGGATGAGGACCAAAACCTCAAATGTTTTGGAGACCAGGCAGGTGAACAGAACTCAGAAATTATACTTACTCGTCCGTAGAACCCGCTAACGGCTTCTTGGAGCGTTTGATGGCGTAGATGCACCCATCGAGTCTTTTCACACACTTGAAAACGTCCCCAAATTCTCCAGAGCCAATTTTCTCCAGTTCGTAGAATTCAGATGTGTAGCGAGATGTTGGACTCACCACAACACTGTTTCCCTGTCAATTAAAATGCCATGTACTCAGATACACTCTAATAAACAACTGGCAGAGCAAATGATATTTTGGAGATGGTGGTGGTTCTGAAAAGACTCTGAAAGGATGAGAATAAACAAAAAAGTGTTGGTGTAAAGCCTTTACCTTTGATGGAGAAATCGATTCCTCTTCAAAATCCTCACAGGAGCTGTAAAAAAACAACAACAATCACTCAATCAATCAACCAACCCTCGCATTACATTTGTAATGATTGCATAAGTATGCACACCCTTTTATAATCGGAGATGTAGCTGTGTTCAAAATGAACCAATCACATTCAATCTCATGTTCAAAAGTAATTATCATACAGCTGTCATCAATGAAATTATTCTGATTAACCGCAAATAAAAACCAGCTGATTATTTACATGTTCTCGGTTCTCATGAAGCCGTGGTCCTCTAAGAGCTTACAGAGCCTGTATGGTATCTTACTGGTTGAAAGGTAACAATCAGGAGAGGGGTATTAAAGATGTCCAAGACATTAGATACACAGTGAAGGCCATCATTATCAAGTGGGGATAATGGAGCACCACAATGACATCACCAAGAACAGGACGTCCCTTCAAGGCTTTACAAAAGAATAAGGCAAAAAGCCTTCCCAGGAGAGTGAAGGTTATTAGAATTGCAAAAAGGGAATACATCCGGATTGGGATGTTCAACAAGCACATTTGAATAGTTGGACTGCATTTGCAAAAAATAAATGAAGTGTATGTTGAAGGTTGTTTTTTTTTTTTGTTTTTTTTTTTTACAGTCAAAGTTCTCTGGCTGCAAAAAGTTTGAGAACTCCCCATTCTGGGAAAAAAACTCAGTTACAGCTTCTTGTAAATCTGAGTGAACGTACAGTAGACCTACACAGTACACTTACTCTTTCTGATGGACTCCGTTGTGGTTTCCGTTTCCCCTCAGGGTCTGGACGAGAAGTGAGTCTGGAGTGAACGGGTTTATATTAATCCCATGTCTCTTTATCTCTGGAGTGACAGATGAATGAAGGCTCGCTCTCTTCCGCACCGAATGATCCCTTTTAAGCTGAAAAACAAAGAGATAATATTTAGGGATTAATAAGCCTAGACATAGTCATCACAAAACACTGAATATGGGCATGGAATAGCAGCATGCATGCTGTTTATTACATTGTAAGGTTTTCTGAAGCGTCTGATGGAGGTGAGACTTTGGCGTGATGGAGCCGTGAGTCTGTGTGAGATGGCGGACGAGCTTCTCAGCGTCTCGGCGTCTCTCAGGTCAGCTGCGAGCACTGCAGGGGATTTTATGGAGCTCGGAAAGCCGTCATTTCGGTTCCTTTTATATTCTTTACATCCAGAAGTGTTTCTGAGAAACTCTTCACACGTTGTGTGGCACGGCAAACATCTCAACTCCTCTTCAGTTCCTGTGCAGCTGCTGTCCTCATCACTGGCACTGAAATTCAACCTCTGGCGAACTTGTCTCATCCTGGGCATCTGTAACGAGGGTAACAAATTAAGATATATAATTCTTCTTACATTGGTATCATGACTAAATAAGTGTACAGAAATCAGCACGCTACCTTAGATCACAACGCGTTTCTCCGAAATGTTGCCCCAAGCTCACTACACTGGATAATCTCTCACCCTCTGCAATGAAAGTCCGTTTTTAAAAGGATACATGTAGTGGGCGGGGCAGTCATGTGACCCCATTAGCACATCAGTGAACAATAAACTCTGCAGAGACTTATTCATGAGGATGTCCCATCAGGAAAAAAAATAATAGTTTAAAAATCCAATAATAAATTAGACTATAAATACACTGTAGAAATGGTAAAAATGATCAAATAAATGAATAGTAAGTTAATTCAACAAATATAAATGATTAAATTTTATATTTACAATTATAAACTGGATTATAAATATAGAAGTTATGCAAATTATACAATTAAAATAAACAACTATATATATATCACATTTATAAATATGTTAAAAATTTTAAATACAAATACAAAAAAAAGGTTTTAAGAGTGATTGAAAATGATTTAACGATGAGTCTCTTGTATTATTACTGAATTTACACAAGATATGCAAAAAACATTAATGTTTTGTCATTTTTCGTGTCATGTTTTGTTTTTGTCAATGTTTGTTTCAATTTTGGGAAAGACATATAAGGTAAAAAAATTTATGTAATGCTTTCAGATATGACCTGATTTATAAATATTCATTGTTTACTGTTTCAAAAAAAGTTTTTTTTTTTTTTTATTAATTAGTTCATTTCAAACAGTTGTTTACATATGCAAAATTTGTGTTTTACTTTTTAATTCTTCATACCTCAGGCCCTGCTCTATGCATCACTTCATTAAATCCCTGTCTTTTTTCTTAACTAATATTAGAAAGAGATACAAAGTTGAACATAAATTAGTCACTGGGTCGAGTAAAATCTCACCAGGCATATTTTAGAGAACTATTTTTGCAAATAGAAAATATAATAGAAACTGTCGAATCGATTGCTCGACAATTTCCTCAAACATAAAGCCTCGTGAAAACCTAATCATAGTTTTAATCATCTTAAGGTTGTTTTAATACCAGGTTCGGGTTCTTCATTCCCGCCTGGACATGTCTTGACTTCCTTTCCTTAGAAATCAAACAGACATGATCTCTAAATAGGATTCCTAAATAGGAACAGATCTCCGTATTCTCTAGAGAACGTTGCATGACAGAAGCAACAGGTTCGGGTGTTTTATAAAGTTCTTTATTTTAAAGCACACGGTCGTTATGATCTTTCATACACACGTTATCAAAAATATGACTGTAAACAGGAAGAGCTAAGAAACGGTCCAACTAAAATGCAGCGTTTTAATCCGGGTTAATGTTCCAGCTCTGCCGCGGCTCCTTGCTGTATAGCTGATGTGATTGTCAGAGCTTCATCCAGTGTCATCTCATCACAGAGCTGCATGGAAGAACATGACCCCAAGTCAGATCAGTAATAATAAAAGAACAAATCAATCCAGAATAAAACACCGGACGAGATGCATATTTAAAGCAGTATACTGTTTATAATTCCTACATGACTCAACATGTTTTTTGTCAACGCCCTCTGAACCCCAGGATGGCTTTTGACGCTCAACAGCTTTAATGAGGACCTTGATTAGGTGTGAATTTAAAAACTGTTCCGTTTGAACTCTAAATACAACGACTTCACACCTTAAACAGCTGCTAGTGTGAAGTGAGAAATACGCCAATGATCACGTCATATTTGTTACTCGGGTAAGTTATCATGATTAATCTTTAAGCAGGGACAAACAAAACATCCACATCACTGATGCGGCCAGATTTATTTATGGTTTTCTCCAGAGCTAGCCCTTTTTTTTTTGGGGGGTTAAAAATCTAAATATTTGTGATGAAAAGGTGTAGAGAAAGTGTGGAAAAAGTTATTTATGCTGCTGAACACATCTTTTCATCACAAATGTTTCCCTCGCATTTTTAGTAAATCCTGTTTACATATATATATATATATATAAAAAAAAAAGTTATATGCTTGCGAATGTCCCAGGAAATGCATGCTCAGGAATGAGGCACAAAAAAAAAGAGAGAGTGTGGTAGAAGGGAGAAATTTTCTCCACTCGTGTTAATTTACTTGGAATGCCAAAGGAAGCATGTTTGTACTTGGATGCATATTTAAAGCAGCCTCATTTGCATATAAAAGGACTAATCTGTGGGGCATAAAATACTTGTAAGCAATCAGCAATCCGCTGGCAAAGATTAACTGTGAAATGTACTGTTTAAAAAGAAAAAAAAAAAAATGACCATTTACCTATAGTGGAACAAACAAGAAATAAAGAAGCTCTTTATCATATAATGGACTATAACATTAGTGCATCGTGACAGCAAAGAGTGATGTAATATTACCTCAACAGCAACTTGTTCGCCATTAGTAGTGGCCAGAAGGGTAACTGGGTGTGGAAGCACTGTTTCCTGCTTGGTCTGTAAAGAAGCTGGTGACATAATGGTCATCTGCAAATAAAACACACAAAGAGCACAGGAAGTAATTAAGATACAATCAGGACAGAAAATGGAAAGCCCATTTTCATTTCACAGTGAGATTATTATCAGTAGTAGTAGTTATACTTTCGCAATATCTATATGAAACCAAACAAACAAAATGCTTCTTTATTTGGTCCTTATACATACAACAGGTCAAAAATGAATAAATGACCACGCCCACCTGTCCCTCTGTGCCGTCAGCGGTTACCATGGTGACTTCAGTAGACAGTAGAGCCTCACTGGCTGGGAGGGTGAGCATGTTGCCATCTTGTGTTACCATGGTGATCGTATTGCCAACCACCTGTAATGATGTTTTAGAAACATAAATCGAAAAACAAAAAAAACAAACCCCAAACCTCATATAACCTTTAAGCAGTACAGCATCCTTAAACATGAGAAATAAATACAAATTCAAACCTGATGAGTGTCATCTTGTGTGATGATGGTGACCTGCTCCTGTGCTGACAGGTCAGAGGTCATATCTGAGCAGGGTGCTACATTTTCCGCCGGAGAACCGTTCATGCAGGGATCATCGATGGCTTCTGAATGAAGAGTTGCACAACAACTTGGTGAGAAATTGTAGAAATACTGCATTTAGTGCTGGTTGTTTACCGATTTTGATTAAGGTTATGCCAGACTCTCAATCAGTGTGTAATTTAAACACCTTAACATTTGAAAAAATACGTTTGCGTATTAGTGATCCATGTGGGCCAAGCACCCCAGATGCGAAATTACACTAAAATGACAAAGTTTTGCATCAAGTAATTAATGCTAACCCTGTCAACTGTCTGGTGAAAGATGATTGGCTGATAGTGGCCCTGTTATTTAGCTGATCAAGACAGCCATGGTAACTCAACTGAAGTAAAAAAAAAAAATCGATCTAAATTTAATATTTGCTGACCTGTGGGAGGCTCGTAATCCTCGTGCTCTTCCTCGATGGGCTCCGCGTCGTTGTGTGCGGTGCGCTTGTGCAGGGCCAGAGTGGAGATCTGCTTGTAGGTCTTCCCACAGTGGCTGCACTCATAAGGTTTACAGGGCGTGTGAACGACTTGATGCTTGTACAGACTCGAGTACTCGGTGAAGCGCTTGTCACATCCAGGAATTGTGCAAACATACGGCCTTTCGCCTGAGGAGGAAAAGGAGACATGATATTTCAAGCTTCTTGATAGTGAGGATGAGAATGGTGTACGTTTTGTAGATTTGAATCTAAAAGCTAGAATACCGGTGTGGATCCTGCTGTGGTTTTTGTAGTTGGTTGCACTTGCGAAGGACCGGTTGCAGCCCGGCTCGGAGCAGTGGTACGGCTTCTCGCCCGTGTGCGTGCGCATGTGCACCTTGCAAATGTTGGAAGTCCTGAAAGACCGTCCGCAGCCTTCGTACGGACAAAGAAAGGGCTTTTCTCCTGAAAGGTCCAAGTTCAGGTACACCAATTACTCCAACATCAGAAACAGACTGGATTATACTGTAATTGTAATGCAATGACTGTACCTGTGTGGATTCTGAGGTGCTTTTGGAGGTCTCCTGAGTTCTTGAAAGATTTCTTGCAATTCATTTCCGTGCAGCTGTAGGGTTTCTCACCAGTGTGTGTCCTCATGTGGCTTTTCAAGCCATGACCTAAATGAGACAAAGATACAGCTTCAGCCACACTGCACATCATTTTCTCATGATTATTATTAGAAATGAAACGACTTTGTAACGTTCTGATGATAATTCCGAATTTTCACATCACAAATTTGACTCGGACACTTATCATCACTTGTATATAAAACCGATTTGTAGGAGGAGTTACGAATGAGCTCAAACTCCAAAACCTCGACTCTCTAGTCTTTTCAGTGCCTTGAATGATTCGAGTCGGTTCAGTTAAATGATTCGTTTAGATTCATTCAGTTCTTTTCGCTGAAATATGCATCATGCATTGGGCCTAGCATTGTTAATTAGAGTAAAAGTGTAGAGATGTGTCGAACTTTTTTTAGCATTAAAAACATTACACAATTTTATATTTCAACTCGGATTATTTTTAATGGTTTAAAATGACATGTTCAGGGGATATTTGATTCTAAACGCTGCTGCAGGATGTTACCTGTTGCAAACTTTTTTTCACAGCCGGGTTTGTCACAACAATAAGGCTTGTCACCTGTGTGTACTCGTTCATGTATCTGAAACACAAGTAGACGTTAAAACATTTAAAAGTAGTTATTCTACTATAAGAGATGAGTAAACAGCACATTCTGCATGTGAGCAATACAGTATAATACAGTCAGTTATTACTGTATTGTAACACTGTTTCATGCTGTTATAAGAAAATAATCAACGATGAGGCAGTGTGATTAAACAAGTTTACTGTTAGCACCCTGATTATTTTCCTACAACAGAACGACAAGTACAAAATTAATAAATCCCAGAAATAATTAATCCACACACCTTGAGGTGATATGCGGTGGTGTAAAGTTTGCCACATCCTTCATAGCTGCACTGAAACGCTTTCTCTTGAGGCTGCTGTACACCGTGATGGCCATCCTGACTCGGAAAAACAATCTAAAGAAAGACGTTTTTATATAAGGGAACATTTTTCAATATTTTTTGTAGGAAGTAGGATTCCTGTAGTTACCTTCACATACCTGCACTACACTGTCATTTGTGAGCAAGCCTGTGTTGGCATAAGGTTTCATTTCTTCTATCTGTAAAGACCAGGACACATTTTAGTACATCACTGAGAGATTTATTCTTTCATTGTTTCGTTCACGTGTATGATTCAGACCTAAAAAACCCTGTGTGTATGCTACCTTAGCGGTGTACTGTTCCAGCACAGTGACAGTCCCGGGGTCTGCGATTCCCTCGAGAGGCAGGTCAGACACTGTGTCGCTTTCCTGGATGGCCAGAATTGTATCTGGCTGCGTCATCTGCACCGCATGCTGAATGAAGGCGGTGGAGCCGTCCTCTAGCTGCACTGCGTGGAGTGCAGGAGGATCATACACCTCTGAAAGCAGGACACATGGTCACGCTTGCAATACGTGACTGGTGTATAAACTAGAGATTCAATCGTTTAAAACAGTTTGTCTGCTCTTTGTCTTCTATGAACTTTCTATGAAGACTTTTGCACTTCTGAAATTTCCGAATCGCCATCTAGTAAAGTTTTCACTCTGTCTAGAAAGACTTTGACTCGGTGTCCTGGAAAATTCAGAATCAGAGTGGAGGAAAATTCCGACTCGGCGTCAAGGAAATTCTGACCAGGCATGTGCACCAAGGAAAATTCTGACTCGGTCTCAAAAATTCTTACTTCCCGTGTAAAGGAAATTTAGACTCAGCACCTAAAAAAAATCGAGTCAGTATCAAGAACAAAAATCAAACTCAACATTGAGGAAAATGTGGTGCCAGAATCTGGGTACTCAGGGTCGGGAAAAGTCTGACTCATTCTGACTTTACCACATAGGTAAATTCTGACCTGACACAATTTCGAGAAAATTCTGACTCAGCGTTGAGGAAAAATCTGCCTTGGCGAGTAGGAAAATTCGGATTCACTGACAAGGAAAATTCTGACTGAGCGTCCAGGAAATTCTAACTCAGACTCTAGGACAATTCTGACTCGGCATCTGGGAAAATTCTGACTCGAGCTCGAGAAAAATTCTGATAGTGTCAAGAAATTTCTGACTCCGCATTGAGGAACATTCTGACGCAGGGGCGAGAAAAATTCTGACTTAGCGTCGAGGTAAACACCAACTCGGCACCTCTAGGAAAATTCTGACTCAGCATCTAGGAAAACTCACATTTAGCACATAGGAGAATTCTGACTCGATTCTTGAGGAGTAGGAAAATTTTATCTCAGTATCAAGATAAAATTGACTTGCCATCCAGGAAAATTCTGAGTTATTGTTGAGGACACTTGGTCTAGGATAAGTCTGAAATACCTTTTGGTATGTGATGTAAGTAAGCAGTGCTTCCATCTTCCAGCTGCACGGCCTGTCCAGCCTCCAGATTCAGACTCAGGCTCTCACCTTCCACAACGTCACCCGTAGCAGCACCTGACCATCCACTGGGCTCGTCTAGGAACAAGATGCTTATTAGGAAACGATGTTAAACGTTTACATATTAAGATATAAATGTTAAAGCATGTATTACATACACACCTCCATTCTGTACAGCGATATGCTGAATGTAAGCAGTAGAGCCATCGTCCAGTTGGATAACCTGCCCCTCAAGTACACTCCCATCTTAGGCAAAGACAAAATCATTATGGGTTTTAACACACATTCTGATTCATTTTACTAAACCTATAACTTCAGGTTTTCTTCCTAAAGCTGATATTGCTTCAGTACCTTGAGTATTATGCTGAATGTATGCAGTCGAGCCGTCCGCGAGAGTCACAGCCTCCAAGCTGTCCATGTATTGATCGTCTGTTAAATAAGCAGCAAAAAGCCTTGATGAAGTTAGAACACAGCCACAGAACTCCGTCAGGATAAACATGCTGAAGTTTCACTACTGACCTGAAATGTCACTGAGGCACAGGGTGAAATTCTGAGCATCACCTTGCCCATGTGGGAATTCTGCTCCACCCTGGTTTACTGTAGCCAGCAACATGGTCCCGCTGGTGCAACATATGCGAGAGAGACAGAGAGACAGCGAGAGAGAGAGAGAGAGAGAGAGAGAAAGACACAAAGACAGGGAGAGAGAAAGAAAGAGGGAGAGACACACAAAGACAGAGAGAGAGAGACAGAGAGCGAGAGAGACACAGACAGAGAGAGAGAGAGAGAGAGAGAGAGAGAGAGAGAGGGAGAGACACACAAAGACAGGGAGAGAGACAGAGAGCGAGAGAGACAGACAGAGAGAGAGAGAGAGAGAGAGAGAGAGAGAGAGAGAGAGAGAGAGACACACACAAAGACAGGGAGAGAGGGAGAGAGACAGAGAGGGAGAGAGACACAGACAGAGACAGACAGAGAGAGAGCGAGAGAGAGAGAGAGAGGCACACAGACAGACAGAGAGAGAGAGAGAGAGAGAGAGGCACACAGACAGACAGAGAGAGAGAAAGAGACAAACAGGCAGGTATATAGGTAGATAGACAGACAGAGTGAAAAAAAGGACACAGGTAGAGAGACAGACAGGCAGGCAGATAGTTAATTGTTACTGTAAACACTTTACAGACTATCTAACGCTTGAGAGCCCGAGCAGGTTCATCTTAACCACGTCACTCCTCTACTAAACAGCAGCTCTGTGAAAACATAGGCTCCGGTTACTATAGTTACCGAGTGCACTTTACACACAAAACCCGGAGTTTGCGGTTAGCTCAGTACCTTACAGTAGTTAGCTACAGCTACACTTTAATCCATTTTCTGAGGAAAATACAACAACATTAAAACATACTTCGTGCTAACCTTTATCAGTATCCGGGATATTATTCTGCAGCAGGACGCATGTGTGTATTTATCCAGATACAAATTGTATCTTCGAATGTTTCTCGGATTAATCCCTGTCTCATGCACTGGAACGACTGTACTTCTTCTTTTTGACGCCTAATCGCGCTTTATTAACAGGTTCAGGAGTCACACAGCGCCCCCTATAGGCACGGAGAATGAGCGCGCCTAGAGGACAAAGTAAATAAATACAACAATAAAGAATTTAGCAATAGTATCAATCACACCCATTGTATATGCTGTAGCATTACAATTTCTCTTCACTGGAACAAGTTTCAGAACTGAGTTTTCAAAAGTTTTACAGTTATATAAAAGTTGTGTGTGTGTGTGTGTGTCCTACATACCCAAATGCTATTTATTATAGGATTAATGAAAATTATTTTTAATTTATAAAATAACATAATCTAGTAATACCTTTTCAGTATTTAAAATTTTTTTCAAGAATGTTTAATTTTATTCAGTTTTATTTCATGTTATTTTTCCTGTGCCACTAACTCGTCAATCTGTTAGTGTGCAGTATTTTCTTAATTCAGCTTGCTAAGCTGGTTAAGTCTCTTGTTTATTTTCCATTTTTGTGTGTGTGTTTAATAATGCGTTCTGCATGTTCCACTCACACACACTCCAGGTTCACTGTAAGGCAGAATTACACAGTGAATAGATTTATACATTTCAGTATTTTGAAATATACAAGCTATAGCTATTAAAGAATATGATCAAGGTCAACTATTATTCTACCACAATAACACCAGAATTCATCTTGCCTTATATATTATATATACGGTATACTCAGGTTATGTGCATTATGGGCAATAGCGGCATTTCAAATGTCTTCAAATGTCCAAAAGGCAGCACATATATGGAATATCACAAATAAATACAAAATTGGATACATAAATGGAGAAAAAACTAATTCAGTTTTTTTCTATTTCAGCAGGTTCAACATAAGAAATAACTAATACTACAGATTAGACTAGATTCTCTTTGTTAAAAAATTATAATAAACTACAAGACAGATGTATTGTTTGTGCTTGGTCATTTTTTAAACAAAAGTCTGGTTATTAAAATGTGGGATTAGCATTGTAAGCGCCCAATTGTGCGAATAGTTTTATAAATAATTGCTTTACATAGTGAAACATTAATACTGCAAATGTAATATTCTAAAATATCTGAAAATATATCTACTTGGATTAAATATATATTGGCATATCCAATATTTTCTTTAATGTACAAAGCAAAAATTAATATTACCATGTTTATAAAGTAATATTTAGAAAAATAATAGACAGTATCAAACATATCCCATAATTTGATCAGTGTAACAGTAATTCAATCCCATTTCAAATAAATAAATAAATATTTAATGAACAAATAAATGTGCGTTTTATAAAACAGACAAAAACAAATGCAAAATAAATTTGAAATTCATACACACATGCTTGGAACAGAATTTCCAAGTGGTGAAATATATTTTGCAAAAAAAATTAAAAATAAAATAAAATCCCTTTATCCATTCATTTGTGTTCATCTCTAAATGAACATGCTTTTAATGCTGACTGTATTATCACTGCCTCATACACAGACCATTCAGAGACACAATGTGCGTCCATTAGAACTACAGTACAATAGAAAAGTAGTCCTTTGTTGGTGAGTAAATGATCATTAGGAGGATTTAGACAACCTTTTTTGAACTGACGTCATTACTGCATATAAAAAGGAAAAATCAACTCACTGCCAGATTTAGTGTCCAGGTGATGAGGTGAAGATGGAGAGACATCCTCTGCCTACTTTGTTACTTGTGTTGGTCCTCAGTGTCAATACAGTCTGTGGTAAAGAGTATGCAGAGACTGTGTCATGCCCAGAGTACCAAAAGGCCTATAATGGCTCTTGTTATGAGTTTGTGACTCTGCAGTGGAGCTTCGTTCATGCTCAGGCCGGGTGTGAGCGTGGAGGTGGACATCTGGCCTTCATCCGTGATGAAGAAACACAGCGGTTTCTCCAGAAACATCTGCAGCTGGAGAATAACTGGTGGTTCGGATTAGCGTCTGCATCCTTCAGCCTGAGCTCGCCCTCTTCCCAGGGTGAGATGGTGTCCATAATGCTGGATAGAAGTAATCCTAAACTATCTGTAGCTTTTTAATGCTTTCTATTTGTGCTGATACTGCAATTAATCTTGCTTTCTTGTTATCACCCGGTAATATTCCACCATGTGACATAGATACATAATATGTGAATGTTCTTCTCATAAGATGGAGGAAAATAGATTCAAGTATGTGTATATGAAGCCTGTGTATGTGCAAATAAATACAGGAATTAATGAAAATGCTGAGTAATATAATGTACAGAATTAATCTTAAACTAGTTGTACATTCTGCACAATATGAATTCATGCTTAAGTCTTGTGTAGCATATTTATGCATGTTTATGCATTTTGTTAAGAAATAACCTTTTGAAATCTAGGTCTAAATCTGGACAGAAATAATAAAATAGACATCAACAGATATTGGATCTGTTCGGATCAGTCGGGTCCATGATGCATAACCGGGCTGGTCCTGGTTTATAGTTATTAGCATATATGACTGATTAATTGACTTATTCCAAATCTCAATAACTCAGTATCATGGCTTATAAAATATAGGTGTTAACTTGTATTTGGATGGAGAGGTCAGTGAAATGTTTATTTATTTATTTATTTATTTAAAAAGAGAGAGCCCCAGATATATAGAAGTAAAACAAATGTAATACTGGATAGATTTAGAATTCAGCTGAATATATTCAAATTATACCATTAATATATATATATATATATATATATATCCATATATACCATTCAAAAAGGTTTAAATCCATCTCGGCAGGCAATCTTCAAATTTTTTTGCTCACATGTTGCACTTTGCTTTTAAATGAGTAACGGTATTAAGTGTTTAAAATGTGTTTAATGTGGCATTCATGCTAACGGCATGAGGACATTAAGGATATTCAGATGAAAATGCATTATTTTAATTAACAATAAGCTTTAGCTTTCAGTTACATTTTAACAATTTAATTTCTGTAACAGTGCTGTATGGGCAAAGTGACCTCGTCAGTCAAAATCACAAGCGAAATGATCATTGAAAATAAGCGGGGAAAAGGAACCAGAGAACGTGCTTTTCTTCTTCTCATGATCTTCAGGAAATTGAGATGATGCAACTTTAATCATTTGATTTATTAAAGAATGATGTGGGCCACTGGCGCAAAACAAAATCTACTCTGGACAGAGAATTGGATGCAAAACATCTTCACTGTGTCACAATCATGTCCATACTTGGTAATGACTTATAATGACTTTAAAGGAACTATAATGTGCATTTTTCATAACCTGTGATGGACGGCTCATTGAAAAGGATGTTCCAAGCATGCGGTGTTACAAATTAACACATTAATTATATAATAATAATAATTATTATTATTATTTATTTATTATAGTTTTAAATATTTTAATGATTATATTTCAAAATAAAGGTATAATAGTTATAGTAGACTGGGATTGAAAAGAATTCTGTTTTCAAAATTCGATGAATGTTTTTAGTTAAAACTTAAAGTTGCTGTAAAGGAAACTTTACCTGTGTTTAAAATATCTTTTACCTTTATTGTATTTCCATATTTATAAATGTGAGATCAGTGCGACATAAATGGAACCCCAACTGTGGACTCACCGATCTGCTGAACCCTTTAAGAGTCATTATTTCCTAGATTGTATGCAGGACTGATCTAATTACTAATTGAGGCTGGAAAAAAAATCTAAATGTTGTACTTACAGATCCGCTGTCCTGGCTGGATGGATCTGAAGTGAGTTACTCTAACTGGCTTGGCGGGGACGTGTCTGGCGCCGGCTGTGGCTACATCTCCAAAGAATCAGATTTTCATTGGGGAGTAACCAGTAACTGCAGCCAGGAGTTCTTCTTCATCTGCGAGTTTGGTTAGTACCTGATTCTTCATCAAAAATCAGACACGGATCAGCTTCATTGTGGCAAGATAATGTTGGAGTTTAAACTGATGGAAATTAGGCTGGCATTAAGAGATAATGCATAATGTATAATGTTTAATGTGTTTGTAAAAAAAAATATGGACAAATTGCACTTGGTTAGGCTATACCTCTGGTTGTTATGTGGGACTTGTACAGAAATCATTAACTGTCATTTTTAAACAAATTCATATGATCGTTCTGTTTAAGTCCCACTGGGAATCTCAGTTAAAGACAGTAGGGAAAAAAATTTCCATTCAAATTGGCAAGAAGTTCATTCTCTATACTGATTTTTTTTTTTTTTAAAGCATGTTGGTATTTCTGTTAATAATATTAATTGTTTTTTGTGTTTTGATGGATTTACAAGCCATTAGAAATTATGAGAATATAACAGGGATCTAACACATCTGTATCTGCATCTGTTAATTCACTGTTAATGTTTAACCAGGCTACTACCAAGGACCAGGTCACATTCACGTTAATGTATGTGGTCTATACCCTCATGAACGTAAGAAAAACTGCCACTCACAGAACTTAGATTTTTGTTTATTGGGGGATCCTAGAACCGAGGCACAACTAGGGCACCAAACAAATAAGGCACCTTCTATTTATAACTATATTTATATCTGTTTAAAACACGTCGCTGTTCAATCCAAATAACATATTTTATTCTGTTAGATTGTTACATTATGGTAAGACTTATTGTACATGTACTTTTTTCAGATTCCTGTCTCACGTTAAAGTCCTAGCCCTCCTTAGATTTCAGAAGAAATTTACAGCCCTGATATATGTAGGACTTTAAAGATATACTTCATGCTTGCCCAGTTGAGGGGTGTATTTGCATTTCTTGCACTTGTTTCAGAGTCGGGACAGAGTTTAGCCTGTGTGGACAACCACGCCATGCTGAAGTGTGACCCGGGTCAGGTCATAGAGATCGATAAGGGCTTCTATGGCAGGAACACAGCACACTACTGCAGAGCCAACCTTTCTCTCACGCACACATCTGTACAGGACAAGTGCAGCTGGGTGGATGTGGTGAGTCTGGTGTCAGGTATGTCCTTTTCAACTATTTATAAGTCCAGAGATAAGAATAAAGTTGACTGAACACTCTCAAAAGGTAGGGGACCAGAAGGGTACTTTTCCTTATTCAGGTAGTGCCATTAAGGGTACATCTTTTATTCCTTTAGCATATACACTACCAGTCAAAAGTTTGGACACGCCTACTAATTCGATGTTTTTCTTTATGTTTATGACTTTAAAAGAGGCCGGATAATGACGGACTGTTGTTTCTCTTTACTTAGTTGACATTAAAGGTTATTAGTGGAATTTCTTTCCTTCTTAATGCATTTGAGAGCAACAGTAAATAGTAAATGATAAAAATACAGT
>JAQQZR010000007.1:21217463-21237999 GCA_030068235.1 Notoglanidium macrostoma
TGTTCACTGAAAAGCGTTCCAGGTGACGACTTCATGAAACTGGGTAAGATAATGCCGATTGCATCATCACGGTAAATATTGGCTACTTTAAAGAATCTTAAATATGAAACATATTTAGTTTTTTTACACTTTTTTGTTTACCACATAGTTCAGTATATGCCATACGTGTTGCGCCATAGTTTTGATGTATTCAGTAATATTTTACAACGTAGAAAGCAAAAAAAAAGAAAAACCTATGAAAAAGAGTAGCAGTGGCCAAACTTTTGACTGGTAGTGTATATTTATTTATATTTTATTTCAGCTGGAAATGTGCATGTATTATATACTAAATAATAAAAAAGAGATGTCCCTGTATTTCTTTCTAAACACACACTGTAAAGGGCAGACAGGAAAAAGCATCTTATGTTGGATTGTTCTGGAGTTTATGCATGTCCAGTGTGTCGAATTACACTCAAACCACATGAATTGTGAAACAAACACAGCCGCAGTACGTGTATATAAAGGGTATATCATTACTCATCAGGGCAGATGTCATCCAGCAAAAAAAAGCAAGACATAAATACCCCCACAACCTCAACAATGATAATGGTCCACAAAATTCCAGTTCCAGGCTTGAGAGCATTGATGAATTGAAAACACTGATAGTCAAATATTTACCTGTGAATTTTGCTTTTAGACCATAAATGTCTTTGTTTGTACAAGCGGTAATGAACGATGCATTGTTTTTAATGTAGTAGGCATTGTGGAAATAATCTTCCGTGTGTACTGAAAGCTCATTATGTGACTACGGCTGATGCAATCATCACATCACATCATTCAATAAGTCTGTTTAATGTGTAGACATCTGCAATGGCCAGCAAGTTTGCGAGGTTCCTGGAGATACACCAGCCTTTGGAGAGCCTTGTCCACAACTGGGAAGTTACCTGTCTATAAAATATCACTGCAAAGATGGTTAGAGTGCTACTTTCTTCTTGTTCTATACTAAAGCATGCATAAAGCTAGCACTGGTATATGTGTTTTTTTCTTTAACATCTCAGGTCTCTAATGTTATTTGGGTTCTTTTCCAGAAATATCTACCATGACAAAATTTATGAATATTTCTGTGATATAATTAGCTTTTTGTATGATTTATGTTTTTTACATGCAATGTTTTTTTAGCATTATGTACACAAATGTTTAGCCCTTGTTCATAGAAATTTTTTTTTGTTATGTTTTGAATATTTTTTTATTACACTGATTTTTTTTTTATGTAGATTCCCATTATGCCCATTCATCAGCAAGAAATGGAGCCAAAAGCTCTTCAAAGGTAGACAATTAACCAAGTAATTAATTGATAGATTGTGCCTCATCACATTACAAAGTGTGTTATTTATTTTCTATCTCTTTAACCTTTCATATTTAAAGCATAGATGGCATCGAAGCCCTCCAGGCCATGGAGATTCTGGAGATTCTGGAGGTTCTGGAGGGAGTGGAGGGCATCCAGGGCATCCAGGGGATCCAGGGCATCCAGGGGATCCAGGGCATCCAGGGGATCCAGGGGATCCAGGGCATCCAGGGGATCCAGGGCATCCAGGGGATCCAGTGAATCCAGGGCATCCAGGGCATCCAGGGGATCCAGGGCATCCAGGGGATCCAGTGAATCCAGGGCATCCAGGGCATCCAGGGCATCCAGGGCATCCAGGGGATCCAGTGAATCCAGGGCATCCAGGGCATCCAGGGCATCCAGGGCATCCAGGGCATCCAGGGAGCCCAAGCATGTCTTGCAAAGGTCCACATAGCAGAAATAAAAGTGATGCTAATATCAAGTAAAACATAGGCCTACTATTTATTATCCACTTTTTTAACTTCCATGATATACATTTCATTTATTCCTTTCCTCCTCTCACTCCTTCTATTTTTCATATCACATCAGTAAAGCAGTAGTTACTTTTTGTGTGAACATTTTTTAATTATTGCATTTAATGTTTTGTCTTTTCCCATGTATTTCCTTTTTTCCTTTGTTGTTTGGAAACTGTGGTACAGTAGATCTATTCTCTGTGGATTTATTCTCTGTTTTTCACAGGTTGCCAACAAAACACGAATACCAACACACCCCAAAGTAGTTTAACCAGCCCCAACTTCATCACTGCATTACTTTCAAGTTCAATTGGACTACCCAAGGCCAATGACTCTGCCGATGCTGTACAGGCGACTGTGTTACAAGCTGTGTCTCTGGAGAAATCAGGGACTCTTTCAGTCTCCGTGTTGGCGCAGTTGTTTGAGACCATTTCTGATACTATGAACAGCAGTTACAGTGAAGATGATAAAAAAAAGGTAGCAAGATATTTTGCATTCGGGCAGACATTTAAATGCATTAAGAACCATTTCAATGCTTCTACCTCTGTTGTGAAATTCTAATTCTTAGCACCATAATTTCTTTCTGAAGCTGATGCAGAGCATGTCTCAAGCATTGTGTGATGCCGTGTCTCTGGAGAATACAATCAGTCATCAAGATGAGATGAATAGTATTTCTTCCTGTATCCTAAGCCTTGTCCAGCATGAAAATCAGCTTAATCCTGCTTCCAAGGTACTGAGGGTATTAATTTTGTAATTATTCAGTATTTTTTAGTATTTCTGATCTGTTTTTTTTTTTTCATCACAGGCAGCAGTATGCTGTGCTCTTGATAGCCTTAGTAAGAACCAAATTGCTTTCTTTGATGGGACTGAAACAGCAGCCGCTGTAGCTTTGCCTCTGGTTCAATCAGCCAGTATTCTCCTCAACATTTCTGCTGACAGTGACCAACAGGTACCACTAACAAAATACCCATCTATTAACAACCATCAGTCCAAGAGTGATGTGAAGTACAGAAGAGTAAAGTATAAACATTCTAATGGATGTTTCTTCTTTTTCAGACCTCTGAAGCATTAATCAGTATAATGGATGAAATACAGACCACCTTGCTCATTAATAAAACGATAAACACAGAGCCAATAATTGTCAGTTCTCCACTGATTCATCTGTATGTGAACACGTAAGAGGATGCTAAGAGCAATATTATAATATAAAGACATCTCACAAAATATACTATACCAGTAAGTGTGCATGGATCCTTGCAATGGGCTGTTTCCCATCCAGAGTGTATTCCTGCCTTAAGTTCTTGGGATAGGCTCCATGTCTACTGCCACCCTGACCATAACAGTGATGAATGAATAAATTAATGAATGAACATGTAACTTGAAGCAGGATGCAAGTGCATAAATTAGCTTTGTGTTTTATCAAGGCAAATCCAACAGTTGTATCCAGTTTCCTTTGTAGCAGGGGGTCAGAATACATGCACACAAAGTTGAGAAAGAATAATGCATATTCATAACTGAGGAGAAAGGTTGAGAGTCAAAATCAGGCAGTGCCATGAAATAGAACTTGGTTGGAAGACCAACCAAGACCAACCAACAATGCATGATAAGACTTCACAGTGCTACAAAGAACAGGTTACACAAAGACAGATTAATCAAAGGGTAACACAGAACAGGTAAACACTATTGGGTAACAAACCAATGACTGGACAGGGACAGAGACAGGGCTAGATTAAAAAAACAATATTTTTATAAACACATGGTATCCCTCACCAATGGAACAGCAACACAGCAGAGAAACAGTCGAGAAAAAGAAAGTTTGCTTTTTCCTGTTCTAGGGTGACACCAGACAATCTCAATGGGACCCAGATCACTGCTGGTGAAAGTACAGCTACCTTCTCACTTCCGCCTTCGATTACTAGTCTGGTTCCTTCAGATGAGCCAGTGAGTTTGCGTGTAAGTTTTCTTTGATTTTCTACTCTCTTGCCATTCTATTGATGCCCTGTATTTATATGAAGTTGTTTCTCATTTGTTGACAAAAAACCTAGCAGTTGGCAGGACATTTAAAAATTATCAGAAATTTTGACTCTCATTCACAGTTGCTTGTTATCTTGTCTATTTTGAAGCAAAATAATACCTTCTAATACCAACCTAAATACTTGTTTCATTTTATAACTTATGCCCTTTATATGATCACAGATGGTGAACTTTGGGAAAAACCCCTTTGCTTGGAACAAAGACAATAAAATTAGTGGAATAGTCTCAAGTCTCTCTCTTACCAATGATAATGACTCTGTTATCCAAGTGGAAAATCTCGATGAGGAAATTGAGGTACAAATTCTGATGACTGTACCAAAGTCTAAAAGATGTATCATGATTCTTAAATAACAAACCATTATTTAATGTTTGTGCTAGTTTTCTGCTCTAAACATTAAATTCCTTATCATGAATCTTTCCTCCAGATTGTCATCCACATGCAGAAATGTGGATTTGTGGAATGGTTGAATGGCAACTCTAAATTTCCCCTAGATTTGAATGCCTAGTGTGTCATCCAGGGGGTATCCCTAAGGTTTAAAGACAAATCCAGTTCAATTTCTAAAATTCCATGTAAAAACAGGCAAAGGTCAAGGACAGCAATACATGATCAATCCAGACAAAGGGTAAATCCAAAGAGTAGTCATTAAACAAAACAGCGGTTAAGAACGCAGAAATAGTAATCATTATACAAGAAGTTTGCAAGACTGTGCAATGGTTTAATTTTTGGACTCTTTTAATGAGCAGAAAGTTGTGATGAATGTAGAAGGAGTGGTTAGTATTCCACTCAGTGGGACCTCTGCTGGTGTGTTCCAGGTGGATAAAACACACCCAGAGTTCCTGGGATAGTCTCCAAGAGCCATTGCCACCCTGACCAGCATAGAGCACGTACTGAAGATGAATGAATGCACACTGTCATTTATTAAATGGAGTTTATAAATGAGTCTTCCTGCTTCTAGATTCTCTTACCAAGATCGGGTGGTCCGACTCCAATCAAAACATTTCTGAACCTGACAAGCTACAGCACTATGAACATCAACATTACTACTCCAAACATCACTCTGGTGGTGAAACTGGAGCCTTCAGATGATACACCTTTAATGGTACATCTGGGCTTTCAAAGCTACCCAAGTGACACCAATTATGTTGCCAAGATCCAATTTCCGCAACCAGATGTCTCACAAGGTGGTCTTTTCTAACCATTGTTCTAACATAATGAATGCTGAAGAACAGCCATGAAGAAGATTTTTCTCCACAGATCTCAGATATACATGGGTGCTGAACCCCACGAATGTGACACTAGATGTGGGAGTTTACTATCTTCTGGTGAGGCCTATTGTGTCAGCAGGTGTGAATTCTTCAAAAACGACAGTGTACATCACACCGATTGCTGCTAACTGCAAGTACTGGAATGAGACTAACATCAGCTGGAGTGAAGATGGCTGTAGGGTGAGTTACATGACACTTTGACATGCCCTTAGTTTAGGATTTAACAAACTATGCAATTGTCCCCAGTTTCTTTAATAGATTAATAAATATTGTACTTGCTTACAGTGAATTTAAATGGAAAAATTAAATATAATACCTCTCAGTAGCTCATCAATTCCATTATTGAGAATGATGTGGGGCAAACCCAATAAGCCTACAATTATGTCCTTCTGCGTAATTTGTGTTTTGATTGGATAACACGTGCTTATTCTTAAATAATCGACTTTTAATTTCTCCTCCAAAGGCTTTTTGGGAAACATTTTAATGACCGATAAATAATCCACCTTGGTCATATTCATTATACCTGCAACTGTAGTTACCTGACATGACTATCACTGATACACTGCATGAATCTACAGTCTGGGCTAAAAAGAAATCGGCCCCAGCCTTGTTCTTGCTTCATCACACCATATTATGAACATTTTTTACTGGTACTGTTGTGCTCAGTTGCAAAAAAAACCCCAAAATATAATCTCCTTAAGGAGATAAATTGTAAACACCAAATAATTTGTATAGCTTTGCTTTCCCATTTATACCAGCAGTCCTTGCTTACTTATTGGAAATTAGTAGATGATATGCCTTGTCAAACCAAACTTTTAATGGTATTTTGTTCTCATGAGTAATTCAATCATCAGGTTGGCCCTCGTACCACATCACTGGTCACTCAGTGCCTGTGCACTCACCTGACAGCTTTTGGGAGCTCGTTCTTTGTCATGCCCAACACAGTCGATGTGTCTCGCACTGCTGAGCTTTTTTCCACGTTCGTCAACAACCCCGTGGTAGTGTGTTTTGTTGGTGCCATATTCTTGGCCTACTTCATAGTAATGATATGGGCGCGCAGGAAAGACCTTCAGGACAAAATAAAGGTATAGCAGTCAATGAAGTGTTGTCTTACATTTAAGTGTAACCTATAAAAATGGAGCAATTTATTCATCAGTTTTGTCCTGATATCATGTTCAAGGTGAGAATCACAGTGCTGGAGGATAATGACCCATTGGCTGAATATCGTTACTTAGTGGCTGTCACCACGGGGCATCGTCACGGATCTGCCACCACGTCACACGTCAGTATTCCCATTTCTGTGTTCATTCACAGCAGTTCTATTATTGTGTTATAAATATATACAATATTTCAGTTGTATTGTCGCACCTGCAGGTTGCTCTGACACTAATAGGCACTGTGTGGGAGAGTAAGCCTCATCATCTGACTGATCCAGACAAAACTGTGTTTACTAGGGGAGGGGTGGACATATTTTTGCTCACCACTCCTTTCTCACTTGGAGATCTGCAGAGCATCAGGCTGTGGCATGACAACTCTGGAGAGCATCCTGATTGGTAGAGTGGATAGATTGGTCTTAAACGTTTTCAAAGAATTTTTTTATACACATTTTTGGTGTTTCAGCAATGAATGAGGATACAGACACACAGCAGGACTCATGTATGTTCGGATGTAAAAACTCACCAAAGAACTGACACTGGAGACTCCTTCCATAAATGTTAAATAAACATATCAATGATTATATGTTTTCCTTTCTTAAATAACAACATGTCATTTTAATCAGTTAATTATTAGCCAAGCATTTGCGTAGAAATGACAGAATGAGTGCATTAATATAAATCTGTGATGTAAAATATAGCTGCCAGGATGGTGCAGTGGTTAGCACCTTTGCCTCACAGCAAAAAGGTTCTGGGTTCAAACCTGCTGGCTGACTGGGGCCTTTCATTCTCTGTGAGGTTTGCATGTTCTCAAACTTTGTGGGTTTCCTCTGAGTGCTCCAGTTTCCTCCCAAAGACATGCAGATTAGGTCAACTGGCTACTCTAAATTTCTCATAGGTGTGAGTGGTTGTTAGCCATGTGAAAAGATTGGCGACCTGCCCAGGGTGTACCCTGCCTCTTACCCGAAGTTAGCTGGGATTGGCTCCAGCTTCCCTGCGACTTTGACAGATAAGCAGTATAGATAATGGAAGGACGGATAAACACAAACGGTATCTTGTTACTTGTAGATGGTGAATTGCTGTGTATGTATATAAAGTGATCTCTTGTAGTCAATACACAATTTCTGTTTATCAGGTATGTCAGTAAGGTGATGGTGCAGGATCTGGAGACTGGACAAATATGGCATTTCTTGTGCAACTCATGGCTGGCCATTGATATAGGGGACTGCACTCTGGACAAAGTGTTCCCTATAGCAACCGACAATGACTTAAAGGGTTTCTAGTGAGTAGCTTTATTTTCTTCAAAGAACATTTCTAATAAAAACATCCACCGTGGGTTGGCTCAATTGTGCAGTGGGTAGCCTCACAGCTCCAGGGTCCTCCAGGGTTTGATACGGATGTCCCAGTACCATGTGTGCATAGGGTTCCTCTGGGCACTCTAATTTCCTCTCATTGTTAAAAAATGCAAGTGGTTTGATCAGTCTAAATTGGTTAAGATATGTTTCTGGCTTGCTTCCAGTATTCCCTCAGCCCTCAGCCAATATAAAGTGGTTACTGAAGATGAATCAATGAATGAAAAGCTTAGTTGATAATTAAATCTCTTGTCTTTCTCCCCCCAGCAATATCTTTTTCACAAAGACAGCAAAAGACTTTTGTGATGGACACATCTGGTATTCTGTCGCAAATCGTCCTGCCAAAAGTAATTTCACTCGAGTTCAGCGCCTCTCTTGCTGTTTCTCCCTGCTGCTCTGCACCATGCTGACCAGCATCATGTTCTGGGGGATTCCCACAAACCCCTCTGAGCAGGACATGGAATTAGGTACTGACACCTAATGATACCAACATTGTCAATGTTTCTTTCAGAATGTAGTACACATATGTAACAACTTGGTGTGAGCAGTGGATATATTCTCAAGTATACGTTTCTTTACCTGAAGGCACTATCACATTCAACATTCAACAAGTGATGATCGGCATTCAGAGTTCCATCATCATGTTCCCTGTCAACGTCTTGATTGTGACCATATTCAGAAGCACCCGGCCTCGAAAAAAGAAGGATGTAGCAATAATTAATGAGTCCAAATCTGAATCTCCTAAGCAGGAGAAGCAACTTGCAGAGAAGTGGCGCATTCAGACAGACATCACTATTGAGATTATTGTCAAAGTAGGTCTGATTTTAGTAAACTTCAAATGCTGGTCTCAGCTATGTAATGATATCAATGCCTAAAATCTAATAAATTTGCCTAACACAGTTTATTTTAAATGATTGTTTCTCAGGACGTAAAGAAAATAGTTCGTGCCCTGGCTAAGGCAGTGAAGTGTCCCGTTCCAAAGGCAGCAGAGGAACCTGAACCATCAGACATCAGCACATTATTGTTTGTACTGGAAGACATTGTACGGAAGCAGAATTTCACACTTGCCAGTGTTTTTGCTGAAGATACCGAAAACGATAACTTCGTAGTATACAAGCTCTATCGGCACTATCTCTACAAACAGCTCCGGAATTTGGAAAAAGAACTGAGACTGCTGGGTCCTTCGCAATTCCCTAAGTCAGACGGCTACATTCAGGCTGTGCTCCAGGTTCGAAGTGTGAAACAGTTGCTAGAGCCGTATCTCTACTCCAACCCTTCAAGCAACGAGGTCCACATCGCCGGCCCTGAAGAAGAGGCAAAGAAAAAGTGTTATCAAAAAGGCTTACCTTGGTGGTTTCTGATCGTGGGTTGGATTCTCATTCTGGCCACTAGTGGCGTGTCAGCATACTTCACCATGATGTACGGGCTGACGTACGGAAAACAGCGCTCCATCAGCTGGCTCATTTCTATCTCGGTGTCTTTCACGGAGAGTTTGTTTGTCACCCAGCCTATAAAAGTAAGACATGTTTAATTGTTTAAATAAACTAATCATTTTTTTTCTGAATGTTACCAGTTTCATCATTTGCCCTGTAACTTCCACATGGCAGGTACTTGGACTTGCAGTCTTCTTTGCACTAGTGCTGAAAAAGGTTGAAAATGAGGATGATGATTATTTTCACCTGTTGAAGGACATGACACTTACCTACTCAGGTACCAGAGGAAATAAATGTAAATTTCAACAAAGTCTAACACTTTTCAACTCAGTCATCTTCTCTATGTTCCTGTTTACAGAGAATGCTGATGATATACGCATTTCCAGAAGGGACAGCACATGCAGGTTTTACCAGCCCCCTCCTCCTGCTGACATTGAGAAAATGAAGGAAAACTATATCAAAGATCAGAAAGCAATTGCCTTAATCAAGGAGATTATCAGTAAGACAAAAAGAAAATACAATTATATTTCATTACAGAAAGAGCATGGTGGTTAAATATCTCTATTTTCTACAGTTTATGTGGCATTTCTGTGCGTCCTACTCGTGGCTACGTATGGTCAGCGTGATCCAAATGCTTATTATCTCACTCAGCACATTCAGCAAAGTTTCAGCAATGGTATCACCGACAGCATGGGCCCCGGAGATGTGTTTACCTGGGCAAATAATGTCCTCATCAGCAACCTCTATGGAAAACGTCCAGGTTTCTTCTCAGTCTTAATATGAAAGATGGATTTGACCAACTACACCATTAACATCGGGCTTGATTACAGCCCTAATGCGCTGATCTCTAATTCTTTTCATTTGTACCTTCTCAGGCTTCATTACAGATGGAAACTCAAAGCTTGTGGGAAGCGCTCGTATCCGGCAAGTTCGAGTGCAAAAGGACTCATGTAGAATTTCTAAAGGCATGCAAAGTGCTATTCTTGACTGTCATGCGCCATACTCTTGGGGTATAGAGGACATGGGCTCCTATGGTCCAGGCTGGAATCATTCAAGAGACGTAACTATAACTAAGAACCTCCTCATGCCCTGGCAATACCAAACCGAGTCCAGACTCAGAGGACACCCTATCTGGGGCACCATGGCTTTCTATAGAGGTGGAGGATTTCTACTGGACCTTGGACTTGACCCACAACAAACAATTAGGTGAAAACTTTGTCAAGATTGTCAACAAGAAACAATTTATTACGTGCATATATTTATTCATAACACTTTACATTCAGAGGTTTCCCTTAACTATTGCTATGTAGTTAAGCTAACATTAACAAAACTGTATGGTCATATTGTGAATATGAGTGCTGAGATAAGCATACAGTAAGTAAGTCTTTACGATTACTGGAACTGAACACCTTGTCTCTACAGTAGGAACATAATCAAATACATATAGATTATTATTATTATTATTCAACAGATAATATGTTCTAAATGCATACAAACATGGATACATGAGATGCACCAAAAAACTCATGCAAGCCAGAAGATTTTACTTCTGATTTAGACCACACCCATTTCTCTGACCACCTTAATAAAGATATAGATAGTGACTTTGCATTACACCTTCACTTGAGTCAGAAGTTCCAAATGAAGCAACGAACAAGTGTTTCCAGGATTGGAACTGATTCTCTGCAAGTGATCAGGGAACACAGTGTCATTAAAACCTGCTTTATTCAAATAAAATAAATGATTCCCATTATCCCTCTATACACAGCATGCTACAGTACCTGTTTGACAACACGTGGTTGGATGTATACACACGGGCGATCTTCGTTGAGTTCACGGTATACAACGCAAACGTCAACCTCTTCTGTATTGTGACTCTGATTCTAGAAACCAACGCAGTTGGTAAGGAAACATTTCTACTCTAATATTTGAAACACAGAAAGCTTATTTAAAAAGAGGATGTCTAGACGTTTTACGTGGTTTTCACAGGAGCGTTCCAGTACAGCAGCGAGCTGCATAATTTACGTCTTTATCAGACCACAGATGGAATTAATATAGTGGCCTCTGAGGTCATTTATTTCCTTTTCATTCTCTTTTATATGTTTTTGCAGGTAAGTTCCCTTTATTATATAAAAAAACATTGGATAATGCCAGTTGTCCACTATTGAATAAAATTGTACCATAGATTAAAATATATGATCGTTTTAATAGATCAAGAGGATCAAGCAGCAGAAAATGCAGTACTTCAGGAGCAAGCATAACCTATTAGAACTGGCCATCGTTCTTTTAAGTTTGTCTGCAGTGGGCGCGATCATCAATAGGACAATTCAGGGAAATCAAGAGTTGAAGTATTTTCAGGAGAATAAAGACCAGTGAGTTGACATCGACACAAGGACACGTTTCCGTGTTGAACATACACAGTACAAAAATATTTTAACAGCTCCTATTTATTTATTTATTTATTGTTTGGACTAGTTTCCCAAGCTTTTACAAGACGGCTTCGGCAGATGCATCCCTGGGGTACATTTTGGCATTCCTGATTCTGCTGGGCACCGTCAAAATGTGGAACCTGATGCGCCTCAACTCCAAACTGAACTTGATTACCTGCACACTGCGGCGAGCGTGGAACGATATCTCCAGCTTCGTCGTGGTCCTGATCATCATGGTCCTAGCCTACTCCATTGTGGTGAGGATCCAAAAACAACTAGATTCTAAAAAAATAAACACTATAATTTCTTGCTGCCTCACAGATCCAGGGCTCCAGATTCGATCCAGAGCTGGGGTTACTGTCTGTCTCGAGTTTTGTATGTTGTCTCGGTGGGTTTCTTCAAGGTTTTCTAGTTTCCTCCTATCTCCTAAAAACATGCTACACTACAAAAAGTATATATTTTACCAAGTTATAAATATCTTGAACATTCAAACAGTCAGACTGATGTAGTATTTATAAGATGACGAGAATCCAAATATAAGAATATTGAAGCTATTTCTGGACGTTTTTCTAATTTCAGACTTAAAAAAGTGTCTTATACAAAAAGATAATTTTGTATAATTTTAAATTTGAATAATGCATTTCTAGAAAGAAGGAAAATTATCTGACAAGAGTAAGAAATTTTAAAGATTGAAATTTATATATTTCGTTTATTAAATATGACAATATTCGAGATATTTTCACTTGCTAAGGTGTTTTTTTTTTTTGCAGTGTAGTATGTGGATTAGTGCCTCTAAATTGCCCCCTTAGGTGTCAGTGTGTGTGCAACTTGCCCCCTATTAAGACTGCATTTCCATTTTGCATCTAGTGTTTTCAGGATAGCCTCAAATCCACCACCACCATGACCAGGATACTGAATGTAAAATATGTGTTTGTGAAAAAGTACACGAATTATTTTTAAATCCTTTCTTTCATAGAGTAATTTGCTGTTTGGTTGGATTCTGTACACATACAAGACGCTTCAAGATTCCATGCTAGCAATTATCGCCTTACAGCTTGGGATATTCAATTATGAAGAGGTAGGTGACGCTTTCAACAAGATTTTTCTGACCACAAGTTGAACATCCACGCACTTAATTTGTCCTTGTGTCAAAACTGCAGATCCTGGATTTGAACCCAGTGCTTGGTGCGTTCTTAATTCTCTCTTGCGTCATCTTCCTGACATTTGTGGTGCTGAACATTTTCATCTCAGTCATCCTTGAGGCGTTCGGTCACGAGCGAAAGCACTACAAGGTAAAATGCAATACACTGCTCTTAGAGAAACACAATATGAAGAACTAGTACCAAAGTTTGAGAAACGGTCATATTTTATGCAGGTGTAGCTTGACCTTTTTTTGCTTCAAAGACCATGAAATGTATGGTGTAATGCAATGACACTCTCTGATGTGAAGTGGGTGTGACCTAAACCAGAGGGTTTTTTTTCTAACCCTACATTGGAAAACACTGGATAAATGGTCAGCACTGTATGATTGGTCTCTGAATTCTTGCTCTGACAGCTCCTCAATCTCAGCTACATCACCCAAATTCATAACTGATCTCAACTAGAGGGACGTTAAAAAAATTAAAAAGGTACACAGGTATGATTTTTGTTGGTATCTGCACGTAATGTTTTCCAATAATATTAGTTCCCAAAATTGGAAAAACTAGTAACCCAATTTAAAACCCTGACCAGGCAGACACCAAGGATGAAATGTTGTACGTTCATGTTAATGAACATTATCTTTCTTTGCCCCACAAGACTCATATCTAACATCTCACTCGCCCCTACATAAAAAGTAAAAAACTCTTAAGTGCATGACTTTTGACACATCCCACTGGATTACAGGCCCAACACAACCGTCTAGTCTCAACCAGATGACCAGAAAAGAAAAAAGAATAATGCGAATCCTATTCTCCATTAATCTGCAAATGGAAATAATAAACTCATTTGTTCCTTACTAATAAATGTATTCATTACATTGAATTCACAAGCTCTTATCCATTCTAAAATTCATCCAGGTCTGAATATTTGTATATTTGCACTTCCCACAAAAGTTTATGTCCAAGTCTGACCCTTGCTTAAGTGGATAATGTCACCTGAATGCTATGGATTTGTACCCAAGAGCTGCTGCTTTAATTATAAACACTGTCTAGTTGCTCACCCCAGGATGCTCATTCACAATCTGCTCATACCAGGCATGTAATGATGTACTGTGTGTCGATAAACCATGATACAAATTTATGACGATTCGAACCAATGGAAATGAAAATGAACCACAAATAATCCCTGAAGTTTTCCTAGCTATAATTGTTATTTAGATAGCAGAGGGCACATTAACATACAAAAGTGGGAATATATGTGACGTCAGCATAGGCGGAAGTATACAGCCCTAATGCTGCAAAAAAGATGATCTAAAATGGGAAAGAGCTTTTGTGCAATTGACTGTACAAACAGATTCAACAAGAAATTGGAGCTCTCTTTTTGCAGATTTCTGAAAGCTAAAGAAATGAGAAGCAATTCATTTGTTTATTTTTTTTAATGAAAAAAGCTTTTTAGTTTTTAATAAAATAATTATTTCAGTTAATAGGCTATTATGTTTTACTCCAAACTTTATAAATATTTATTGTTGGTTATTAACAAAATGAAACAAATAATTTGTTTTTATTCAAAAGGAATACGAAAATAAATGTTGATATTTTTGTTAACATTTTCTTTTAAAAGAATTTTCAAAAATGTTGCAGCAAAATCGATCCATGAATTGGGTGAATCCTTACATGCCGAGCCCATAATGAACATTTTTTTCCAACACATCAACTTCTTTACTGTGTACTAAAAATTTTTTGCAATCATAATAGTAAAATCTCTTCCCACCAGCCATCTGAAGAGGAGGAAATAGTAGAACTGATGATGATAAAGATCTGCAAGACGTTCGGTATCCCAGCTAGGAAGAAATGAGGAAAAAACCCAACTCACCGTCCATTCTCCTTCATTTAGTCATATACTTAAGATGAAACTGTTGTTTGTGTAACTGTCAATTTTTGCCTTTAATTTCTACTAATAAAAAACAAACAGGAAGAGAAATCATCTATTTGTTTATTTATATGACTTTTTGTGTCCTTTGAAATGTTTTTTCAAGACTACAAATGGATGAAATGGGTCTGTGGTAGCTCAGTGGTTAAGACGTTGGACTAGTGATCGGAAGGTCGTGAGTTCAAATCCTAGCACCGCCAAGCTGCCACTGCTGGGCCCTTGAGCAAGGCCCTTAACCTTCACTGCTCACTTGTATAAAATAAGATGTATGTAAGTCGCTCTGGATAAGGGCGTCTGCCAAATGACATAAATGTAAATGAAATAAATTTCCTCAGGTGGTATGTTTAATGAATATGCTCTTTATACACATTTCTGCATGCATGTAGTGAACAAAAATGTGTAAATCTTTAATATTTTCAATAAAATACGAGTACATTACATGGACCTGGTTTTGGGCATTGTACTTTTTAACAGTGAGACTAGATGGGTGCAAATATGTATACAAAAACCAAAAAACTCCTTTAAATGGCTGCGCTTAAACAAAAAACAAACAAACAAAAAATACACTCTCTATCAAAAGAGAGCGTTGAGACTTGACTAAACCTGCAGGAAAAGAGAGGAAACCCAAACATCCTCATTTAGCCAAGAAGGTGTCAGTCCGACATGTCAGGATTTAAAGTTCATTTCTTTTCCTTTTTGTCGTCTTTCTTCGTTGCAGAATCGGCCTTGTCCTTATCCTTGTCTTTGTCCTTATCCTTGTCTTCTTTCTTCTCTTTCTTGCTGTCGTCCTTCTCCTGGCCCTCTTTCTTCTCGGCGTCGCGGTTTGCGATCTTGTTGTTGATGAGGTTGTGGAGGGCCACCACCGAGCGGATGAGCGAGGCCAGGTAGACCACCAGCATCTGGTCGTTGGTCTTGAGATAGAAGGCCTTGATGAACTCCTGCAGGTTGACGTCTGGTAACAAGTTGAACACGTCCTGCAGCTGGTAGATGATCTGATGGTTGATGGGCAGCTTTCCTGTAGCGACCTTCTCCAGGTAGCTCTTGATGTCTAACAGTTTGGAGTTGAGGCCTTTTAGACCGTGGACTTGATTGGTGATGCGCTGAGACAACGTGCCTACAGTGGTGTCCTTGATGTCTCTGTAAAATCATGAAACATAACATCAGATTTGGAAAGCATATAATACAATTATGATATCTGGTATGTAAATAATCGCTTTATTATTTATACCTCACATTATTTATGCACGCCTGCTTATAGCTTCTATAACGTACGTTATAACAGGAACTAACTAAGATTAAATGTAACTATATATGGATCGAAAGCACGACGTGATGGGCATCCTGAAAGACTCCTTGATGTTCCTAAATTTGATCAATTTGATTCTTCACAAATTAATGCATGGAAATGTGTTTAAAAAGAAAAATAAAATGAGCGATTTCCACAGTGAAACTACATTGTTGAATTCATGGTCAGGGAACACCTGCAATGCCTTTACAGACCACTAGGGGGCAGCAGACCACCCAGATTTATTACAACAATATACGTGACAGAAAAGAAAGCAACAAAATTTCACATTCCTGATATTCTGCTTTTAGTTCTGAAACTTTTCAGAACTAAAAGATTTCCTTTTGGTGCACTGCATCGGTGAAACTGTAATAATTCTGATTAATAATAAAATAAATGCAGTTCTTGTTAGTCTTGAATCTTTAAAACATCTCACCGGAGCAAATGTTCGACACCGACCTCCTCGGCCTCTTCAGCTCCGATCTCACTGGTAACGTGCTCGAATGTTTTCGACGTCGGAGTTCCGTCCTGCAGTGGACAGAAGAGGCACAAAATGCAAATGCAATCCTTGGAAAGTAATGTGGTATGCCCCTTACAGCATTCGTGCTGTTTTACACAGCAAAAACATTTCATCGTGAAATCATGATTTCATTTCAACCTCCAATTTCCTGTGTTCGACTGGAAGATAAAAAGAAACTGTAGTAACGAGGTCTTGTATTTTGCAAGTTTTACGGAAAGAACTCACATCGTGCACTTCCTCCACTGAGATATAGGCTTCCGTTGGCAGGCCCAAGTCTTTGGGTTTCACATCAATAATGACTAAAACCTATCAACAATAAAAGACAACAGCTTCATGCTATGAGAAAGGATTCAAAAACGTGTCTTAAGTGTTGATGAATGAGACATTCGCTGTACACACCGAGTTTGCGCAGTACTGCTTCATGAGCTCGTTGATTGCGATATCGTTCTTGTGCAGTTTTGGACCGGTGTGGTACCAGCCCACTATTCTTTCTCTGGCTGAAAAAACAAACAAACAAAAAAGACAGACAGATAATCAGTTAAAGATTATGAACGCTCATACCACAGCACAGGTTGCTGCATACGAAGATCTTACCGTTGACTTTCTTGAACATTCCGTACATATTCTCCAGGTAATCATGGTCCAGGAACCACACAGAGTCGTCCTTATCGTCTTCATCAAAAGGCACTGTTAAAAAAGTTCAAATGTTGTGTATGCAAAGATTTAAACATGGGATGGAGTGAAATAGTCACACACACACTTAGGGAACACAGGGAGTTTTTCCTCGCCACCGTACGCCACACGCTTGCTCATTAGGGATATATATAGATAAATTTACAGATTCATAAGTCTATATTCAGAATTTATATACGTACTTCTGTGAAGCTGCTTTGTGATAATGTCTGTTGTTAAAAGCGCTATACAAATAAAACCGAATTGAACTCACCTGCAAAGCTGTTGGACACATCTAGAATCTTTTTCTGCCAAGAGCCGAGCAGGACTCCTACGACTCGTTTCTGGCTTCCAACCTTCCCGATTCTGCAGGTGAGAGAAAGAAAATTACATCTAACATTTTAACTCTAAAATGTACTGCAGCCGGCGGGAGAAAAAGGGAGGGAGGAAAAAGGAACACACGATGCTGGTACAGAAAACGGAGAACTCGGTAGGTTTTAAGGTGACTCGAGAGGTGTCGAAGATTCAAACTCTGTTCAAACGTCATGATAACGGCTTACAGCAGAACATCGCTAGCTTGTTCAGTAGAGGAAGATGGACCTAGAAATTCGTCTTAAATATAAATACGGACTCCAAATTGAGTAGCCTACTCAGTATTACACACGTTTATTTTTGCCGCCGTGTGCTGCTAGTAGTGAACTCATCGTGTGTAAGCCGTTACAGTGTTTAAACAGTATCTTTAAAGGAGAGGACGAGGATATGCATCTCAGTATGCTTTGAGCAGTCAAGTTAAGAGTCACTGCGATTGAGGACAACTGTTCACACACATCAACTGAAAATATTCATATTAAAAATGTACCCACTTTGTGATTTTGTTACACCTGCACAACGAAACTCACACTAAATGTTTTGTCGGTGGCATTATTTCTAAGGAAGGGTGTGCAAACTTTTGCACGCCTGTCTAGGCACTTTGTTGATCCCAAAAAAGCACAAAGACCAACATTTTAAGAAATGACAAAACTCAACTAGAAGCTCAGAAAGCAAGAAAATAAATCCAAAATAACTTGAGAATATGAAAGTTTTTTTTTCCCCCCCAACACACATTTTATCTGTAATATTAAATCTAATTTAATATTATTATAATAGTAATTTAATTAACATTAAATCTATAATGAATATACATCGTAACTAATACTACTGATAAATGCTATAACTTTAGCAAACTGCTAACGAATGCAGCTAATAGTTCTCGCTAAAAACATTTATTTAACTAATATAAAAACTAAATTTCACCATAAACAATAACAAATGGCTCCGCTGATACCATAATGAGGGCTGTTTTAGGCTACATTTCAAATGGCTCTCAGTTCCCTACGTAAGCGCACTATATAGGCTATGACCTATTACCATTTACACACTACATAGTGCACTACATGTCACACACAGCTCTATTGGGTATACAGCCGGCCTTGGTTCACTTAGCTTGCTAGCATAACCGCAAGCAGTGAGTTAACAAAAAATTCCTTGTCATCAGACAAAGCATGCTTACCTGTTAAAATGATCTACAACACTCAGCAGGACCAATGGATGGACAACAACTTTTTCTACTGCCAAATCCGGCATTTTGAGCACTTTAATACAAAAATATTTATTTACAAAAAAATGACAGAGCGCTTTTCTTAATAGCCAGCGTTAAATCAGGATGCGGCTGAGGATGCTTGACTTCCGCTTCCGGTTTCTTTTTCTTCTTGTGTTAGTGGCGGAACACAGAATTGCGCCATCTTGCGTTCTGGAGTGTAGACCGTTTATTAGTTGTAATAACATGATTCAGACACCAGAAGGCAGATTTATTTCAGATTACACGACAAATATAAAACTATTTTATATGGCCAAATGTTCGTGCACACCTGACCATCACGTCATCTATATGAGGGCCTTATCGAACTATTACCACAGAGTTGCAACAGGAAGCACATAATTGTCTATAATGTATGCTGTTGTTATACAATTTCCCTTCACTTGTAGCTGGATGAACACAAATCCCCACAGCAATGTTCCAAAAGAGTGGAGGTTATTCTAAATCTGGAATAGGATGTTCAAAAGCACATATGGATGTGATGGTCAGGTGCACCCTGTGTTTATAGAGTATGTTCTTCCATATCAAGCCACCACTGACACCTTATGGTCATAAAGAACTAGTCATTAAGGCATCAAAAAATGCTTATCAGCTGATCAGCTGCTCTCAAGGCTGCAGATTCTCTATTCTGCTTTATTTTTTTTATTTGTTTGTTTGTTTCTTTTCCTTTTTACAGTATTAGTCATAGAACTCTGCAGAAGCTTCCTGTAGACCTGATCATTAACTTGGATCTAATTATGAATGTGACAGAGCTGAGAGAGCACAACATGTGTAACTCTACTTTACGAGTTCTGTGGCTCAGTATGTTCCAATATCCACACAATGTATGCATGTGTGTGTGTGTGTGTGTGTGTGTGTGTGTGTGTGTGTGTGTGCAGACATGGGCAAACTGCCAGATTTTACTCAGGTGAATCATAACAGGAAATAATTTGATTACTCACTGTTGTTGTATTAATATTCATTTTAAAAGGCCAATACACACACACACACACACACACACAAACACACACACACACAAGCTGTCTGTGACATCACTCTAAACACACATCACATTCCACACATGTAAGAGCACCTGAATGACAGGGAAGATAGAGAGGGACAGAGAGAATGAGAGAAGTAAGAGTAAGGGGAAGAAAAAAACGAGGAAGGAATGACAAGAACAAGGAGGGTGGTAGGATGAGAGAAAGGGAAAAGAGGTGGAAGTGTGAGAGAGAGGGAGAGAAAATATAGAAAGAAATTGTAAGTGGAGGGATGGATAAAAACAGGAAAGATAGAGAGAAAGGAGGGAAAGACAAGGGGGGAGACGGAGAAGGAGGAGGAGAGGGAGAGAACCCATTAAGAGAATGAGAGGAAGAGGAAAAGGAGAAGGGGTGAGTAAACTAAGATTGAAGAGAGTGATAAAAATGGAAAGAAGAGACAGAGTAAAAGGCAGGGGAAAGGAGAGGGAAGGACAGGGGGTAATTATGAAAGAGAGAGAGTAAGGGGTAAAAAAAAGTAGAATGAAGAGACAAGGAAAGAGAGGAGAGAGGAAAGCAAGGAGAAATGAAAACTGAGTGAAGGAGAGCAAAAAGAGCAAGGGAAATGTGAGAAGTAGAAAGACAGAGAAAGAGAGGAAAAAATAGAGACAAAGAGAGAAAGACAGAAGGAGAGACAGTGAGAGAGAGAGAGAGAGAGAGAGAGAGAGAGAGAGAGAGAGAGAGGAAAGCACAGTAACATAAATCATTGCTTTAGCCCTAACACATTGTTTTTTTTATTGTCACCTCCATTTAACAGCCACAAAGTGTGTGTGTGTGTGTGTGTGTGTGTGTGTGTGTGTGTGTGTGTGTGTGTGTGTGTGTGTGTGTGTGTGT
>JAQQZR010000007.1:21242798-21263447 GCA_030068235.1 Notoglanidium macrostoma
GTGTGTGTGTGTGTGTGTGTGTGTGTGAGAGAGAGAGAGAGAGAGAGAGAGGGGGCAAGACAGTCATGTCAAATCAAACAATTTTAATCATTGCCAAATGGACATAATCTTAATCTTTGATAAATAATTGTTTTATAGATTTATATATCTGTATACAGTTCAAGCCAAAGGTTTACACACACCAAGGCTACATTTAATCTCAAACATATATTTCATGTTATATATATATATTCCTTGCGTTAAGTCAGTTAGGGTGGCTACTTTATTTCCATAAGGTGAAGTTTTAAAATAATAGCTAAAAGATTTATTTCAGCTGTAATTTACTATATTAAATTTTCAGTCAGTCAAAAATGGACATACATTTTGTGAGTATTTGGTTACGTTGCCTATCAAATGCATAACTTTAATCAGACTCTTGGGGTCATATTCTTACTTTGCTGGAATTTTTGCTCATTCCTTCTGAGAGAACTGGTGTAAGTCCGTCAGGTCTGTGAGCCTCCTCACGAAAACATGCTTTTCCAGTTCTGTCCACAATTCTTCTACGGGATTCAGGTCAGAGCTTTGTGATAGCCACTCCAAAACTTTTACTTTGTTATCTTTAGGGCATTTTGTTATAATTTTGGAAGTATGCTTGGGATCATTATCCTGCTGGAAGACCCAGTTGTGACCAAGTTTGAACTTTCTGGCTTGAGTCTCGTGGCATTGCCTTGTATTTTCATAAATCCACCAGTCCCAGTATTACAATATGATGATGCTGCCAGCCCCATGCTTCACGGTTGGGATTAAAAGCCTCACCCTTTTCACCCTCCCATCACAGCACTGATTATTATGGTCTAACAGTTCAATTTTTGCTTAGTCTGACTATAAGGCTGTAAACTTCAGTCTGGCTTTTTTATGCCTTGCGTGACAGCCTTCCAGGCTATGGCAATACAGGTCTCCCATAATAGTGGATGGAACCAACTGATTCACCAGGTCCTTTTTTGTTGTCTCGGGGTTCAGATGTTCATTTGTTCAAACTAAATATCATTTATCCCAGGGAGTTTGTGGAGTTTGTGCCTTTTTCCATGGATAATACAGTGTCTGTGTGGTCCCAAGATTTTTATTTTTGCACATAATTGTTTGTGCAGATGCTCATCATACTTTCAGTTGTTCCTAAGAAGGACTCGGACATGTGGAAGTCCATAATGCTTTTTTTCCTCAGGTCTTGACTGAGTTCCTTTGATTTTCCCATGGTATTAAGAGCAAAAAGGCATTGGCTCTGAAGGTAATAGCTTTTACATCCACAGTGCACTCCTAATCATCTCCTAATCATGACAATTGACCAATTAGAAGCTTCTAAGCATCATTACATACATTTATGGAATCGGTCTACAGATAAAGTCAACTTGGGGTATGTGAACTTTTGCGATCTGATAGCGATGGATCGTGTCGATCATGTTCTGATCCCTTCCACCGAATTTTATGCCATGAACGTTAATGATGGGTGACATTTTGCACATGAACACAGGGCACAGCTTGATACAACTCTTAGGGGTCAACAAGTGACTGGTGATAAATTATTGTCACACTGATTTATCTTATAAATAATAATTCATAAATAATGTAGTAATAGAGTGAAGTTACAGTAACAACGCTGAATAATGTGAGAACTGTGAGAGAAAGAGTGAGACAATCAGTGTTTTTATAGTTGACAGTGGTGTGTTTTATAGAAATGGCTAGCATGCACAGATTTCCTATTGATTCGACCACGTGACCGCCGTGTGACGAGTTTGCCTCGTGCAGCCCCTCCCACCTGACACAGGCGCGTCGCCGAGGAGAAGCGCGCGCGCCTGTGTCAGGTGGGAGGGGCTGCACGAGACAAACTCGCCTCACACTGACGCTTCAGTCTGCTAAAGTCGGAGAGCTGACGACATGCCACTTTTATGAATGAGCGAAAAGATTAAACTTTTGCTACTCGTAACTTTCTCCTTCTCACTAGAACCCAGAGCGAGCTCTCGTCCCCGGCCCAGAGAGGCACTGAGATGCCCTCTGACTTCATTTCACTATTCGGCACGGATATCGACCTCACTTCCCCCAAGTCTCTTTACTCCAAAGGTAAACTTTTTTTTACCCTCCCCTTTCCTTTTCTCTTCTGGCTATCCAACTTACGTCACTTTTGCCGCACTTTAGGGGCTTGTTAGCACAAAATACGTGGGCTTTTTATCTCCGTTGTGACATTAGGTATGAAAAGGAGATATTCTTTGGACGTATTTCTGTCATAAGAGCGCAGTTAAACGTTATTAATCATTCTGTGATTAAATGAAAAGTTTGTTTTCAACGGTGGTTATTTTTCGCTCCTCGCGCACGACGTCGCGTGGCTCGATTTGTTTGCGCACGAGGGGGCGGGGCCGTAGTTGGTTGAGAGGGGGCGGGTAGGCACAGCGACGGGGCGGGGCTGCTTGTTGCTAAGCAACAAAGCCAGCCTAGTTTCTCCTTATTGGATAGGATAAACAGCTCCGTTCTGCTAATATATGGAGTAAACCAAACTAATCTTGTACAAGTGTATATACATGTGGTGTGTATGGATGCGCATATATGTATGTGTGTGTCTGACACACACACACACACACTATGGAAACGTTCCAGATGACGTCACATCCCAAATATTGTCAGTTTGATTTCTCAATGCAAAACTTACTCTACTGTTTACTCCTACGCATTGGGAGTGCAGCAGGTGACTGGTCAGAGGTTCTTAAACTATGTGTATATGTAAACATTCAACTGGACAACAGCCAAATCTAAGAACAGTGACCTCGTTTTTTAATTACAATGAACTCCAGCAACCTTTTAGTCCGTTTAGTACACATTACATAGCAGATGGAAATGGGCTTGAGAAAGGAGAAAACACCTGGGGCAGGTGGGCCAGTTAATCCAGATCTGGGTGTGCATTTGCAAGGAGTGTATTTACCCTTACTTTTCTTTTCTTTTAACATTACTTGTTACAATGTGACATTGCAAAATTCTTTTAAAAATGTGTAAATGATATTTTCTCCCTAATATAAAAGTAGGCAAGAAAGACTACTAAGGGTAAGAACCGGTGCAAAACAAACCACTTTTACTAACCATGGCCTTTGCTTAATTAACTAAGTAACGATGCAGTAAAACACTCTGTAAAGGTTTGAGAATGTGAACATCGTTGGACTTTTCTTGCACTAAACAAATCATGTTGCACACAGATTTGAACAGGTGTCCTGTATGTCAAAAAAAAAAAAAAAACCCTCCAAGTTTATAGGCAGGTTTATTTGAGTTTGATGTTGTGATGCAGCACCTGTTGAATAGCTCTGTGGACCTAAAGGGGCTTAGAGAGAATTTGGGATGAGTCCAACAGGTTTCATGAGGATCGGTAAGCCTATGAGTCTAGATCATATGTTGATCTTATTGAAATTGACCAACAAAATCACAAACCAGAGTTGGTGGACGACTGTCCTGATGTCGGCTCAGCAAAGTATTTCAGCTGACCAAACCGAGCATTTAAAACTGTAGACACTGTAGCAGAGCTGATAATTGTATTAGGGGACAAAATGGAAAACTGGCAGTAATTTAGTAACTCTTGTTTTTCTTAACATGAAGCAGTTTGGCCTCTGTAGCAGGTTTTCTGTTGAGGCTCATCCAATCGCATGCTGAAGGCATCAGGCCAGAGACTAGTTATGGCATTAGTTAAGAAAAGGTTGAGTTTTTACAGGTTTTCATAGATATTTTATTTAAGTTACACTCTCAGGTTTGATTAGAAAAGGTATTATAAATAAATGTTTCTGTTTTATTGACACTATGTTCTTATTTGTAGCTATTAACTAATCATTAATAGTTAATCATTAAAAGGTGACTGTTGCCTTTATTCAGTCATGATCGTTGTTTATCTGGGTCAAGGATTTACATATAACTGGACCTTTACTCATTTTAGTTGAATACCCTTGGTGTAGCATTCAGTGTTGCATCATCATTTCTGATGATTGAGTTCTGCATTAAAGGCTACAACCCTTTTTTTGCATTGTTATAACTTAAGTTATACTCCATTTATTCATTGTGCTGTCATTTATATCCAGGATTTAAACAGGTAAGGTGGAATCTTATTTAAGCTTACATTGTATGGCCAAAAGTTTGTGGACACCTGACCATAACTACCATATGTCCTTGTTGAACATCCCATTCCAGATTTGGTCCTGTTTTATTTGTAATAAGCGCCACTCTTCTGGGATGGCTTTCCACTAGATGTTGGAGTGTGGTTGTGGGGATTTGTGTTCATTCAGCTACGAGAGCATTAGTGAGGTCAGGCACTGATGTTGGGTGAGGAGGTCTGGGGTGCAGTCGGTGTTCAACTTCAGTCTGGACTCCAGTTTGGGAAGGAACACATGTAGATGTGATGGTTGAGGTGCACATACAGTACTTTTGGTCATATAGAGTATATCTTCGAGAACTTTTCTTAAGGGTACAAACTACTTCCAGACTGCCTTTACAAGACTCTCAGCTTTCTGATCTTCAGCCGTGAATCTTAACTACCACACATTTATTACGTGGTACAGAGAGTTATTGTGTTGTGCAGCATCCACTGAGCCCTTTGTAAGATATTTCTTTCCACTAATGCATTTCTATTAATTTTCTGTGGATTTGTTTAGTCCAATTTACAGGTAGGTCTCCATCTCTGTCGCACAACAAAATCTTATCTGCAATTACTGCTATTATTGTCTTTCGTATTCTTGTCTTTGGTCTTACTGACCCCAGTCATCCCGTTCCCCATTTCTTCCCCCAAATTGCTCATCTGTCAATTCCCTACCACCTATCATATGACTGGTACCAACCAAGGAGGTTGAAGGCTGACACATGCTTCCTCTGTGAAGCCAGCCGACTGCAACACACATGGAGTAACACGCTACCTGCCTTCTTCCACATACATGCACACTCAGACGCCCATGATTGGCTAGTGTTGCTCTTATTGACAGGTGAGAAAGAGAGAGAGAGAGAGAGGACTTCATCCCTCCCCCAGCCAAATGTTGCCCCTTGAATCCCAGCCATGGATGTGTTCCCTTTTAACTGGTCTTTGCAGCATCAAGTTATGGCTCAGTGCATTGACTTAGTGCTGAGATTACATAAGGAATAATCTTGTTATTGAGGTAATCCTCGGTGACGCTAAAGCTGGGTATTTTAAGCATGGCTGAGCCAAAGCCTGATATTCAGTTGATAATAGACCCTGTGTTTCATTTTCCATTCTGTCCGAAGTCTAGGTATGCTTTAAATGAGGAGGGTGTGATGGATTGAGGTGGGTCCAGGTTCCGTCTGGCTCGCTGGATGGTAGTGATGTGGTGTGTTTGAATATTCCTGTCTTCACAGACTTTGCCATAAGCCCTACCCAAGTCATGACCAAACAAATACTTCTCTGTTTTGCCTGCATGCTTTTGCACAGGATAAATGTCAGGTTGCAGTGTTTTGGATGTTTGTCAGTGAGGGCCAGAATGAAGCACTCATTCTCTCTCTCTTTTTTTTTTTTTTTTCCCTCATTTCAGAGTGTAAATAGAGAAAATGCAGCTCTGAACTGCTGTAAGCCGAGCTTCAACTTCCAGATTATTGTGCTGTTGTGTTTAGGGCTGTATTCATGACTGTGGGTTCAGTTAACTGGTCCATCTGGAACAAATAGAAGCTAGTTTTTTGTTTTTATCTCCGAATCCACCAGCTACAAGGTTTTGTGTCTAAAAACCCAACAAGGGTTATTTCACCTTTCCTTAACTTTCTGTAGCATCTTACAAGTGAGGCAGAATGTAATATTCATGTAGCAGCTAAGTATTCAGGGGTCAACAGCAATCCTCTGCACTGGACTACTCACTACCCAGCATGCCATTTCGGTTAAAGCGAGACTCGGACTCCAGTTGATCATATCCAACTCTGCAGTTCATGTCGGTTCTTCTCCATCGTGTTTCATCAATTAGTTTTTGGCGCTTTTGGCCAAAGAGAGTTGATGTTATGTGAACGTACCGATCGCTGCTCAGATATAAATTTGCACTTGAGCTACTCAGACTGTTGTGTGCACAGGCTCTGAAAACAGAGGCTTGTCTCAGTCAGATGTAGTTCTGATTTTGAACTTGGTCCTTGACTATTGAAGCCAGTGTTAAGTCTGATTGTGGCCAAAAGTATGTGGACACCTGACCATCACACCATGTGTGTTCCTTCCCTAAACTGTTGCCATAAAAACGGAAGCACACGACTGTCTAGAATGTCTTCGTATGCTGTAACATTACAATTTCCCTTCACTTTAACTAAGAGGCCCAAACCTGTTCCATCATGACGATGGCCCTGTGCACAAAGCAGCTCCATGAAGACATGGTTTGCCAAGGTTGGAGTGGAAGAACTCGAGTGTCCTACACAGAGCCCTGACCTCGACCCCACTGAACACCTTTGGGATGAACCGGAACACCGACTGCACCCCAGACCACCTCACCCAACATCAGTGCCTGATCTCACTAACGCTCTTGTAGCTGAATGAACACAAATCCTCACAGTCTACGCTCCGACATATTGTGGATAGTGAAGCTTATTATAACCCCATAACGGTTCTATATCTGGATTGGGATCTTTAGCAGGGACATATGAGTGTGATGGTCAGGTGTTCACAAACTTTTGGCCATGTGTTTTTGATGTACTTTATTTGGTGTGCTCAAACAAGATCAGAAGAGACCGCATTTTAATCAGGGGCAGTGATTTTTTAGAGCAAATGACCGTTTGCTCAGTTTGTCCAGTGAGCATGGCTTCTTTTGAGATGAGGGCAAATTAAGAAAATTATGGGCACAATTAATTTATTCCAAAACTCCAAAGTAGTATGAAAAAGGTACGTTCCTGGGTGACCGTCGTATTTCCTGAAAATGTCCTGTCCTGAAGGATCTATGCTCCAAAAATCCGGTCGCCTCAGAGGCGGGTCAATTTAATAATCTGAACGTTTTAAAGTCGAGCACGTGTATTCAGGATAGGTTTATCGAATAACAAAATGCGACCAAAACAAGTCCTCCGTGTGTAATGTTTCCGCTCTACTGGAATAAGCATGAAAGTTGTACGAAGACGTACTCGGACTTAACTTGCATTACTTTATTAGCCATCTTGGTGTTACAGGTCATTATTTTAAAGTGATATGGATTAATTTAGACTAAATTTGAAAGGCTCCTAATAGGCTGCCGGTCAAAAGCTTTCAAATCATTAAGCACATTAAGTCACTTCTGAACGGAGCTTTAGACTTCCTGCAGAACTTCACTACGGACCGAGCACGGGCAAGCAGGTGCTGCAATATGATCCAATACACATGAGAAGACTTGGTTCCTTTAGGGGAAATGAAATCAGGCTTCAGAGAAACTCTCAGGCCCTCGTAATTAAGTGAAGAATTATTCAGCTGTGCACTTAAAAGTTTATAGCCTATGAAACACAAAGGACGATGAATACACCGAACTCTATAATACGATCGCCATGATGTATTCTTTTTTCACAAAGTACTACCCAAACTTTTTTCGTATGATCAAATAATGATCAATATACAGCTCAGTGCTGCCGAGTTCTCTTCTGATTGGTCAGAAGGTGTTGATTAATTTTCTCTTAACAGCATCTCTGAAGGAATAATGCATTTAAACATTAAATCGTATTATCTCTACACTCAAGCTCTAATGGAGACTGTCTGATTTTTAATTGAAGAAGCTTTCAGTCAAAGCTTTGCGGTGATGTCTGGGCGCAAAGACGTCTCAAATACCTACGTAATACCTGTTATAATGTTTATAATTCCAGTTTGAGTGCTAAAGCAAACGACTTTGTAAGAAAAGAAGGTGGGGCGGGGGGGCAATTTGTAATCCTGAGCTCTTGGATGTCTTGAGTCCTACTTGCAAAAAAAAGAAAGCTCAGCTTTCAAAAGGGTGTATGTACCAGCCTCTTAAAGTATCATGAGTTTCCTAACTGGTGTTAACTGGGTTTATCTTCAAACTTTCACCACGCTTTACCGTCCCAACTTTTAAAAAAAATATATATTTTTTTACACTTAAGCGTAACCACAGCTGATTTCGACTTCTCGGCAAGGATGTCTGAGAGCGGAGCAAGAACTTTCTGTGAGGTGAGAGTGTGAAGGCAGTTAAACATATGGTTCTGCATTTGTCAAAGGACAGAGAAACTCCCTGGAGACGAGCCTCCTGCAATTATAAAGTTTGTTTGGCGTGTTAGCAATAAGGGAATGGGTTGCTTGAAATGTAGGGCATTTCTCCATCTCTCTCTCTTTCTCACACACACACACACACACATCAAATCCAGAATGATTTGTTTTACAGAAACCATTTACATATCACCCAAAGTAGGGTGAAACTTTTTAGTTTCATATCTCTTTCAAACATCTGCCTCATGCCTAGCTTGTCTTAAAACAGGTTTAAAGCCACTTTTGAGCCCATTTCTTAAACGCACTGTCAGTGACTGATACTGTTAGACAAACAAATGATTCTGAGACAAGGGCACATTTGTGCCTTCAGCGGTCAGTTGTAGCTCTGAGGTTAAGTTGTTGGACTATTGATCAGAAGTTTGTGAGTTCAAATCCCTGCACTGCCGAGCTGCCGGTGAAGGCACGGGGCTTCCTGTGAGGATTCGCTTGGGGTTTCACTGATATTTTGCTTAACTCTGTTAGTAAATCCATCATGTTAATGTAATTGGTAATGTTATGGGTAGTTTTGAACACTGCCTTACTAAAAGTTAGGGTCTCGGCTGGTGTCTTAACAAGGCAGGAGCCTTCACACTGTGGCTCGCTTTAATTTGCTTACTGAAAACAGAGCAGAGTTCACGTTCACACATCGGATTAACTTACAGAGGCTCAGGCAAAGTTTCAGTACAGACTGGCTAATTTTAAACGAACAGCAAAACGTCCTCCAAATAATATTTACGGAGCGGGGACGTGGACCCACGGGGACGTGGATTTCCGGATCGCCTTTATGCCTTTACCATCGCGTGGCGTCTGTTTGACAGTTTGAACGCTGTTTTTTTAGCCTTTTATTTGGGTGCACATGCACAAAAGCGCACGAGCACTGAAAACACATATATAATCAGTGAAGTATAATTCATAAATAATAATTAAATGTAACGCTATTTAAAAACGGCAGACACGCAATGACGACGCAGTGATGGTGACGATTCCAGATCAGTCAATAGTCTGCAGCGTTTTCACGTCACCTTTTGGTATCATCTCGGCTCGCTCGGAACCTCGACAGAGGTGATGCCAAAATTAGTACCGCCTACCAGGGACTATCTACGACTCCGGCTTAACGGAAAAGCTAAAAAGGCCGGTCGAGCCGACACCATGCGGTGGAAAAGAGCCAATTGAGTTTTTGACACCTGGAACCATGTTGATGTTGTGTATATGCAAGGGATCCTGTTTATACTGTAATAGGAAGGGACATGTCGCGTAAAAGCAGGTTATTTGGGTGGAGTATTCTTCGTGGTGAGGGGTTTGCATTAATAGTCATTTTGCCTGGAGGATAATCACTGTTATGACTGGTAACTTGGTCAGGTGGAAACATGCTCAGACTTTAATATAAAAGCTTTTCTGGGTTCATACCCCAAGCATTGTTTATTTTTTTTTTATTCAGAGTACACACCAGACGTGACAGTTCTGCGTGGCGTAAACGTCTGCACACCTTTACCCTGATTTACCTGCAAAAAACCCATGCAAGCCGATGTATTACCAGGGTCTACGGAGGATTGGGTCTTTTATATAACACGTCTCATATGTTATGCCAAAATACAAGACAGTCTCAATGCAGATAAATTCATTTATCACCCACAATGTGATTTGCTCCACCTAAAAGTAGAGACCATATGGATGTGGTGGATCGGATATCAGAGAAAACGTCTCGGATATCAGACCCTGTAAGAAATCACATAGATTGGAATTAGATTTGGAAAAGAAATTTAGTTTTAGGACTGGAAATGTTTACACATAAAGAGACTCCGTTGTTTTTTTCTTTTGTTAGGATTGATTTTATTACATATCTTGTTATATTTATTATACTGTATTTTTTTGTGTGGAAACTGAAATGCGGTTAAAAAAAAAGAGTTTAGTAGTTTAGTGAATGCGTTTCTTTAGAGGTTTTATTTTAGTGGGGAGGGGAATTGAAGGATACGGTACACACATACACACAATAAAAACACACAGAAGTACTCCTGGGGTCACACTTTACTTTTCTCAAGTCACACCAGGAATGCTTTCGGTGAGAATTGGTTTTTTAAACCGGCAAAAAAGAAAGCGTATTATGATTCTTTTCGGCAACTTTTTTTTGTAATTAAATTTGTGGCTTGAAAAGGAGAGTTTTTTCCCCCCATATTTTCCGTTACACAAGTGCTCTATCTAAACAGAATCTTTGATATTGATAACTCTCCCTAGATGATTATGTAAATTTGGATGATTTTTGGGGTGTCTGAAATCAACAAGGGGTCAAAATTATATACACCTCACATCAATTATTTGGTTAACTGTCCCTTAGGAAGTTTCACCTTGACCAGACGTCTCCAATATCCATCAGTAAGCTTCCGGCAGAATTCGGGTTGGATATTTGACCACTCTCCTTGGCAGAATTGGTAAAGTTCAATTGAATGCTTGTGTTTGTGACTTTTAAGCACATATTTTCAAGTCGGGACTTGTTTCAAGCTTAATGTTCACCTGCTTTATCCATTCCACAACCAGCTTTGATGTGTGTTTGGGGTCATTGTCCTGTTGGAACACCCACTTGTGTCCAAGTTTCAACTGTCTAGGTGATGGTTTGAGGTTCTGCTGAAGAATTTTGAGCTTCTTCATTCTTCCATCCACTTTGTGCAGTGCAGCAGTTCCACTGGCAGCAAAACATCCCCAGAGCACGATGCTACCACCACCATGCTTAACAGCGTTAAGGGTTCCTTTGTACCTCTGCTCATTGTGGCCAAACAACTCAATATTTGTCTCATCTGACCATAAAACGTTCCTCCAGAAGGCTTTTCTTTGTCCATGTGCTCAGCTTCAAACTTCAGTCGAACTTGAAGGTGTTGATTTTGGAGCAGGAGTTTCTTTCTTGGACTGCAGCCTCTCAGTCCACAGTGATGTAAAACTCACTGACTGTAGACAGTATTCCAGCAGCTCCCAGTTCATGGCAGGTCTGTGTCTCGATGTGTTGTTCCTGACCATTGGAACCAATTTCCTCTCAGCTGAGGGTGACCGTTTGGATCTTCTTCCAGACCTTGGCTACACCTCCCATTAACTTCTTTATCTTCTACTAAATGTAGTCAATCATGATCAATAACAGGACGTTAAGTGGCCTTTTGAACTTTCTGCACCACTAAATTAATCTAACTAGGTGTATGCATGATTTAGACCCTGTGTTGATTTCAGAAAACCCAGAATAAATTCAAACCTAGGGACTATATTTTTGGGGGTTTTTTTCTATTAGAGATGTATGTTGTATAATCATTCTTCCCTAGAAAAAGAACAATTCAAAGAAACCCTTGAGATGACCTTCATGTCCATGATGACATGAAACTTCTGACCTCAACTCGAATCGTGATATGATATTTTTTGTCATATAGCCCACATCTTATTTACAAGGTTTCAAATTTCATATCATCAGAATTGTTCAGGTTTATTTATTGATCAGGGTATGATGTAGCACAAAGGACTGTTTCTTTTTTTAAAATTTTTTTTTTATGGTTGCCATCAAATAAATAAACCTGTTAAAACACACACTAATGATCTGCCTGAACAGTTCCTTTGGTTCCGTATCAAAATCAGGCTGAACTTTACATTCCATCTTTTAAATTTCTTGTCGAAGTATAAAACAACCGATGGAATGGAATTTAAGGAACGTCTATATCTTTCAAACACCTGGCTCATGCCTATATATAGATACCAATTGAGTGTTGTTCTGTAGATGACCCATTGTGCAAGGGAAACGGTTTCAGCATCATGGCATAATCTATCCAAACCTGTTCCTTTTTTCCTGAGTCATGAAACACCAATGTGAGAGCCAACAATAACATCATGCAGTATTGGAGTTGCGTAATTTTCTGATAACGGCAGCAGATCGCTACGTTATTGTTTCATGTTTATTAGTTTTGTCAATTTAAAAGCATACACGATCGAACACCTCTCAGGCTATGTTGGTAGATTCCTGGAATAAAATACATCATATTTAATTACGTCCTTTTTGTTGTGCGTGCTGAGGGAAAGCTGGATCTTGCGACATCACCGTGCAAAGACGATCACCGAAAGCTGCGTTCTCATTAGCAACGTTTTCTCCGCTAAGGTGAATAAAACTGCACAATCGCAACGCAGTGTGACCGTCTGTTCAGCCTTGTTGGATACATTACCCCCCTCTGAGCGCCAGTTCGCCCCCCCTCCCCCCCAATCTGGGTTAAGAAACACGATCGTCACTTCCGCTGTGATGTTGATTCACATGGTCGGTGTTGTGTTGCGTAGCCCAAACAAACTTGAAACGTCTTTAAAAAAAAAAAAAAACAGAGGAACGGTTCCTGCTTGGAATATTTGCTCTGACTAAGAAAAAGTACTGCATGAGTGGTTAAAGCATCAGCTCCTGGCAACAGTCGGGCTGAACCAACAACGCTTTGCACTTCATCTAGTAGGGAAGCAAAGTAACAGATGATTGGGTTTCATACGAATTAAAGTGGAATTAAAATCGCAAACCAGACAGCAGCATTAGCAGTCTATGCATTACAGCTATATTGCTGTACGTATAGGGAATTATATAGGCGTAAAGAGAATAAATTAAAGTGATTAAGTCATAGGAAAAGTAGGCTGCAGGGGAGACAGGGTGGAGGAGCTGAAGATTTATAAGCTGGAGATATTAGAGGTGAGCAAAACATATCAAATCACTATACGTAAAGGGCCAGGTGTAGGTTTGTTCACAGAGCACCAGGAAAAAGCCTTAATGGTTTCAGATAGAGATGGCACCATAGCGGGGTTTTTTTTGTTTTGTTTGTTTTTTTTCTTGAACAGTAGCAAACGGTAAATTTGTATTCATCTGTTCGGAGAGTTTTTCAAACGTAACACTTATGTAGTGGTGGCACGATACCACTTTTAACCGTAACGATAGTGAAACGTCGAGTGTCAGCTGATACTGACTCATATGTTCTTTAAAAACTCTTTTGCAGTGTTTTACAGAAAAACCAAAATTGCTTATTATAAATATAACGAAGTAAAAATGAGTCCTAACAAAAGAATTTTTTTTTTTTTGCCACTTTGTTACAGAATCCGATATCCGATCCAGAGTCTTCCGCTGGTATCGACTCGAAAACGATACCGCACGCCGCGTGACCGGCTTCAAAACACTCTAATCGGAAATAACGCTGTTCCGTTTTTATTCCTTGAGAAAGGCTACAGGTGACGGACATGTAAATTCGCAGAACGTTTTCCTGCGTCCCGTAGAGCGGTCGCGCGTGTGCGAGCTCAGGTGGTACAGTGTCTATCCATCAGAACTAATGTGTTGCTATTTATTATACTATTGTTTGTATGCTTATTTTTTGTACACACTCTTCCGCAGAGGTGACAAGAGCCATTTTCAAGACTGCGCAAGTTCTGATCTCTGTCTGGTCCCCTGAGAGATTCGTGTGCACCGAGTCGTAAATGTTAAATATTTACGGTGTTAATCAAAACCTCCAAGAGCGTGTTTTCCGCTCGCTGATGAACAGCGCTCGAGTTACCGGCATCGGCTTTCCGCTTAAACCAGAATCGCATCAGAAAGCAGACCTCCTCCTCCTCCTCATACACCTCATGTGGTGGTGCTGAGCACTCCGTCATCTCCGGTCTTCCTTCTCTGAATCACCCGATTCATTTCCACATGACTGGTAACTGTCTGGTCACTGTTAGGCATTGTTGTAAAAAACAACTTTCCTGGTGCTCCTGAATAAAGGATTCATCATGGCTGAATTTTTGCCGCAGTCCAGCTCCGAGTCACCTGTGATTATCGTGATGAGGTTTAAGCTGCGGTGTGTTCTGCCCACTCACTACTAAAGATGTTCAACTGCTTCAGAGGTCTCACTCTTTCTTTTTATTCGCATAGTGTCCCTTTGAGATTCGAGACGCAGAAGCGATACAGAAACACTGCGCTTTAGATTTGAATTGACCAACAACTGTAATAAAAATGTAATGCAAGCTTATGACCTTTTGAACACTCCTGTTGGAAGGATTCCGACCTATTGGAAGGATCGGACTTCTTACGCTAATAAAACTTACTTATTTTTTCGAGTGAAAACTCAAATAAAGCAGCAATCCATATCATATTTCATGTTAAACTAGGAGACAAGCGATACCACACACTTCTTTTTATTCCTTTCTTGCACAAATAAACTGCAAGATACGTAGAACATGCTAAAAAACGATGCATCTTTTAGGAAACGGTGACACCTCCTGTCCGTCATTTCATAGACACGTTACTCTACGGGCCGCTCTAGGTCCTGGGGCGGAGCTTCGTGAACATCGACAGGTCGAATGGACCTTACCGAGCGTAAACTTGAGGGGAAACAAGGCTAACCGATGTTTGTTGGCACCCTGTATGATGAGTACGTGGATAAAAGAATTTCGGTTTGTTACGCATGCAAAATAAAACAGAGCTAAATGTCTAACCCTAACCCTGACAGACGGCTCGAAATGCTTTTATTCACGTTCTCGTTATATGGGGTGCCAAATTCACAATGCTAACTGATCGCACCTTTAATGCCTGTACAGGCTGTAAACCAGTTCAATCATTTAATGTTAACTAAATCAACAATCTGATGTTGAAATGAAAAAGGTGTCGACACTTGTATAAAAAAAAAAGTGTACATTTTCTTTCCTTTTTCAGCCAAAATGAGTCTCCGGTCGATATTTGCTTAAAGCATTTTAATTGGTCGCCTAATGTGGACCGTTCAGACGTTAGTGTACTGATATGTTATAACCGTATCTAACATACATTACCCATTTGTCTTCAGTATAATCTAAGCACTTGGGTTCTAAATGTGTGGTTCTGGGCCCGAAAGTCACTCACCTGTCTTATTTTGTGTTGGTTTATTTCTGAAACAGTACCTGAAGTAAAGGATTGTGGATAAAAACAAAGCACCGGTTAAAAGTAGACCTTAGGAGCTACGCTCATAATGTGCGCATTATTAATTACAGCGTGTCTATAACATAATCAGCAGATGTTCTCTGGGCTTAATTAAATTACAGGTTGAATCCATTTATGTGATTAATGCACCCCTGAGCACGGAAGAGGAGAGACTGAAGGACGGTGTCAGCGCAGCAGGATTACCCTACGTCACCGTTTCCTAATCCCGGTTCTGGAGTACTCCTGTCCTACACGCGGGATCGCTGATATCCCTGATCCGAAACTCACAGCTGACTTCATCTCATCAGCTAATGGGCTACTTCCTGTTTAAACAAACAAGCAAAAACAGTTTAACTGTCTCATTTTTGGCAGCATTATTTATTTTCATCAGCAACTTGTCCTTTGGGTTTCTGGAACTATTATGTAAAATAAGATACGTATTCTCACACCTTCGTGGATGGCTTTGTATTCCATGTTATCCGTTTTCTGGAAAAGGCTTTGCGAGTTACGGTAGGTATTCAGACACAGACTGCGAGTGCAGCTAATGAACCGGAAATGCCGGAGTTGTGCTTTATAGCTGGGGTAAATGGAGAACTGAGAGAGGAAGTGCATCAGGACCAGAACTGGAAAATGCTGTCAATAATACATGTTGGGTGTTTTTTTTGTTTTGTTTGTTTGTTTGTTTGTTTGTTTTTTTTTAAAGAAAATAAAAGATTTGTTCAGCAGTATCATGGTGGTGCGTTTCTAACATGCACACGGATCAATATGGCACGTAGGTACGACAAACGCCTCAGCAAACCTCACCTCACAAGTCCCTGTGAATTTGGGCTGGAACGAGATACGAATACATACAGCATGTGTCGGTGTATATTCATATACATATGTACGTCTAAAGTTGTGCTGCTGTGGAAGGCCAGAGCACTTTTACAGAGCACTTTGGATGATCCGGTCCAGGCTTTTTGGAATAAAGTCTAATAAATTTTGCCCCAGGAGCAGGATCTGCCATAATACTGGATGAACGTATACGCGCAAAGCATCGACACGTTTCACGCAAATAGTACGCAAGCATTTATGTAATCGGTGTCCAGCTCTCCGATGAATGCTCCGTTACTATAGAAACAATCATGTATTAAAAAGATTTACAGTTTAATTTGCATTACGCAGGCCGACTCAGGAGTTCAGCGGCCGTTATGGTGAATTTGGAGGAAACCGATTTTCTCATTTTCAGTACATGGGAAACGTGAAGCATGAAGTCTGTGGTCATGTCGCATATTAAAATGAAAAGTATTGTTTTCAGTTCTCAACTGCCGGTACTCTCCAAAATCGTAAAATCTTACATTTATAACGATCGGCGTCGTTGTGAATTGCTCGGCACTGAGGTCTTTTGGCCTTGTATTCATGTGACCGTGTAGACATGATCAGTCAGTTTCCACATGCCAGGCGCTGTGCCAGCATGCGTTTATATAAAAGATCCGCAAGAGACGCCTCCGCAAGAGACGCAGTCAGCAATTTTCCAAACAGGTCCATCCTGGATTTATGGCTGGAAGCTTCAATTGATTCATGTAGTCTGTGTATGTTTTATCTAAGGTGATCTTTAATTGTGAATTTCATGGGCTGATGGGTGAATAACTGATGCGTGAATGATCGTAGGTAAAAGCTGTTTATGGTTTTCCCCCCACGAACACTCCGGCCTCATGCTGTTCTTCATTAATCATTCACCTAAAGAGAGGTGCTGGTAGCCTAGCTTAACTCTGTAACACCCCCCCTCCCCACACACACACACACACACACACACACACACACACACACACACACACACACACACACACAAATGTATTTCTGTTTATATTTCTTAAAAAAAGGAGAGGCTGCGTTTTTAAAGCCTTTCTGGCACCAACAGCCCCAACTTTGTCTTCGTGGTATTGCTGCGAGCCATGTAGTCAAATCAAAACAAGTCGAGTCAAATTTATTGATAGGGCACATTTTAAAACAAGTTCCGTAGACCGTAGTGTTGTACAGAGGTAGCTAAAAAGTATAGGCTACATGAATGTCTGGCTACATCATGCTTAACAACGTTTAGTGCGTGAACTTCTGTGTGTGAGTAAGTGAATGCTAATCATAAATCAGCGTGGCTTTCGCAGTCGACCAGAGCCTTATTTTTGTGTTTATGTATGCGGTGTTTCCGAGCAAGTCTACATAAAGGCTATATATATATATATATATATATATATATATATATTGTCTTGTTGAAACGTTCTGCTTGCTTATTGTTCCCTGCGTAAAAGCTGTTCATGTTGCTTTCGGGTCATCCCGCAACTTACTGGCTTCTCTGTTGCCTTCCTTATCGTTAGTCCGAGTGAGAGCAAGGTACGAGATCTAACGGAGAACCGATTTTTTTTTTTTTTTTTTTTGTAGCATTTATATCTAGAATGTGATTTATTTTTCTGCAACCATTACAAGTATAGTATACATAATTGCTCACGCTGTGTCCGAATGTTTCTTTCCCTATCGATTGTATTTTTAAAACATAACCAATCATTTTTTTTTTGAGTACAAGCTCAAAAGACGTGTGAAAATCTAAAGTGGATATATGCTCTAGAGGTGTATTAATAAAGACAAAAAAAGACTTGAATACTTCTCATTTTGTGTGTGTGTGTGTGTGTGTGGGGGCGTGTGCATGTGTAAATAGCTTGAATTCCTCGGCACGCTGAGGTCTGACTCTCAGCCAAGCCCACTGTATGTCCCTCCCCGTTGCTCCTCCTGACTGCTGATAAACAGCAGCTACAAACTCGGGACAGAGCTCTACTGTCTCCACAGATGAGCTGCCTGTTTGGACAGCCAGCTGACGCTGACCACCTCACGTGGCACAGTAGGCCAGTCTCAAAAAGACTTGACATAATCTGCTTTTTATAATCCAAATACGCTGTTTCCTGAATCTGCATGCAAGCCTGCATCATACTCGTTCCTCAGGACGGTCTCATGTCACGTCAGTAAAACAAATCTCTATTTTCTCCTCCAATATGATCACCAGTCAACATCCTCCCACCATCCAGTGCTCCAAGTGTGCTGCATCACAGGGCAGAGTAACACACTTAAGGCACGCGCTATCCGCCCTCTTCCACATACGTGACCTGTGATTGATGTATGCCCCTCCCGCCCAGACAGCACAGCTCATTTTGCTCCCTGGACTCGTGGTTGGGATTCGAACTTGCAATCTCTTGACGCTAGGACAAGCACTTTATGGTTGCGTCACTCGAGAACCGGGAAGGGCGTAATTCATGCGACTCGCTGACAGGATGCTCACAAAACAAGATAAGACCGTACATCTTTCACCTTCTGAAATTGACTGCTTGTTGTTTCAAGCTGATTATAAGATTGAAGACCGGCTAAATTGCATATTGTTCATCAAAGCTGACCAGATTTGCCCAGCTCCAAGCCCTGCCTGATTTTCTTGTCTGTTCAATCATTGCTTAGCAACAGTTGTAACCACCTTTATTTTAGGCAGACTTGCAGTAGTGTACCAGGCGCACAAGAAATTCTCAGCGGACATATTTCGGGAACGGTCAAAAGATGCACAGAGGGGAACCGAAAAGGTTGCAGCGAGTTAGTTTCAGATGACTTATTCACACCATCTGCCAAGTCATTACTGAAACTTTATTGTTCAAATGAAAAGATATGAAGCTGCAAATCAAAAGGAATCATGCAGTTCTTTTGTCGTTGCAGAGCCCTTTGGCTGCCCTTCGTTTTCTGGCTTCTGGGTTCCTATCTACTGTGGTGTCCGTTGCTGTGATCTCATGATCAAGCCTTCATGGTTGCTCTGGATGTTCCAAGGTCAACTGCTGAACAAAAAAAGGACGCACAATCCTCAAATTACTTCAATGAAATTAAACTCCGATTGTTGCACATCGGCTGCATGTTCCAGATCTACTGGGCGTAATTAGTGCAGTTCATCTTCATTTAATCCCAACAGCCAAAAAATGAACACTGTTTGCTTCTGAATGTCGTGTAAGCTGTGAAAAACCTTGTGCTGACGCAGGGTTTGACGTTTGGTCTGTCCACATGCTAATCACGCCGAGTGTGTCTGCGTTTTTCAATTTCATTCTCACTCCGAGCCAGCCAGCTTAATGGACACTGAAATGGCCGTCGTTACCCCTTGTTACCATTACTGATTTGTTTGGGGGTCATTTAGCTTAATATCGCTACAGCAACATTGCAGTAAAGAAGAACAATATTAGCGGCGTATTGTGCAGATATTTGCTCGTACAGAAAGGCAGTCAACTTTATAGCTTCCTTTCTGGACCTCATAGGCATCTCTTTTTTTTTTTTTTTTTTTTTTTTTTTGCCCCCCCCCTCACTGCTTTTCAAAACAATGCTGCTAATTCTCGAGCTCCATCAGAGGAACAGATTACACCGTATCAGGTTGCACTTGGAAACATAATCCTTCTTTGCTGCCGCTTATCCTGTGTGTACTTTGTACATCAAGGTTGCTCCATTGTTTAACATCATGTATAGACACTGAATCGTAAAAGTGTCATTGGAAATCAAAAAAAGTCTCGATGACTTCTGTTGAAAAGCTGGTAATATAGTCGCGCATGCCGTTTTAATTACTAACTTATAACGTAGCTCATATAAAAGCAGGACGATTATTTACAACCATGCGTTTATTTACAATCACGTAAACAGTCTCTAAAGCACGGATCGCGTTTGCCTGAGCGTGTGAACAGGAGGAGGATCTCAACTGTCCATCAAACAAGTAAGGTGGGGCGGGGCCTTGCGAGACAAAGCGTGGTGTGACATGAACGCATCTTATTGTTTTGCCCGTTCAAATAAATGTGGAATTTGACACGCGTCAGAGAGGATGAATCGTATTAATCACTGTAGCAAAAGAATCATGTGCCTGGTGCAGGTCAGTTTAACAAGAATCTTCTGTAGTTAAATGGAGATCATCTGATTTACATTGTAGATGAATGTTTAAAACGTTTTATACATTTCGTCCTTTTGATATTGTGTGAGGATGTAAGACACATTCTTATATCCTCTTATAAAAAGCTTATAGATGGTGATGACCCGCGAGTTCATCCGATTTATCCGTGATGGCGATGGGAATCCTGTGGGAAGCGTTCCGGACGACGTGGGAGTGTTCGGACGCAGCGCGATGTGGCGTCTATCCTTGGTTAAATGGTAACACGCAGTGCTTCAAGACACCGAATCACGTCTTTGTGTCTGAACACTGGCCGCCACGGGGTTGTGTCAATTACCTGAGAGGAGTGTGTTTGCACTTCTGCTTGGGCAGCAGCCATGGGCCAGCTGTGCTATGAATACATTCACAGCCAAAAACAAGGTCAGGTTCTGACTAAAGATGTACCGCAAATGGGTGTGATAAATTTGGAACGGTTCTCTTAAATAAATAAAATATCAGTAATGATGATGATGTGGGCAGGCAAAATGTTCATGCTCCAATGCTACATATTGTAATCCGTCCATCCATTATCTATAGCGCTTTATCCGTCTGGGTGGCGGGGAAGCTGGAGCCAATCCCAGCATCTTGGGG
>JAQQZR010000007.1:21275659-21295808 GCA_030068235.1 Notoglanidium macrostoma
TCTATGTTTTTGGTTTTTCTTTTTTTAATGTTTGCTTTTGCACCCATTGACCCAGTTTAATGTGGTATTCACAGATATTATGAGGGGGAAAAAAATTAATTGAACAGCTTGTAAATAGAATATAATATAATACAGACTGATGTTGATTCTCTCCACACGGTTCACTTCTATATGTGAAAACAGAGCCCTCTCCTGGGTTTTCCCAACACCTGTCCTGAAGCGCACGAAGCCTCCAAAAGCACATGTGCTATATGCATCTTTGAGCACTGCTCCCCTCCCTGTCACTGTTTTCAGGGCTGCTATTCATAGCTTTGCTTGTCACCACATGCCAACGTTGTACTGTAGCTTGGGCTGCATGGTCCACCCTATCCTCTGGTACCCTGTATATCTCATCAACTCGGCCTCCGACATTTGTCACTTGGTCTATTTCCTTTTCACATACTACCCCTGAAAGCGATTGTCTATGGTTTACAAGAGCGCAGTCGATCCCCATTTTTTGTTATATATATAATAATAATAAAAAAAAAACACTTCTTCTTAACCTCTACTGTAAACAAGGACTGCTATTTGCTTTTCACACTATACTAATAAATTAATTTCATTCTTCTTAATTTATTTACTTACATGCTTGAGCATGCCACGCATTTTATTTTGCAAGGTTCGGAGCATAATCTAATCTTTTTATACTACCGAGAAGTAGCGCTTTGCCTCGGCCCTTTCCTGAATAAAATGGAAACCATGCAAATATTTGCACATGTGGTTTTGGCGGGGCGAAAGCTGGTCACCGTTGGAGGGTGGATCATCAGATGCCCCCTAGTGAGTTAAGATTCAGGCTAACCTGAAGGTGTGGAGAAACAACCCGTTCACCTTTTACAAACCAAATGCATCTAGTTAATTAACTGAAAAGCTATATTGCTGAAAAGGAAGCAGGTAGAACGTCTGACATCGGACCGGGTTATAATCCGTGCTGTTTTATTACAGAGCATGCAAAAAGTATAGGGTTGCAGAAATCAAAGATTTAGTTTTGTTCATTTTTAGTTTTACATCATTAGGGCATGATCGATTCAGTTCAGTTAGTGCATTATTATTAGCAGTATTTCATTAAAAGCTCAGTTCTGATGCTTTACCTACTTTTTTCAGCACATTCCTGCGGCAGTCGTAGCAAGCGTTCGAAGCAACAATCAACTCTTTTCAAATTGTTTAGGTCTGAATTCAGCCAGATCTTTCAAAGCTCATCTAATGCTTCTACTCACTTTTCTGTTATATATATGCTCACTTTAAAAAAATATATAACCAGAGACTCCTGGTTTCTTTTTTTTTTTCTTTTTTTCCCTCTTAACAAATGGGGAAATTGTGATTTATTGTTATTTTCAACAAGACCTTTATTTTGTTTAGGGGGTTTTTCTATACAGTATTAAATACGGTCACTGATTTCGCCTAGTGATTTTGACAATCTTCAATTTAATTAGGTGTGAAGGACTGAAATAAATAGTAAAACAAATGCATTCGGCTACAACCTCAGGCTTGATTAGACATTTAAAACAGGTTCCAATATAATATCCCTGAGGCTCTCTGCCAGTCCTGGGATTTATTTAAACTTGCGTATAATCTTCTGATCTCAGAACCTTAAACATTGAGCGTTAAGCAGCAACCCTCGCAATGTAACTGAGAGCTTGTTTATCAAAAGCAATTTACAAAGAATATCCTTAGTAAAATATTACTAATTAATAAAGCCTACAGACAGAGATCAGTGTAGGACCTATAATATAACCCCGTAAAGCACGTACCGTGTGAATGGTTTATAACAGTTTGCATGCTTAGAGGTTTAACATGAGATGTTTGACACCATGAATGCATTATGTTAACTTTACAAAAGAGAGAGGAATAATAGCGTGACCTAAATATGAAAATAAAGCCGGTTCTTTCTTCTTTTGTTGCATTAATGACCTGTAATGTTCAACATTGGTTTTAAGAAGGGAAAGTTTGGGCACTTTTTTAAAATGCTCCAAAAAAAAAAAAAAAAAAAAAAAGTCTGGATTTTGAATTAACAGTAAAATGAAATTGTCATTTTCCATTTCTTGCAGCTTCAAAGATGGTTCCTTATAAATCATGGCATGTTCTGAATTTTCACATTTTACCCTGATGATAAATTTCAACTTCTAATATCGTTCATTCTTATAAACAGGAAAAAAAGAAACTTTTTTTTTTTTTCATTTTTTTAACTATTTTTCAGTACTCTGTCTTCCTGGTTTTTGGTTACATCAGGATATAATTTCTACGTCTTTAAGCATTTGAATAAAATCAGACTGGGGGATGAATAGATTGGAATGAATGGAGTTTATTTTCAGACAATGCATTGCTTTGAAATGTGTTGCGACTTAGTTTTGTTGTCTTTCCCATCAGTTTTTCTTCCCTTTCTCTCTATGTAAATGTCTTCATAGCACTCCCTCTCTTCTTCATCACTTGTTTCAGGCAAGAAAAAAAAAGAAAAGTTATATAATGATTCCCACTTTTGCCCTGACTTTCGTCAAACTTTCGTCAGTCCTCTCTTCCCATGAATGATTTCAAATTGTTCTGTACTCTCATGTAGTTCTTGATCCTGTATTTACTTCATTCCCCCTTCAAACAGGGCTCAGAGTAGACATGGACTGTATCATTTGGGATTTTGAAGACTCATTAGTGATGAGTTCCTTTTTGTTGTGTTTTTTTTTTTGTTTTGTTTTTTTTAATTGATTCTTTTAAACTTCATACAAAAATTCCTTTCATCTTTTGAAAATAATATGCAATGGTCAGCATTTTATTACTCATTCGTTGTCTCGTTTTTATTCCAGGAATTTCCCTCTGAAGCAGGGAGTGTCTGCATATAAAATGGTCTGCAGTTCTCTGCTTCATAGGTCAGAAGCTGGTTTATTTTGTTTCTGTGGCTATGCTCAGTCCCAACAAAAAATAAAAGAAAAACCTCAATCTGACAAAAGAACCCATCCATGGTAATGCATCATTTGACACAATATTTCTAATCTGGCCTGAGCAACTGCGGTTTGCAGTTTGCAGATTTATAAACTCCTATAGACGAAAAGATCTATATAAGAACTCCCTGTAGTAATGCTAAATGCAGAGTAATTATTAGGTCATGTCTAAAGATCCATACAGGCCATATGCTCTACTGTTAAAAGCAGTATTACGAAAGTTGTTCATTGGCACGAGCTCCGAAAAGGCAACTTAATTGTTTTTATATACATGTGCCAGTTTTACAATGAATGCCAAAGTGTAGCATTTATTTAGAATATTGCTCTGTGATATTAGCTCACAATCTTGTTCTCTTATTCTCACAACACTTCTAGTAGTTTATGGCCATTTTACAATCCTCACACACTCTATGATGCATTAATAAAAACTGGAGAAAAAAAAAAAATTGTAATTGGAGATCCAAACCACAAAACAAGCAGTTGTATGGAAATTTCGCTGCTTAGCTGGGACTGGTAGCCAATATAGGTGAGAAACCTTTATTCACATTTTAATTGTACACACTGCAGATGCCTCCTCGATCACCTCTGCTATGACCAAGGGAAGTGCCAGCAGTGCTTTTTCCACCTCTTCCAGCTTCACTGTTCACTCCTTGGGCACAGAGCAGGATGCCGGCACTCCAGGAGACGCGAATAGCCGTAGGAAGGCAGATGTGCTCTCCACGGAAGCCAAACTAACCAGGGGCTGTGGAGAGAAGGGTGGAGGAGGCTCTCAGCATCAGCACCACCATCAGATGACGCCTTCCAAGCGACCAGTGCTGAACATCTCGCCCCCGCCGGAGGACCTGTTCGACACCAGCCACATGTCGGGATGCCAGGACGATGTGCAGCAGGACTCGGAGCAGAGCAACAGCATCTGGGTGGAAAACTCGCTCTCCAACTTCAGCATGATGAGCTCCAGCTCTTACAACGACAACACGGAGGTTCCACGCAAGGCCCGGAAACGCACGCCACGTCAGAAGCCAGGGCCGAAGCCGGTGCCTGCCGAAGAGGCCAGCATGGACGTGTTTGACGCAGACAGTGCCAAAGGTCCACATTTTGTACTCTCCAAATTTAGTTCGGAAAACAAGACCAGTGGCAAAGCAAGGTGAGTGGGTGGTTCGAGCCAAGGCTCACTAGCCTTCATCTTTTGCACACTTTTTTTGGTCACAAGCTTCAGGATCTTGCACTATTCCTTGTGCCAGTTTCTGATGGAAAAGTTTCGAAGAGCTTTTCAGAGCATAAAGGTTCACAGCATCCAATCTTTTAAAGTTATTCCAGAGTTTTGAGTTTTGTTTTAAACAGTTAGTGGGAGGTAATCTAAATAATCCAGCCTGTTCGCCAGCATGCTCCAGGAGAGTTTCCGTGGTGTTCGGTTTCAATGTCAGTCAGATGTCCTCTTTCACTATAATACGCAGGGCTAAGCCATGTTTTGTCACCAAACATACCACTCTCTTGCGAAAGCTAAGGGTCTGGCTTTTTCTGCGAGATCTTGTGATGGGCAGTTTGAGATCTGAGGAGGTCAGAAGTCATGGAGATGTTTGATAAGCACACATTTACTCATTCATCCCATACTCGTATAATCAAAACAAGGAATGGGACTTTTGAAAGCACGGGATCAGAAACATGCATCGTATTTTCCGTCCTGGATAAGGTTTGGCGAGTCGAGTCCATTCTGGAAAATAAGGACATGATTACAAATCATCAAGACTGTCAGTTCAGGGTCAGATGGTGACCGTGGCCTGGTGAGTGCACATTCAATTGTGCACATTTAACAGCGCCAGGGTGCTGCCAAGGATTTTAGATACGTCTTGATAATACCCACAGTTCTGACACAATTCATCACCGTATTGGTGATGATACAATCAGAACTTTTCAATCACTGAAATGTGCATGCATAGAAAAAGACAAACAGATATATTTAATATGCAAGATTCTGAAGCTTGTGGCTAGAAAATTGTGCAAAAGATGATGGCTATGCCGCATAGACTGGTTAACTTAACTCATATAATCAATTTATTGTCATATCAGCCTTATTGTTTTCCTACTTTGACTGTGCTACGTAACAAGGGAGCTCAAAAGCAGCGTCCCTGCACATGAAGTGGCGCTGGGAATTGCAACAGAAACGACAATTATCTCGTTTAGCCTGTTGGTGAAGAGCTGAGATGCATCACGGTTACAGAACTTAATCCAACAATGTTCTTCTCTTACTTTTTTTTTTTTTTTTTTATCTGATTTTTAAAAATAATTATATATGTAAAATAAATACTCCCGAGCATGATCTTGGTTCAATAGACTTATCATCCAGATTTCAAGCTTGATGTTTGGCTCGACGCTTCTTCTCGCTGAATAAATAAAAACACACACCTGGGATAATTTACCTAGATGTTATGTTTAGATCTTCGTGGTGTTTATTAGCGCTACTACACCAACCCAGAGTGTAATTTAACCTTGTTTCGTGTTGCCAGCTGACTTCAGTATGCGTAATAGGATATCTATGACCCAGAAGTTACTCACTATAATGACATTCTCTCTGCTTTCTAGTCCCGATGGAAACCAGGCATCCGGTCAGAAAGGGGGGGTACTGTGTGGCCAGTACCCACAGAAAAGCGAAGGAAAGGAGCTGAAGATCATCATCCAGCCTGAGAGTCAGCACAGAGCCCGATACCTGACCGAGGGCAGCCGGGGTTCTGTAAAAGACCGCACCCAACAAGGCTTCCCTACTGTCAAGGTGGGGCAAGTGAAACATTTTTGTGTTGCTTTTCTTCTGGGTACTCATTTTATCACAGCATGCATGAAACACAATCCAAATCTAGAAAACTTATTTATCAAGAATAAATCCTACTCATTCTTCAGTGCAGCACGTGTGCAATCTCAGGCAGATTTACAGACAGAAATGCCCCCAGATTGTTAGATAGGGTAAACGGCTTCCCTGTAAAAAGCCCCAAACTGCAGTACCGCTCGTCGCAGACGACATGGAGCACATGAGAAGGTCCAAGAAGATTAACTTTTAGCTGCTGATTAAATTCAGTAGCTGAGTTTAATTAGTGACGTAAGCCGGCCGATGGTATAGCAACGTCACTTCTGCGTGACGTATAGCAACAACGAAGTGGGGATTTTTTTTCCACTTTTTAAAAAGATGCTAACATTAAAAATGGCAGTTGTCAGTGTCACATTGACTCATCTTTTCAACCAGTTCACTTATACACTTATGTCACATATGGTTCCTCTTGTGCTGGAGAGTACCTACCTCTAAGTAGGAGCTTTAAAACAAAACAAAAAAAATCCCTCCAAACAGCGTTCCATGATCCTCCTCACTTCTTGAAAAAGAAGGACATGAAAAATGGGTAATTCCTCCAACAGTTCTAAGAACTAGATCGGGTCGAAATCACTTAATATTTGAAATACTGGTTTTGTTTAAAGAAAGAAAATTAAACCATGGTGGAAGGAGACAAATGCTGTAGTTAGAAAGGCGATAGACATGAAAAAAATGGATTAAAAATAGAATTACAGCCAGGAGAGATTATACAGCCCTTCAGTGCTGTTGCTCCGTTTAAAAAGAGAAAAGGGCCTACCTGTGATGGTGACATGAACATGAGCAAGTTGGTTTGATTGTTTGTTTGTTTGTTTTTTCTGTTAATTTAGCAGTTGCAGAAAATTGGCGAATCTGGTTGATGTTAAAATCTGAGCAAAATCTAGTTCCTTTGTTATCACAAATGCAAACAAATATTAAAGTTTATAAAAGATTAAACTATTGTGTCCAGTTTTGATGGATTGCAGGCCTCGCCTCTTTACTAGTCCTCCATCCAAGGCATTTAGTCTCTCTTTGCCTACTGATGACCACCTTTGTTAAACGAAAATGTAGTCATTAGGTTGGTCAGTTGATGTGGTTCTATTCATCAGCTGCTGTTCTTTTAACTAATCCCCACAGCTGGAGGGTGTGAAGGAGCCCGTCGTCCTGCAGGTGTTTGTAAGTAATGACGCAGGTCGTGTGAAACCTCATGGATTCTACCAGGCCTGTCGAGTGACCGGTCGAAACACCACCGCCTGTAGAGAAGTGGACATCGAAGGTACCACAGTCATCGAAGTGCCTCTGGACCCCAACAGTAACATGACTCTTGCGTGAGTTTTATCAATTAATCAATTAATTTCAAAGCATTCATCGTACTTGACGAAACCGTGATAATATAATAAAACAAAATGGCTCAAATATGTAAATTTGGCCAATGTTTCTTAGTATTAGTAGAGCATTATAAAACAAATATTAAAATAATTAGCCTATTTCTTGATTTAGCTTCTTTGTAGAAATAAATGCATTAAGATAACTAATTTAAGACTTGAAATTAGTACAGATGTCTAGAAATAATCTTAATATTGTGCAAAATTTTTATATCATGTGAAAATATTTATAGTTTTTTTTATTTTTTTATTTTTATTTTTTTTTGCACTGTCGGACAATAAGTCATGTGCGAGTTTAAAGTCTTCGTCAGTTGTGTCTGGAATACCTTGAGAGGTATTCTCTAACTTTATATAGCGAAAACAATCCGCACCTTGACCAATTATGTATCGTCTTCTCACCTCTCTGTTTGTCTGTGAGTGTAAAAGTGAGGTTTTTTAATATATATTTCCATATCAGCATAGACCAGTGCTCACTATATGTAATTATGAAGCAGCTTAATTGTAAAGTTAATTATTGACTGATGGATATTTTTACAGCGTGGACTGCGTGGGCATCCTGAAACTGAGGAACGCAGATGTGGAGGCTCGTATCGGTGTGGCTGGATCCAAGAAGAAGAGCACCCGTGCCAGACTGGTGTTCCGGGTGAACATCCCTCGACCTGACGGCTCCATGCTCACTCTCCAGGCACCGTCCTCTCCGATACTGTGCAGTGAGTACATCAGGATTATTCTAGGCATGCGATAGGTGCTAATAGGCTCGCAAAAGCAGCTGCTGCTTTTGCACACACAAAAAAAATCCCTTGGTCAGTGCAGCCTGTACTGCCTATCTTACCTTTACTCACATCAGCTGCTCACACACCAGAGCATCAGATATGTCATCAGGTGCAAATAGAGAAAAAGGTTGGAATCAGAAGTTTCTAAATATGTTTGGCAGCCCTAATGTACAGTTTAACTGATGCAGATTTCAGGAGAAAAGGTGCTCCTATGCAGCCATAATCTGTTACGGACAGGAGTTAATATATCAGATCAGAACCACCAAGCTTTCTTTATCGGCTGATTATATTTGTATCGGTTTATCACTGATAGCTACGTGTTTTATGTTAGGATTTGTGTTTCATTTTGTCATGAATTAATGATCTGCTTTATACCAGAAAGGAAAAAGAATTATAAACTACTGAAATTAAATTTGGTTAAGAAGAGCTGTATGTGCTGGGATTACTCAAAATCAAAGCCTAATTCATTATACTGTGAATCATCAATGAACCAATTAACAAAAAAACAAAACATGCAATGACTATATAATGCAGTGGAACCTTTGAGAAATGTGTGTTCCTGATAACTCATACCAGAGGTATTGTGCTTATCTGTACAATAAATAATGCCTTAAACTTGACTACCGAAGTTCTTTGCAGATTATTCTGCGTCAGTTCATGCTTATAATCGTGTGGTTTTCTTTCTTCAGCTCAGCCCGCAGGAATACCTGAGATCCTGAAAAAGAGTCTGCACAGCTGCTCAGTACAAGGAGGCGAGGAGGTTTTTATCATCGGAAAGAACTTCCTCAAGGGAACCAAAGTGATATTCCAAGAGAACATCTCAGGCAGGATCTCCTTTTTCTCACGTAATCTAACTTCATACATCTTTGCTAATAGCCTGCTTGCACTGTAGACTTACGCCTGTCTGTCTTTATCTTCCCCGCAGATGAAAATTCCTGGAGGGCAGAAGCTGAGATCGACATGGAGCTTTTCCATCAGGTACAGAAAAGCACATGGTGTGTTTTTCCAGCTCTGTCTGCAATCCATCAATGGCATTGTCATTATTCTTTCCGTTCCTGATGTTATGCACAGTTTTGCTGTCCTGGTTACTCAAAAATAGAATGCGATAAAAAGAGACAGGACATTTTTGTGAAAACTGATAAGCATTAAATCTCGACGTGTGAGAGAAGCCATCTGCTTTCAGCAGATGATCTCAGCTCTTTGTAAATTTAGATATAGATATACACAGGAGTCTTGCAAGAATGTTAAGTTATGTGAGCTTCAAGCATGACCAGGCTGACCGCTGACCAGGCTTATGCAGATAGAAACAAAATAATTGTTGCCATTTCTCATACGTTTTATTCATCTTTATTCATGTTAGCAGACTTTTCGATGCAAACTGACTTACAACTGAGACAGGATGCAGTCCAAGCAATGCTTAAAAGTGGGATTCAAACTCACAACATTTTGATCTGTAGTTCAAAATCATATTGACATTTTATATTGAATATTTTTGAACATATTGAAATTTTTTCCATTTAAAACAAAGAACGTACATCTTCAATACCTTGAATATTTAATGAAGAAGATTCTGCACTATTTCTAGGTTACTATTTAAATGTAAGCAACCTTGTGATATTGACCATATTATCTGATTTGTACAAAAGGTCAGTTTTTCCCTCTCTTCTATAAAAGCACATGTTCAGATGCCACTCCGGTTTATTTGATCTAAAATGGATGATAAAGCTTTGCACAAACTTATGGCGTTCACACCAGCTCGAGTGCACTCTGGCATTAAATCAAAAAGGGATAAAACAAGACATGGCAAATACTTAGCAAGAAATCTGAAATTCATGTAAATATTTCAAACATTCTACTTTTTCCTGTCAGAAATATAATTTGTAATAAAATTGTTGTATTAAATTAGTTAACGATGCAAAATGTAAGCATTTTCTTTACTGTACTCTGACTTTTTTTTTTTTACAGAGCCCACTGTATATACAGTATGTGCACAAATTAAGTTCAGTTTGTTTGCATAGCACTTTTAACTTCCCTGAGACGGCATGGGGAAGAAACCTCGAGATTCAAAATGGAACCTGTCCTTTTTACACTAGATCATAAATCTTTACAGTATTCAGGTGTTGAAGAGTAAAGATAAACTGAACGTTCAGTATGAGCCGATCTTTATGAATTCAGCAACAGCTCATGGGTTCAAATCCAGTATCCTGGTGTGATTATACACAGAAACAAAGGTGACACATTGGGCATAAATTGTTTTTTGAAAGTGCAAATATTTAGGGTATCTACATTTGACTAGAATATAAGTCGGAAATGGAGAAGCTCAGTGGTTCTGGGTTGTTTTTTCCTGTATTGTGTAACTAAAATGACAGAAGATGTACTACAATCTATTAAATACCTTCTAAATATAATAATGGTGAAAATTGGTCACAGCTGATTATGCTTTGTACTGAAGCCTGTTAGTAAAACAGGAGTGCATCTACCTAAAGGGGACAAGGGAATACATTTCTAAAGTACCCCTATAATGAAGTAAGGGTACAAACAAGGGTCAAAATATATAGAGGAAAGAAAAAAGGCCCCACAAGATGGCTGGAAAAATAGCCAACAGTGCCATCATGTGACTGGTTTAAATCATTCTAGCCATTTGACTCATGGATTTTTTTTTTTCCCCACTCACACAGTCACGTCATTCATTATACAGCTATAACTAATTGCCTCTTTTAATCATCAGTCCACAACTATATATGACCATTAACTATTTTTTTATTGTTGTTTCTTTCCATTTAGAATCATCTTATCGTCACAGTTCCCCCATATAAAAATCTTGCCGTTACCGCTCCAGTGTCTGTTGGGATCTATGTGGTGACTAATGCCGGACGTTGCCATGATGTTCAACCATTTACATACACTCCAGAGCCAGGTTTGTAGACTTATGAGGTATTTTGCACTAGATTTAACTGTACATGTTCTACAATAGAAGCCATTTTATTAATCGTTCATTTGACATATATAGTTATGGATGTATCTGTGAAGAAAGAGACTGGGCCTCCAGGCAAACCCTGTTCTTTGGAACAGATAAAAGGTAACCATGAACATTTTACAGCTATATTGCTATATATATTAGATTATATTAGATTACTGAGTCGGTGCATGCTCAGGGGTTTTAGTGTAGGCATTTCAGCTTTGTTTTTTCATTTCAAACAGTAATGGAAAGTGCCTTGCTTGTCCCTATCTTGCCTCTCGTCAAAACGGAAGAGGTGACTCCAATGGAGGTCTCCAGTAACTCAGCATCTTTTAAGGTTATTTTTTAGTAAACTATACATTGTAAACAAGTGCATATCAAATGATATGCTGTACACATTAACAGTAGTTCTACTGAATGAACGTTTTTCTCTCTTACTTACTTCACAGACCTCTGATCTTTTGAACACTGCCCAACAGACCCTAGAAATGAGCAGCATTTCCACCAACAGTCCCACCTTCGCAAACTCTGTAGCCTGTCAACCGGAAGAACAAGAGCAGCCTCAGAGTGCTGTTTTCTCCAACAAGGAAACATTAAACAACATTCAGAAACAAGACTCCACCAACAATTCCTTCCACGTGTCTGGGAAACCTCTGCTCCAGCAAGGCAGCCAGAGGTTCCTCTTAGACAGTGACGGTCTAGCCCAGGAAAGGTCAGGGACCACAACTGGTACGTTGGTGGGGATTGCCCAGATGGACGACAGCCCGCAGCACCAACTCTCTCTCCTGCCTCCGGATGAGGTGGCACAGCTCGAGCAGGCGGTGCGCCAGCTGCAAGCGAAGGGGTTCTGTAACATCCAGCTTCATTCAGAAGATTCACTGGCCAAGAAGCAGCAGCACCAGCTTCAACAGAAGCAAATCCAGCAACAACAATTGCACCAGCAACAGATGCAACAGCAGCAGCAAGCCATGGGGAACCTGCAACATCATCTTTTCCATCCGCAGGTTCCAATGCAGTGCGGTCGAGAGCAGCAGGGCTCATCGCAAGGCATGGTGGAAAACAGTAATACACTCTTCCAGCAACCAACTCCACAGCAGCAACAGCAGCAGCAGCAGCAAGCAGTCATGTATCACCAAGCAAAAGATCTCATGTCCATTCAGTCTGGATTTCTTCAGCAAGCAACCTCTCATTCTTCTTCTCCCTTGTTTCACACCTCAAGCACCTTGGCTGAGGCCCAGTCCCCTCAAGAGGCCCTTTTCCACACACAGAAGACTTCACCCACTCAAGAACATGTCCAAGCTTCCCTCTTCCAGAACACTATGAACGTTCTTGACGGGTCCAACTTGACCGCAGAACCTCAACATTCTGCGACTAGTATGTTTCTCTCCCAGAATGCCTTACCTGGTCAACTTGCAGGAAATAACAACCAGTCCCAGCAGCTAGCTTTCCTTAACTCTATGCAGACGTCTGGCCTTGAGCCCCAATCTGTATTCCAAGCCACAAGCCAGCTGTCCTCCATTCAACAGAGCACACCAATGGAACAGCAGTCCCCTCAACAGGCCTCACAAACTCCGGCAGGCTCTCTGTTTCAGAGCATCCAACAATCACCAAATAACAAGCACCAGGCTGGGATGCTCTATAACTCCCTGAGCTCAGGAATGTCTCCAGAGCAGCCACCGTCCAGCCTCATGTTCACTGGTCAACCTTCGATGCCTTCAATGAACACCACAAACCTGATTTCTCCAGAGCAGCAGAACCCATCACTGTCCTACCCCCAGAACGGCATGATCGGCGTTAGGCAGGAAGTGCCATCCGAGCCCATGTCCTTCCAAGATCAGAGCACTGTTGTGGATAATCAGTCTGCGAGTAAGCAGCAGCTGTTCCAGGATCAACAGCCAATGCAGCTTGCACCGAGTTCAGGCACTGGCTCTCAGCCTTCTGTGAATCTCTTTATAACCCAGTCTGACATGCCAAGAATGCCTCATGCATCGCAGTGTTCCTCTCAGGATGTGCTTTTTGCTGCACAGAGCAGTGTGGCTGGACTTCAGACCACCACCTCATCACCGGTACAGCAACCTGGATCCCTGTTCCAGACCACAATGAATGGGAGCCTCAGCCAGCCCAACCAGAACCAGCGACCTAACCTCTTCCTTTATGAAATACAGAATGGTAAACATGATAAACATGTACAGTCTGCCGTAAATAAACTACTAGTAAGAGCATGGTGGAAATATTGTCTAGCATCCATGACGCATAAAAATAACTTCAACACTAGCACTACACACCCGGTCACCTCACACATAAACACATCGAGCAAAAGCGAAGACATTGAAATAACATCATGTGCAACCACAGCTCATAGCCAAAATGCTTCGCAAAGGCTTTCCACTTTGTTGTTGAGGATGTAAACATGATACTTCACCACCAGAGACATTGTAAGGAGAGGATAATTAATATAGATACATAAAGTCACCCCTTCAATGGATTCTGATGGTCTGGGGGTTTTTTTTTTCCCTTTGTCTACATTAATGCACATAATTAGCATATCATACTGTTGAATTCAGTTATATGAATTGGTTTAGTTTTAGGCCTATTATTAGGCCACATCTGAAAGAAGAATACCTTGTGGCCTTAACGTGTCTCGTTCTGATTTGTTCTCTGTTGTAGAGTGTGGTCAGATGATGAACACCCAAGGAAGCACACTATCAAACCAGATCATTGCCATTAGCCAGAACCAGAGGGAGAATGATGGGGCAATTCATTCCTTACTCAACTCCTCCATGAGCGAATCCGGAAATGTACAGAATCCCCTCACCACCTCACAGAACATGGAGAAGATCGATGACCTCCTCGTGAGCCTTCAGGAGCAAAGTAACAGCCTCTCTCGCTCATACTAGAACCTTAGAGACCCTAAAGGTAAATGATTCTAAAATGCATATTAAGACCTTTCATATAGAATGTTTTCATCAATAAAGTTTGCCTGATTCTGATATACAGTCATGGAAGAAAGTTTTCACCCCAAGTGTGAATGTGTACCTCTGTTTTTAACATTAGAAAATGATCCATAGATCCTTAAGTATTTGGACAGTGATACAATTTTCTGATTTTTACCTCTGTGCACCACCACAATGGATTTCAAATAAAGCCAGCAATATGTCATTGAAGTGTAGAATTTCAGCTTTAATCAAGGAAATTGGACAATTCACTCAAGCAGTTTTATGGACAGTTATGGCCCATTTCCATATTTCATGACAAATTAAGGAGGTAAAAGGTCTGGAGGTGTTGAATTTGCATTTGGCAGCTATTCACGGGAAACTCCCTATATGCAATCCTAAGAGGTGTCAATATAACAGAAGAAGGCCATCATTAGACTCATTAGAGAAAGAAAAAAGAAAAAAAAAGGAAGCAGAAACTTTAGGAGTGGCCAAGTCAAAAATCTGGTACATCCTTAAAAAGAACAAATGAACTGGTGAGCTCAGCAACCCCAAACAGCCTGGAAGACCATGGAAGACAACTAAAGTGAACAATCATAGAATTCTTTCCCCTTACAACATCTAGCCAAGTCCAGAACACTCGCGAGTAGGTTAGAGTGTCATTGTCAACGTCTAAAATCAAGAGACACCGTCGTGAGGTAAATCCTCTGTATTTATATTTAAGATAAAAATCACTGGTCACATACAAGGACAGAAAGGCCAGATTAGACTTTGCTGGAAAGCCTGCCCAGTTCTTGAACAAGATTTGTTGGACCTGTTAAACCAAGATTAACTATCAGAATGAAGGGAAGAGGAGAGAATGGAGAAAGAAAGGAAGGGCTCGTGATCCAAAGCATACCACATTATCTGAAAAACATGAAGGACATGGGCATGTGTGGCTGCCAATGGAACTGGGTCACTGGTGTTTATTGATGATGTAACTGCTGGTGGAAGTGGCAGGATGAATTCTGAAGTGTATAGCACTATACTTTCTGCTCAGATTCAGTCAAATGCTGCAAAACTGATAGGACGGCGCTTCACAGTACAGATGGATAATGACCCAAAACATACCGTGAAAGCAACCCACGGTGGTGTACAGAGGCAAAAATTCTGAAAATCCTCACTGTCCAAGTAGTTATGAACTGTATGTGTACATCCTGCAACAAGACAACAATCTTAAACATACAGAAAAGTTAACAAAATATCTTAACCTGTTCAATATGACCTCTTCCTTGTAATTTGTCCAACATTACTGAAACGTACTAGACTAAACGTGTCATTAAATATGTTTGTCTTTATCTTGTTTTATTCTATTAATACACTAGTTTTACCCTTCACCCCCCGACAGGCTTTTAGAAAACGGCGGATATCAAAGGAATCGCGATAACTGTGACGTCTGCTGTGTGAATGTACAGTTTTGATACTGGCAAGTGGAAACGTGAATGTCACGAAGCTTTCGGTGTTTGTCTTTTGCTGTAAATGAAGCATATCTTATAATAGAAGCACTTTTTGTGCTTTTTTTTTTTTTTTTTTTCTTTTTTTTTATGTAGTTGCGTCAGCAACTAAATACACAAATATTTCTATGTGCACCGGTGACTGATGCAATATTTATATTTAAAAAAAGAACTAACTTTTACATTAATCAAATAATGAAAGAAATGCTTAGAAAGAAGGAAAACTTTAAACTGTTTCTATGTTTTTGCCCCGGTAGTACTTTTTGCATTTTGTTCGCTGTTAGTCTCAACTAAATTCTTATGACTGATAGTTTATCATTTTCTGGTTAGGTTTAAATGTTCGCTCTCGTCATAATCACAAACATGTCTGAAAATCACACATCCATTTGTGCGTCGCTATGAAAAATACTATAATTACTACTTTACAAATTCTAAAGTAAAGACATATCTCACCAAATCATGCTCTGTGCTGGATTTGATTGTTTATTAGCGTCTGGAACGCTGATGATAAGCAGGAAAACTTTATCGCCCTGTTCATTACCAACAAGGTTTTATAGTGTCATTTTCTTTTCTTTTTTTTTTTTTTATATGACGCCACAATCAACAAAGACACAACGTTTATTATGCATTTATTAATTGTTATCCCTTGTTATCCTTGTATACAACATTTACAGCAGAATATCATCAATCAGGGTAGCAGGTCTCGGGTTGAGTTGGCGCTTTTCACGCTATGAAATATCTGGCCAGTTTTATGGCTAACGGTTGATGATGGAAAAAAGGCTGCTATCTTATGGATGAAAGCAGAATATCATACAAGTTTACTGCCAAGCTTGTTATAAAGCTGCCAGGTTTGTTTTTTCTTTTACTGAGATATCTGGCTAAGTGAGTCAGAAGGCAGAATGTATGGGTTTTGTTTTTGTTTGTTTTTGTTTTTTTAATATTTGCATACATTACAAGGGCCCCGCTCTGTGTAATGTTAAAAGCAATAGCTCAATTGAGCTTTTACTGAGATAATTACCATCATTTTACCATCAAGTATTGCTTCTTTTTAGGACTTTTTATTGCTCATTTTGAATAGTGACTATTCAGACCTCTGTTTAGGTGGAAGAGTGATCTTGCAGATCTTTAAAGGAGCCCTGTGTTAGGGGAAGAGCTGTGAGCTTAACCTGGAGAAAGAGCTGTCTGTGATTGGCCTTCATCTCTGTACAGGACAGATTTTCATTTAATTGTTGTTTCTGTCATTAAATATTTATGTGGATATAGAACCATATTTTTTTGCCAGATTTTGTAAACTTGTATCTTATGTAATTTATATCTCCAAAAGCATTTTTAAATGGGAGAGAAAAATGGCCTCTGTTGAATTTGTTTTTAAAATCCAATCTGAAAAAATATCTGTACGTGACCGTCGATCATAAGTAACATGTGAATTGTTTGTTCGGTTTCGAAGTTTTGTTTCCATCTGACGATGTAAAGATTCTAATTTATTTGCTTTTACAAGCTTTTTTGAATTAACAGTTGTTCGAACAGATGTAACTGATATTGAAATAGAAATGGATTTTGTGGGAATTTTGCTGTTTTGGTTTTTTGTTTTTTTTCTTTTTTTAAAGAAAATGTAACAAAATATAACATTTATGACCTCATCTGACTTTGGACCAATCACATCACATCTTTTCCTCTGTGATACTATATGATACTATGATATATATATATATATATATATTATAAAATCATACTGTGTAGATGAATATATACAGAATATCTGTCTTCAGACCACATTTCCCTTCAAGCAGCTATGCAGTTAGACTCGGTACTCACAATGTTTATTTTTAAATTATTTCTTTTTTTAATGTATTCAGCTTTCCTTTTAACAGTTGGGATGGGAACCTATAGCATTGTAAATGGGGTTTTTTTTTTGTTTGTTTTTTTTGTTTTGAATTTACTCTTTATGTTCCGATAGTTGTCGTGATCTTGTGGTTGTACGTTCCTACTTAAGGGGAAGGAAAAACTCCGAAGTAACACTCCGTTCTCAAAGCCCAGTTTCCGCAGCGTCACTGTGACCTGTATGACCTGTAATGTTTTCACCTACATGCGAAGTGTACGGAGAGCCAGCCCAGTGTGTTTAGGGTGTAAATCTGGTAACTTACATATTTTATTTGCTTTGTTAAAAAATATATATAAATATTTCTTTCTTCTTTTTCCTCATTTATGCATTTGTCCTCTTGTATTTTTTCTGTATGCTTGATATCAATAAATATTATTGACACAATTGTTTCTCACTGTGTATAGATAGATAGATGGATGGATGGATGGATAGATTCTGTCTTTTGAAGTTCTTTAAAAATGACTTGGTACTGAGAAACCGCAAAGCACAAACTGGTCTGTCCTGAAGACTTTCCCAAGATGGAAAACTTGCTGACCTTTACGAAATGACACTGAAGACTCTTTGTGAATGAGCAATAGTTGTTTTTTTTTCCCCTCTTCTTGGACATGTAACCTGGAACATATGTAAAGCATGATTACAAAAACTAATGCATTAAGTCTTAGCCTCAGTACAAGTGTGTTAACTGGCGGAGAAAGCCTGGTTTGGAATCCTGACCGAATGCTTACTTGTGTTTGGATGCACCTCCAGTTAGTCGTTTTAAAGACACCCTACAGGCCATTAGAGATCCTGCGGTGGAGCTTGGTGAAAATGGCTGGGAATTACGGGAGGGCTGAAGAAGTTCATAAGATATTTAACATGTCCAACACACCTGCTTAACCATTAAAAAGATCATGTTACCTAATGCACCTTAATAAGCATCTCCTATAGTCTACTATAGAAATAACAGTGTATTTGATTCAGCCTTGTCAAAATTGGCCAAAAATTATGATAAACTATTACACATACAGTTGCGGTCAGAAGCTTACATACACGGACACGAATGCCACCATGAACATGAATGTCATGACGATATTGGGCTTTACATGATTTCTTTGAACTGTTCTTTTTCTGTGGCAAAATGACTGAACAATATGCATCTTTAATAGGAAAAAAAAACAACCTAGAAATTAGTTCACAAGTTTTAATTTATTTTGGGTTTTCTGAAATCAACACAGGGTCAAAAATATACACACTCCCACTTTGATTATTCATTCAGTGGTGCTAAAAGTTCCAAAATATCTTTTAATATGCCGAGGCTTCTTACTTCCTGTTGGTGATCATGATCGACTGCAGCAGGTAGCTGCTCTGTGCACAACATTAAGGATTTGTTTGACAGCACTCATCGACTTACACACAGTACAACAGGAGAGTCCAAGGAGCTCAGTGCAGAGAATGACCATTATAGATTGACACAACTCCGGAGTGTCTCTTGGAGCCATTTATGAACAACTGCAGATGTTATTGGAAGTTGTAGCCACTTTGCTAGAAGAAGACCTAAACTGTAACCCTGAGCTGTGAGGAAATTGGTTCAGATGGTCAGCAGTCATTCATCACAGACCTGCCATGAACTGGGAGCTGCTGGAATACTGTCTACAGTCAAGAGTTTTACATCACCGTGAACTGAGAGGCTGCAGACCAAGAAAGAAGCCCCTGCTCCAAAATCAACACCTTCATGCTCAACTAAAGTTTGCAGCTGAGCGCATGGACAACGAAAAGCCTTCTGGTGGAGAGTTTTATGTTCAGATGAAACAAAGATAGAGTTGTTTGGCCACAATGAGCAGAGGTACAAATGAACCCTTAACGCTGTTAAGCATGGTGGTGGTAGCATCGTGCTCTGGGGATGTTTTGCTGCCAGTGGAACTGCTGCACTGCACAAAGTGGATGGAAGAATGAAGAAGCTCAGAATTCTTCAGCAGAACCTCGAACCATCAGCTAGACAGTTGAAACTTGGACACAAGTGAGGACTGGACATTGACCCCAAACACACATCAAAGCTGGTTGTGGAATGGATAAAGCAGGCGAACATTAAGCTAGTCCTGTCTTCAACCGTGTCAAAAATATGTGCACTGCGCTTCAAAGTCAGGTCTGTGCCAGGAAACGCATACATTTAATTGAACTTTACCAATTCAACCAAGAAAAGTTGTCAAATACCCAACTAGATTTCTGCCAGAAGCTTGTTGATGGCAACCAAAAGTGTCCGGTCAAAGTGAAACTTGCTACTGGACATTTAACCAAGCATTACTTTTGCTATATGTATAATTTTGAATAAGAAGGCCTTTGTAATTTAACAGACATTTTGGAACTTTCAGCACCACTGAATTAATAATCACAGTGGGTGTGTGTGTATTTTTTACCCTGTGTTGATTTAAAGAAATAATTAATTGATTGATTAACACCAAATTCTTGTTTTTTGTATGTATGTTGTACAATCATTCTGCCACAGAAAAAGGATCGCTCAAAGAAATCAACAGAAAGCTATATATTGCTATGACATACATCATGTCTATGATGTCATGTAAAGTTCTGGCCACAACTCTAGGATACGTTGTCCATAACTATCCATAAGAGGGCAAAGCAATGCAATGAGAGACATAACTACTTGTATAGGTATATATTTATTTCAACATAAACATGTATTGTAAAAGATCTATATACACCGGCCAATCAGGATGCACTTTTCTCATGACTATTCGGTTTTCTTGGTCACCCTTGCAAAAAGAAAATTTGCACCCAGGCACACAAGAACTCAAGAGCCAGACAGCCGCAGTAGTGCTTTTTTTTTTCAATCAAATGTGTGTGGGTTTTTTTTTTTAATATGATTGAATAATCAAATATAGAATATTCATTGACTGCAGTAATTTGATTACTCGAGATGCTCCTGCATTATTG
>JAQQZR010000007.1:21324707-21337207 GCA_030068235.1 Notoglanidium macrostoma
TGTAGAAGCGGTCTGCATGCCTAGGTGCTTGAAGTGATACACCTGTGGCCATGGAAGTGATTGGAACACCTGAATTTAATTATTTCGATAGGTGAGTGAATATTTTTGGCAATATAGTGTATATGTGTGAGTGTGTGTGTGTTTGTAATTTCATTCTTGGTTTAATAATAATAATAAATGCACTAAAGATGAATTCTGCAATACCTTTATAGTCCTTAGGCCAAGCATTAATGATTTGAACTTGAAATGCTTCTTCTGCAGAAACTTCAGTTTGTGCTTTGCATGTGTATCAGGATGAACTCTGACTCCAAACATGAAGCCAAGTGTTAATTTGTGGATGCAGAATTTATGTTATCAAGGCAAATGACTGAAACACATGTAACCTTTCCAACATTTCAGCATAGAGTTTTATATATTGAATTCACCTTAACAACAACAACAACAATAATAATAATAATAAACATCTGCTGCATTTGTCGCTGTCTTTGGCACAAACAGGTGGGATAAGATTAACAGTCATCTTTTAAAAGCTGCACTTTTGTGATAAACAGGCCTCATGTGCTGCAATAGCTTAATAAATTTTAATACTTTGATACATCTGACACTGTTGGTGTGCTTTTACAACACATATTCCAAGGCTAAAATCTAATAAAAATACAAAAGAAGTCTTAAACTGTCTCATAAATATACCATTCAAGCTTAAATCTGTAGTTATTTATGTGTTTATCTGACAAGGCAGGGGAGAGTTCACAGAAAGAAGGCTAAAGGTGAAAACAAGATAAAATATTTACATATCGTTATTTTGCTGAGAATTGTTTTTGTTTTATGGGCATTAGCTCTCTCGTGACCAATATTGAATACGGTTCTATTTTCTCTAATACACATGCGCCACCTAGTGATTAAAATCTGGAAATGAACACGACTGTCACCAAAGTTGATGCTTAGATTTTTCTGTCGAAGAAAGACTTACTTACTTACGTTACTTCTACCCAGAGATACTCAGAGAAAACACTAACTTGGTTATTTCCCTAATCATTGCGACACATTATGTTTCTGTTCATTTTATCTGGGTGTACATTAATGATAATTTTTTTTTAATTGGCGACTTGTTTATTTCCGTACTACTACTACTACTACTACTAATAATAATAATAATTATAAGCAGAAGAAGAAGACTTTTATTTGAGATGGAACTACTGAACATTTTTGTAGCCTGTTGTAACATTATTGTATAAAACAACAACAACACGAATATTAAGACCTATAATAATAATAATAATAATAATAATAATAATAATAATAATAATGCATCTGTCATCATTTGTTCTGTTTGTTTATTTTTCTTTTTATTATTATTTTACAAAAGTTCTATTGTAACTGTTGAACATTATTGAACTTGTACCATTGTTAAATAAATTTATAATAATAATAATAATAATAATAATAATAATAATAATAAATGGTCGCTGTTGGTTCATTTATTTTTCTTATTATATCTTTTTAGACATTATATTAGACGTGTAACTGTTAAACAGTATTGAACCTTGTTGTTGAACCATTCATAAACAAACAAACAAACAAATAAATAAAGTATGACTGTCGACCCTTATTGTATAAAAAACAGATTAGTATTATTAGTAGTATTATTACACGTTCTCAGCGGCTCTTCCTGATTCACGCTTCACACTTCCGGTTTGTGTTTCTTAGAGGACCGCTCCTATTGGCTGCCGTCTTCATATCCCATAAACCCCTGCGCTTGCACTTCCTTTTTCTTTTCGGCCATATTCCGCCCGGACGGTATGTGAAATTATCCTTCCGAGTTACCAACTTTATCCGCTTTAATCCTCCCTGAGTGTGCATTTTACACCAAATAGAGTTTCACATATATTTCCTGTAGGTTGTTGTGTGTACGAATGGATGATTATGGAGTGTGTCGGTTGTGTGAAAGAGGAGAAATTAGCTGTAGAGTTAGAGGTGTACACACGCTTGGGTTGTAATAACACATAAGTGAGTGAACATAGTGTTAACACGCTAAGCTCGCCTTTAGCACTCCATAACGTGGCGTGTTGTGTCTTTATTCTGGTTTTATAACGAATAAGTGTACACACCTGCTCTTTATTAAAGCTGTAGTGTCTGTTAGCTTTTGTAGTAGCTGAGAGTTGGCCATGTTGGCTAGTAATGCTAGGTCTGGGGAACTATACTGATCTTTTTTTCCTCATGGTGTGTGTGTGTGAGAGATTTTAGAAAATACTGTGAAATGTAACCTGTGTATCTGCATGTCTAACATCTGTGTGTTTGTGTTTGTGACTGTGTTTCACAGGGAATAAACAGTCATGGCCCCCAGCAGGAATGGTATGATCCTGAACCCTCACTTCCATAAAGACTGGCAGAAGAGAGTTCGTACCTGGTTCAACCAGCCAGCCAGAAAAATCCGCAGGTACGCCACAGAGGACTGGCTTCACCACAGAAAGACCTCTTATACCACAGCGCTTCTCAATTCTCTGCTCTGATTGGTCAGAAAAATTGGTTCATTAATTTTCTAGAGCAGCAGCAAATGCACATCATTCTAATACCTTATTGCTTTAGTGAATCATAGCAGATATGATTTTTTTTTTTTCTTCAAAAATCCTGTATTCATTAACCTGCAAGGAGATGCTTGTGGAACATTTATGGAAGGAGTCTCCAGTGTCAGGGCTTTGTAACATGGGAAGGCTTTCAGCACCTTGCAATTTCCCAGTAACGCCACAGTCTGTTGTATTGTTTTCACAGTTGATCAGTTTTGCAGGTCTGAGTTAAAATGCAATTATTCCCCCTGCCCTCGCTGGTCACGGTTTTTTACATTATTTGGTTGTGAATCCTGGTTTTGTCATCAGCACATAAGGAACGTATAGTTTTTATGCACAGGTGTTGCTAGGCAACAACGTCAGAGAAACACGCAATGGAAATTTGGGATTTTCTCATTCTCATGAGTATTCCCTGTTTTTCTAATAAACGGGGGATTTCCTTTGTCTACCATAGCACTCGTGATTGTACATTCGCGCGATATCTGTAGCGTTTTCTTCCAAGTTTTAGATTGGATTGCTTTCTCAAAAAATGTGATCCGCACTGGAGTTCAGGTGAACCATATCCCAGATCTGCATTTTCCTTGGTGCGCACCTGAGTTCTGAAAACATTCTTCATATCGACATCAACGAAATGCACCAAACTAACCTCTGAAGTGAACCCCATTCCACACCAAAAGCTCTAGTTGGAAAGCATCCTTAAATTCACAAGAGCAACTGGTGAGGGAGTGATGTTTATAGTTACTGTATGTTACCCGTTAAAGCTACTATCTTACCCATTAAACAAGCTCAGAAATTTTTATTGTAACACAATCTCACTTGTTTAATGGGTAATATTAAATGTGAATGTAAAAAGCTGTCAAAAGGTTGCTGTGGTACAAGAGGAACCGAGTAGGTTTGTGTGAGCGAGCACAACCAGTCAGATGATGACAAATTCTCCGGAATCTCTGTACATCTTTTGATGACACTCCTTGAACCCTTTTTGCTGATGACTGTTGTGCTTGACGCACATTAGCTTCTGAGTTTAATTACCGTCACTGGTAAACGTTGTAGCGTGACATTTTTTTGTAATGATTGCAGGCAAGTCTTTAATTGTTGCACTGGTCTGAGATTGTAATTAAACAGCTTGTTTTCTGCTCTGTTCCAGACGTAAGGCTCGTCAGGCAAAGGCTCGTCGTGTCGCCCCTCGCCCAGTCGCCGGACCTCTGAGGCCCATCGTCAGGTGTCCGACGATCCGCTATCACAACAAGGTCCGCGGCGGCCGGGGCTTCTCCCTGGAGGAGCTGAAGGTACGATTGTGCTTCTAGTCTTAAACTTTAATCTTTGGTGGGGTTTTTTTTTTTTTTTTTTTTTTTTTCCTACGCTTTACAACATACCACATAAATCTCAGCTTGTAGCCGTATTTCGGCTTGATCTGTAATAGGAATTAATTTATGCACCTGCTAACACACGGGATGACCTGAACTTCAATCCTGAAGTGCTTCTAATTCATTTAATGGCGTGAGCATTTTAATGTTTAATTACAACTCCAGCTGTATTCATTTAATTTAGCGCTTTGGTTTTCAGTCTATTCAATTATATGTAACTGAGCACCAGTAAAAAGTGTAAATGTTATTTGTCCCATCGCCCGGTCCTACCTCGTTTGTATCCGAGCAGCAGTCAGATGATGACAAATTCTCCGGAATCTCTGTACAGCTTTGATGATTCTCCTTGAACCCTTTGTGCTGATGACTGTGCTCGAAACGGACTGGAGTGATTCGGGTCGAATTGCGAATTCTCGAGTGTATTTACTTCGCAGTCATGTTCATGGTTTGCTTTGTGTCTCAGGCTGCTGGCATCAACAAGCGAGTGGCCCGCACCATCGGCATTGCTGTTGACCCACGTCGCCGCAACAGATCCACAGAGTCGCTGCACGCCAACGTCCAGAGGCTGAAGGTGTACCGCTCCAAACTCATCCTCTTCCCCAGAAAGGCTTCAGCACCCAAGAAGGGAGACAGCACTGTAAGTGGCCCAGCCTTGCATCCAACACCGTTTTTACATTTTTTAATTTTATATTATCTTGAGTATCCAGCTGGTGTGATTTTTCTGAAAACTGAGCTAAAGCCAGATTTCAAGTTTGTATCACATTTGCACTTAAAAAAAAAAAAAACCTAACTAGGGATACAATAATGAGAAATCATTGTATGTGATGCTGATCTTGTTTGCCACATACATACTGCTGAAGCAAGCAGGTCTATACGGATCCGACATGGCTATATCCATCACGGTTTATTTTTGCTAAACCAACCTTTAGCCTTACGCTCATGCTAGCAAGCGACAGATCCTTCATTTCCTTGTGTGTAACAAGGAGCCACGATTTCAGCAGCAAGTGACATGAGCAACCCCAAACAATTGGCTCAAATGTTTCCACTGACATTTCTTAAATTCCCTGCTCACAGCTTTAGTTCCTATTTACTCTCCATAGAAAAATTTATAACCGTGGTTCATCGTGTCCTATCCTGTCATATATGATGTCTCGTTAAATTTGTGTAAACAAAACTTGCTAGAAATTAGCAGAGACTGAGTGTAGCTCACACAGTTAGTCAGTCTGCTCTGCTATCTCTAAGCAACTTATACCGGTTCTATCTAGTTTTGCAGTCAGATAATACTTTTGCAGAAATCTCTATATATTCCTGATGACCCTATATTGACCTCTTTGCCACTTGTACTCTTTACACTATTGGATTTTTGCCATTGACCTTTTTTTTTTTTTCCCCCCCGTCTTATTTTTTTTTTTTTTTTTTTTTTTTTTTTTTTTTTTAAACCATGCTTGCAGGAGGAGGAGCTTAAGATGGCGACACAGCTCACTGGACCAGTCATGCCCATTAAGAATGTATGTATTTTATTTTAAAGTGTAAAAGCAAATATCATCCTTAAAGTTCTGGATTTCTGTGTTATCGCTTTATTTTCTATAATTTATTCTCGTGTGTAACTTGTGTCTTCTGAATTTCTGCTCCAGGTGCACAAGAAGGAGAAGGCCCGCGTGATCACCGAGGAAGAGAAGAAATTCAAGGCTTTCGCCAGCCTGCGCATGGCTCGCGCCAACGCCCGTCTCTTCGGCATCCGCGCCAAGAGGGCGAAGGAGGCCGCTGAGCAGGATGTAGAGAAGAAGAAATAGACCATTATTTGTATGCAACAAAATAAAGCCTCCCAACAAATAAAGCCAAGTGTGTCGTGAATTGTGAACTCGCACTTATATATACACCCACTTTATGGAGTGTCACTGCGACCTCTTACCACACTGCGCATACAAGAGACGAGTGTCTAAACACTAGGGTACGTATTAAAGAAATTTATATATAATGATACTCGAGCACATTTCTTTGAGACATAGAATGCATCACAACAGGACTTCAAAAAAAAAAAAAAAAAGTGTTTCATTAACAAATGAGAATCTGAGATTTTATTCTATATTTGCGAAATGCATGTATGAAATATGTGGAAAAAGTAGAGCAGTTTAAATTTTAAATGGTCTGGATGACAGTTTAACATCACATGAACTTGTATCATGATGTCATATTGCCCAGCTATAGAGAAGCCAACCCAGGAAGTGGTCTCAGGGTGGCTGTGAATTATGATGGTTAATTTTAATGTTAAATGTTTGGGTTTTTCTTTAGATTTGGTAGAAGACGGTTTAATGCGAAGAATTAAAATAAGCTATCCAATTAAAATTTTGAATTTTTCTGCTGCATTTGGATCAAGAACCACTTTCTAACTCAAATTGTTCGGTCACTTTTCCATCAACAAGGAATGGTTTCTTGAACTGGCTGCATTCAGGATTCTTTGAAACTTGGTGCCACATTTGAGCAGAACCATTATAATCAAGGATACATCATAAATGGAGGATGCAGTACTTCAGTGCAGTAGTCCGCTTCCGCTGTCCGCTGATGTTAAGGATCGCAACGAAAACACCAGCTACCTTTTAACTTTTCAGGTACCGAACCAAGTTCTTTTGTTCGAAAAGCTCCAAATGGCTCAAAATTCGAGGCACGAACTAGAACAGAATCTGTTCCTTTTTGGTGGAAAAGGTGTATTTGCCAAAGATCCACATTTCAGAATGCAAGAAGTTCCCAGCTTGGTTCCTGGTGAACCCCCTGTCCTGCACATGTTGGTGTTCTCTCTGCTCCCTGCACACCTGAGCTAATTAAACAGTTAAAGTGGTGGTTCTTTTTATTTATTTATATATATATATATATTTATATATACACACACCACTAGATGGCAGCATAAGGATAGTATTTCACTTTGTGTATATCCTAATTTTCACATATATTAGTTTGTTTAATCTACCTACTCTTGGGTGTTAGAGACACTTCAGACGCACTAGTGGTTTATTGCGGAGTCGAAATATTGCTTTTTATTCCAGTCTAAATCTGAAGCAAGTAAAACATTTTCAGCAACTACTAGTCCTAGGTCTCTAAGGAAAATGAAGAACATGAAACATTTACAAATTGGACACTGATGTCAGTCTAAATTCATTATTGTGCTAGTCCCAGTCAGATTTGTTATTTTGCAATACACTTGCTAAAGCTATGTGCTTGTTGAACAACTTATTCCAGATTTATTCCTCCTCTGCTGTTGTAATGAGCTCCACTCTTCTGGGACGACTTTCCCCTAGATGTTGGAGTGTGGCTGTGGGGATTTGTGTTCATTCAGCTACAAGAGCATTAGTGAGATCAGGCACTGATGTTGGGATGTCGAGGAGGCTCCAGTTCCAGTTCATCCCAAAGGTGTTCAGTGGGGTTGAGTTCAGGGCTCTGTGTAGGACACTCAAGTTCTTCCACTCCAACTTTAACACACCATGGAGTCCTCATCGAGCTGTCTTTGTGCACAGGAGCATTGTCATGCTGGAACAGGTTAGTCAAAGTGAAGGGAAACTGTAATGCTGCAGCAATTGTTTGCTTCCACATTTGTGGCACAGGTTTGTAAGAACCACATATGAATGTGAAGGTCAGGTGTCCACATACTTTTGGCCATATAGTGTAGCAATACAGTTTCTAAGCATTCTCCAGAATGAACCTATACTAAGTGTGTTGGATCACAGATATTCTGCAGAGAGGTTTTACCTGCTCTTATTCAAATGTTTGGTTTTTTATTAGTGGAGGATCGGTACTATTTACCCACTCGCTCTCACTCTTACTAATGGGCCACTTACACAGATATCTCATTCGTATTCTGGTGCCTGGTCTTGTCTTGTAAAGATGTATGATGACCACTAGCTTTGAGACGCTCATACTGGTCTCTAGTGAGACAGAACATAATATGAAATAAAATGATCTCGAGATCTTCAGTCATAAAGGTCCACAGGATTTCCGCACAAGTGTCCACCACTACCCATCATATTCCCAGATTGCTCTTTATCTTCATTTCAGAGCACTAGGTGTTGTATTAATGAGGATTGGAGCCATTCTTTCCCTTTAGTGAATACACTCTGAACTAGACTATGGGGTGGATTATAGTCTGCAAACGGATGTTCCATGGCAGTAGCCAGTGCACATCTATATAGAAAGACAAGATAAGTATCCAATGGCGAAAGAAACAATGGGAAATAAATAAAGAAGCATCATCTCTCCCCGAGCCCCTCAGCTAATATTGTTGTTTTAGATATTATAATGGAATATTGAAATTTTCGCCTGGTGTGCAAGTAATTGTGCTGTAAATCCTGTCCGATTAGTTCTCCACATGTGCTTTCTGTTGAGTTGAGTGCATGTGTGTGTTCTTAGGAGTATCTTGAATGGGCAAGATGCAAGGCTTTCATCATTGTTTCTCGTCTATACTGTTAAAAAAAATACCTGATCACAAGCAAAGGATTGGAGAGGAAATTTGGTGTATGCGTAAAAACGAAGAGGACTTCACAATGGATGTACATTATATTTCACACACACACGTTCAGAAATCCCAAAAGAATATGAAAATAATCAGAATCAGAATCAGAAGCCTTTATTGTCATTATACCGGAGCAGAGAATGCTACATGTACAACGAAATACAGAGAAATAAGACTGACTGACACATATTTTGTTAAGTTTTAATGCATTTCATCTTGGGTAAGCTAAATCTATATTGCATCAGGAACAATACACTGTGTCGTGCTGTTATAGGAAAATAATCAACAACTGGTCGGTGTGATGAAGCAGAGTGATTGTTACCACGTCAAAGCGTGTTAGCACGTCCTGAACTGTTTTGTTTCTTTTACACCACAGTGATTTGCCAACGGTTGAAATTTTAAAAACTTATGAAAGAAGGTGAATGTTAAAGAATTGCAAAATAAGACTTTTCCTGTTTATAGTTACATTTAATAATAATGACAGTGGACCAAATATTACATTATAGCAGCTGAAAACTGAAAGACAATGTATCAACCGTTTCAGACCAATCAAAGTGGAGAAAACAGAGAAAATGCATTATTAGCACTCACTTTATTTGTATCTTCTGTAACAGATTACACACGACCTACCCACAGAGCCATCAAATCTACAACACCGAGTGCACATAGATGACACTGAACTGGCCTGAGCTTCCCAAAATGTTAAATGGTAAAGCGAGCGTCACACTGTACACACACTCTCTCACACTCTCCTAGTTAAGATGATTTTCACTTTATGATGCTTTTGGGAAACAGTCTGTAGTCCTGTTTGCGCTGTTTGTCTGTCTGTCCGTCTGCGCTGCCACGGATCTGTGAGCTGTGCTGGAGCTCAGGTGGTGGTTGCTGCTCCTCAGCATCACACAATCCCGACATGGACTCAGGAGCCTCCAGTATGATGTGAGACGTGATAACAGCATGGCTTCTGTATCATTAGTCTGGTTTGTGTGCCGTATTGGGCAAACACATGGGCGCTGCTGGCATTCTTGCACACTCTGTGCTCCTTAAATAGCAGCCTGACTGAGAAACGAACAGCGCAGCAAAGCAAGTAATTAGACTCATCACTTTTGCAGCCTGCAAAAAAAAACAAAAAAACATACCTTGGCTGTCCTTAGGGGATAATCAAATCCCATTCCAAACCAAAAATGGACTGATTGCTGTCTAGCTTGTTATGTGAATGAGGAAAATGGACAGATGCCCAGATGAGTACGGTAAGGGGTCGAGTGTTAGGGCACTTCACACACACATCCAGTGACGTGAGTGATGCTTATATAAGCTGTGGATTGCTCTGTTGGAAGGTAGTGTGTTAAATCAGTTGTAGAGGAACAAAAGTGTGCTGTTTGGCTCAACTTCACTTGCATATGTGTGCTAGGAGCACTGAAGGGTGTTGGAGTGTTTATCATTCCGATCGCATATTTATATAGCAAAATATCCATTCAAGTCTTTTTCCTCCTGTTTTTCGGATCAAGTCATGTTACACTACATCTGCAGCTGAATCCACTCCAAACTAAATTAAGCACGTAATCACACAATAAAATATCAGACAGACCAGTATAATACTCCCTGTGTAGTCCAATACTGTAACCTGTGTGGAAAATATTTACACTAGTCGGAATTTATACAGTGTCAGGTCCTTATTTTGACTAAGGAATGTGACGCTCTGTATCATGCTGTTATAGTAAACTAATCAACAACCTGGAGTTACTGCTTTTAATGGAGTTAGTGTTTTTATCTAATGAATATCAGAATATCTTGCTTTTAATGCATTTATAGTTATATTTAATGTCGTGGAACATTCACAAAGCAAATTAGTTCTGGTTCTCACTAACATCACACACAGCATATACAGAGCTGTTTAAAAGTAGCTGCTAAGTATTTATAATGAATAAATGAATAAATATTTCACGAAGAAGCAAACAAACCTTGTCTGGTGATATGAGTTTAATCTGTTTTTATTTTTAAAAAGCACAGCATTAGCAAATCGGCTAAAAAAAGAAGGAAAAAAAACTGAAGCGCTAGCCGTGTACTAGGAGCAGCTTGCTCATTTTTCCATTCCTTCCAAAATATTGGAATAAAATAAAAGATTTGATTACGGATTTGATTATTTTAGGAAATAAACTAAATCTAATGTAGATTTAACGATTTCAGCAAAGCAGAATACATGCAGGAAGTTTAAACCTGAGTTAAAGCTAAGCAGCTAATGTTGGCTAGTTAGCCAGATATTTTCCATAGAGCGCCCCTGTAGCTTTCTTCTTCTCCTCCTTTTTGCAGTTTTACATTGTGTAATCTTTCATGTTAGTGAGTTCTTTCTGTGTAAAATATTTGTGTGAACTGATATGAAATGATGACTTTTTTTGACTAACTTTTGACTATTTAAGACAATAAATTAGTTAAAACAACAGTTTTTTTTTTTCTCCCCATGAGTTTACTTCAGGATTTCAACAATTCCCTTCGGGAAATTCAAGTATGTATGAAGTGTATCTTATCTTCTGCAAGTCAATGTGCTGATTCTGTAAACCTGACATTATGAATGCTGTAAATATTAATTCCTGTTATTAACAGCAGTACTGCTACTGGAAACTGACATGGTAATTTTCTACAGAAAGGATTTTGAAGGTGGTGTTAGTGAGATAAATGAAGCATGATATTAAAGCTAAACCACCCCATGCTTCTTCAGAAATGACCTTCTGTCCTCAGTTTCCGTTCATAAGCGATGTCTCCGACCATAAGATGAAGAAAGAGCATCTTAATAATAAAAGTGGTGTTGTGTATGACTGTATGTCTCTCACACACTGCACATTGGCACTGTTCACACAAAAATATTTACACACATATATATATATAAACGTACCACAGCTGGCCATGAACATTACCAACTTCCTGCTCCTCTTTATCCTCTCTATGCTCCTTCTCATTTTTTATCATTCTTTTCATCCTCTTTATTGCCGTCTCATCCTTCCTCTTTCTCCTTCTCACATATTCTCTCACTACCTTCATCATCCTCTCCTTCCTTCATTTCGTGATGATGATGATTATTATCATCATCATGCTCTCTCCAACTCTTCCTACTATTCCTGCTGCTCATCCTTCCCATGCTTTCTCTCACTCTTCATCATGTGTCATCTCCATGTGTCCTCCATTTTCCACCACAACTTCATCATGCCCTATTGCAGCCTTCCTCTTCCTCCTCTTCCCCTTCCTGATCTCTTACTCTTCTTCATCCTCAACCACTATATTACTCTTCTTCTTTCTCTACACTACTCTTCACTTCCTTCACCCCCACCATGCGTTTTTGATAATTTAGCCTCTTCATCCTCCTCATCTTCACTATGCACTCTTCCTTTCTTCATCATCAGTGTCTTCACATGATCTCTGATCGTTCTTCCTCCTCATCCTCATTACACACTGCCCCACCATCTTCACCCTTTATAAGCATCATCATCATCATCATCATCATCATGATCTCTTACCCTTCCTTCTCCCCATACCTTTTTTCCACTGTTCCTCTTCATCCTCTTCTCAGAGCCCTCTCTTACCTTCATCTCATTTACATGATCTCCCACATCATCATCATCACCTGATCTCTAACCCTTCATCCTCCTCCTCATACTATTCTTCATCCTCTCTATGTGCTCTTCAACCTTTCCTCCTTCCCCTCTTTTCCCTTCCCCATCCCATCACCATCATACATTTCACATGCCCTCCCTTTAACCCTTCTTCCTGTTCCTCATCCTCACTCCAATTTTCCATCCTTCCTCCTACTCTTCTCAAAGCCCTCTCATTCCCTTCCTCATCATCTACACAGGATCTATTACTCTTCATCACCACCGTTGTTATCCTCATCATCCTTTTCACATGACCTCTAACCCTTCTTCCTCACCCCACTTTTTTCATCCTTCCTCTTCCTCCTCCTCTCACTGTCACAGCATCATCATCTTTACATGATCTTTAATGATTCTTCATCATCCTCATCCTCACTCCACATTTCCATCCTTCTCATCGCATTGTGCTCTTTTACTCATCATCATCATCATCATC
>JAQQZR010000007.1:21339707-21341543 GCA_030068235.1 Notoglanidium macrostoma
CAGAACAGCTCACGTGACATCTCCGTGTAACCCCACCTCGACCACAGAGAACCTGCGACAGACATGACCACTGCTCCTGCTTCCTTAACCAGTGGATGTCTTTAAATCATCTCGATAGCTGTTCCTTTGCACATTCAGAATCTCCCTTCATTCCCTGTCTGCGTTCTCTGGTTGCATTTGCGCTCTTCCACACTGAGCCAGAATGAGTGAATCGCAGGAAGCGAGTTCTCCCGTGGCCGGGATCGGTGGCCCGGCGGCCTGCGTCACTAAAGTGGAGCTGCGTGTGTCCTGCAAATCCCTGCTGGACCGCGACACGCTGAAAAAGTCCGACCCCTGCGTCATCCTGTTGGTGCAGAGCCAAGGCCAGTGGACTGAGGTGAGTGTGAGCTCAGAGCGTGTAGAGTCTTACAAACCCTGCGGAAAATATTTAAGCAATCCTACTTTGTTATTACACCGAAGTAGAATTTTACCTTACCAATAGTATTATTGAAAAGTAATTTTTTTCATAGTAAAAACGATTTCACTCCTTATTTTTTACACCATCAATCATCAATGTAGAAAAAAACATAAGAAACAATCTCACCAATTCATCATCAGCTGTGACCTTCTCATGCTAAACAATGTTGTTAGTGCTATAGCTAAACATATCTGTCTATGTAAGGGATAATGTACAGAGAGCCAGTCATTATTGTGCAATAAATCTGACAGGATGATGCAGAACCCTGATGTGAAGTGGAGGAGTCCTGAATCACCCTGAAGGGGTTTATTTGCAGTAATGACATTACATTATCCTGCTTAACACATAATCACTTACCAAAGAAATCAATAATTTGATACAAACTGTTGATTTAAAAATGGCTTATGCTAATGATATGGTCCATAGTTAAAACAGACCATGGAATGCCATAATTAACCAATCAGAATCGCCTATGCAAATGAGGCATATAATGAATATAGATGTGTTTGAACAGTGTTGAATTTAAGGATGAGTTCCCGCGGACCTAAATCAGTAAAATGTTTCAATATGCCGGCGTAAGCAAAGACACGTATAAAAGGCGTTTCCTACATCTTCCTCCAGAGCACCGTTCTCAGAGTTGATTTTCCGGTGGGTGTTAACCAAAAGTGTTAAAGATAGAGTTCGGTCAAGACTGTAAAACTATGGATTAACACTAAAGGAATCAATTGTGTAAGAGAGTTGGTGTTATTGAGAAGTGTTAGAGATTCACCTCCTACAGAGTTATGAAACCACGCTCTGGGGTTAAGCAGACTTAATTTGAACTATTCATAGAGTTATTTTAACTCTGCATCCGAGTTGTCTTATTGACGCTTTATTAAGTGTTAAATTAACGCTGCAAAGATTGGGGCAAAATAAACACCGGTATAGTGTAAAAATCAACTCAGAGTTGCTTTAACACTATAGAATTTGCTGTGTAGAAGAATGGAGTCCGTTTCAATTAAAAAAGCAAAAGCAAAAACATGTTGAGGAAAATGCAGATAATTTGTTAACATTAACTGGGTATTTTTTAAAGACAAGCATCAATTCAAGTAGCTAAAGTGATTGGCTAAGCAGCAAGTCAAATTCTAGCTAATGGTAAATAATGCAGTCCTACGGAGATCACAAGTTTTCAATAAAAAGAAATCTTCAACAGTTTTTTGTCCCATGAAAACATGACTTGAACTTCATTTTAGTTTGTTTAACTTTTTAATGCTTGAATATGAAATGGATATTTCCTCTTTTAATTGAGTAAGATTTTGACACAGGGTGGTGCGGTGGTTAGCACTGTCGCCTCACAGCAAGAAGGTCCTGGGTTCGATCCCCGGGTCACCCAGGGTGCC
>JAQQZR010000007.1:21351590-21364355 GCA_030068235.1 Notoglanidium macrostoma
TATATAAAATCTAGTTTTTACAGGATTTAAATAAATCTGTTGAATGCATCACTGACAAATGAAATGTAAAAAGAGAGACTCTGACACTGAAATCCCACTCGTGTCAACCAGTGACAAATGTAAGCTAGCTGACTAACAAGCTAACAGTGTTAGTAATTAGCAGTTGCGCTCTTGTCAAAGCTGATGTTCCAGAAAATTATTTATCACCTTTTGATGCAAGAAATTTGAGAATCAAAGAGTTATGGTTAAATGCTAAATGAAAAAAAAAAGAAAAGACTTCACTGTTTTGTTTGCTCGTTCTAGCTCACTAACAGGCTAATTATGTTAGCTAAAGTTAGTGATTCATCCTGTGTGGATCCTTGTGTTTTTAATGAGGGTAGAGGTATAGTGATGTACCTGGGATACTTCTTGGAATAAAACAGTTATTATTTTACATCGATTATTTCAAAATAACTAGTTCCTTAACTAATAATTAATTCCATAGGTTTAATAAATATCTAAAATATTTGTGATTATGTCGATCATGGGTATAAATAGTTCTTCAGTGAATTTAAAGTCAAAGTCAAAGTAAACTTTATTGTCATCTCAGCTTTAACAGTGTACATTAGGGACGCAGAATACACATTTATAAATAAACTACATAGAAAAAGTGCGAATAGAGTAGAATATGATCTCGTTCTTGTCATTGTGTTGTTCCTCGTTTAGCTGGATCGCACTGAGGTGATCAAGAGCAACCTGAACCCAGTGTTTGCCAAGGTCCTAATGTTAGACTACTACTTTGAGGAGGTGCAGAAGCTGCGTTTCGAGGTCTACGACATTCATGGGACCCACAGCATTGGCACTCGTGATGATGACTTCCTGGGTGGGATGGAGTGCACACTCGGTCAGGTAAGTGTGTGTAAATATTTTTCTTTTTTCTCAGCAGAAGTCTAGAAATTAACACATGTTCTTCAACAGATAGTGGCTCAGAAAAAGATGGTGAAGCCATTGCTACTGAAATATGGAAAATACGCCGGAAAGTCCAACATCACGGTGAGTTCTGCTTCTCGATCAGTTCTGCTACAGAATATACCAGGAACTATATTGTGATATATCAGAATCATGATACACTTTTCTGGGAATTGGTGATTTAAATTCTTTGGTTTGCTGTAACAAAATTGTTGAATGCTAAAATCTATTCTCCTTTTCCTTGTCATTAATATGCTATATAAAGAATAACACATTTGTTATAGAAAAATAATCCACAACCAGGTGGTGTGAGTCAACTCGCCATGGAGCAGAGTTACTGTCACCGTTATGGAGTTGATTATATTCTTATATCAACACATCCTGAAGATTGTTTATTCCACGTCATAATTATACCACATCAATTTGCCAACGCTACTGATTTTATTTATGAAATAACGTCACGTGATACTTTCATTGACTGAAGAACAACTCTTTGTACTTTTTATCCATTTTATTCAGACGAAAAAAACCAAAAATGCAGAAACCGGAAAGTGCTGACACTGGAGACTCCTTCATCGAATATACATACACCAGTTCAGAAAAGTCATTATTTCAACTATTACACAGGCTTTAAAATCTATTTATGTGAAAAAGACCCTATGAATGAGTTGTTACCATAGAAACGGTAATGTATTAATGTACTAAAGAAAATCAATCAACCCATTGACCAATCAGAATCAAGAATTCAGTTGCGCTGTGGTATAAGGCTGAACTGAAAAAAAGTATTTATTCCATAATAAGGCTCTGTTGTTTTCTTAGGAAAAACAATTAGCATGATCTCACAATATAATCAGATGTGTTTTGCCATCACATGCATCCAGGATGTTATTTCATATTGACTACTGTACCTTTGTCACTGTCTCTGTTGTATCAGAAAATTTCTGTGCCTTATGCTAGTAGAACTTGCTCACTTTTATGCATCCATTCAAATAAATAGATTGCAAAAAAACAAACAATCAGTGAGTTAGAGAGAGGGGAAAGATGAAGTTGAAGATCAGGTTAGGAGCTGGAAAAAAGATCAAACACCATGTGTCAGACCAACACACCATCTAAAATAAAACATTACCGGCAGAGGTGTGTTTTTCCGAGGCCCTACATTAAGGTGTTAATAGACTTGAATGGATGTTCCCGAGTGCTCACCCCGAGCAGGTAAATTACTCCAATTATCACGCTGCGTGTTCAGCTAGAAAGCTTTCAGCCAGTTGTAGAACAGAATGTGCCAAATTCCAAGGAAGTAGATTTTACTCTCCAACATGAGGAACACAGTAGTGTTGCTAGGACAGAATGAAGAAGTCCTTCGAGGCATGCAGTAATAAGAAAATCATCAACATTAATTGCTGATTAATTCTGTTGTTTATTATTTTTTTATAACCACACATCCTGAAGCATTTTATTCCGATTACACCACAGCAATTTAACAGTTCACAGTTACATTAAATGTTGGAGAATGTTCATGAAGCAGGTGAGTTCCTGTTAGAACTCAACAGCACTGTGATGTAAAGGAAGTTCTTTTATCGCCCCTGTGTTAGGTTTCACAGACGTTTCTTCCTGATAAAAAAAAATTGTCACATAGTGAGTATGAAGATATCAGTAGTAGAAAAACTAGCTGTGACTGTAATCATTCAAAAGTTTGCATCTCAATTTGTGAGCATGACTGAATACTCTCAGTCTGTTAACTTTTTTAACTGCCTCCGGTCCCTCTCTTATCCATTTCCTCTTGCTGTTTATTTTCACGCCTTGTGATATCACATCATCATCATCATCTGGGATCACGATGTTATGACATGATGTCTTTCCGAAATATTTCCCTGTTGATTTTGCCTTATTTTTCGCAGCATCGTTGCCGCATGGTCTGTTGTCATTCTCCTTGAGCGTCTCTGTTTACGTTTTCATGTGCGTATTGTTCGGATTTGTGTCATGTCGCCGCCTCCTGTCTTGTGATTTCCATGTTAACGTTCACACCTGAATTCACTTCAGCATTAATTGCTTTGTCTATTTCTTTTGCTTTCAAAAAGGACTCATTGTTGTTTTTGTGCCAGTCTAAGCCTTTCTAGTTACTTTCCCGTTTTGACTCTTACCTTTGCTTCTGTCTTTGATTATGGATTTTCCTGTTTTTTGTAACAGGCCTGTGTTACGACTCCCACAACGAGTTATTGATCGCTCTTAATCAATAGCACGCTGATCCTACGCCCTTCACTGGATATAATAGAATTGCTTTACTCTTTTCCCTAGGTAAAACAACATTTTAGATTTAGAAGCAAATCTATACCTTTTATGTAAAATGGGCTGATTGGATATGATTTGATGTTACTGTAGATTTATTTTTTTTGACTTGAGGCCAATTAATGGTTCTGGCTTAAACACGAACCCCGAAAAAATCACCTCACCATCAAGTACTGCTTCCGACAGATCATGTGAAACTTTATCAAAACGTTTGAAAAAATAGTTTTTCTTATTTCCTGTTTGTAAGGTGACATGTACTGCTCTATTGCTTCCCACATTATGGTTCAGCTGTGTTTTACACCCATGACATATCTTTTGAAGACTTTTTCATAAACAATAATGACATTTGGGCTCTGTGGTGTCTCTTATTAAATTTCACACTGGTTGTAGATTTGTTACTGCTGACCAAATTGCTCAATTGCTTTAAACCTCCGTTCTTTATCTCATACTTCACCTTTTGAAATTCCAAATCTGTCAAGGACTTTCCCTGAACACTGTGTTGCCATGGTGTGAAGTGACAGGAATGCTGTGGCAACAATGAAGAATTTGCCAAACAGTCTGTCTGACTTGATGTAGCTGTTCACAGCCTCGCCTGTCCCTTAAAATATCTTCCGGATTTAGACTCATTACTCGTCTTTAGTCGTTGACATCCTGGCTTATTTCCTAAATCTTTATTTGAATAATTAAAAACCTTTCCACTGTCAATCTTACTAAATGAGTTCATGTTACTAAAAGTACCACCCGGCCTCAGATTGATTCAGACTGTGGTTTCTACAGTAAGGTTTTGCTGATAAATCTAGAAGCTGTTGTTCTATATTTTATACCATGGTCTCAATTCTGATTGGTCAGAAGGTGTTCTGACATGTCTGCAGGTGCAAATCACAGGTTTATATTAATACACTTGTTCTCAAACGTCACTGTTTTTATATAAACAGCTCTTTCACGGGAACTTGTATGCTCTGTGGTGGATACTTTATGTTAAGTGTAGTGTGTAGGATTTAGGAGGATCTATGAGCAGAAATAGAATATAGTAACCATAAGTATGTTGTCATTAGTGTATAATTAAATGTAACTATGAATCGTTGTGTTTTCATGAGCGTAGAATGAGCCTTTTATATCTACATAGGGAGCGGGTCCACCTCTACGGAGCCGCCATGTTGCGCAGCTACAGTAGCCCAGGATGGACAAACCTCTAGAGTGCGGCTTTTACGAGTGGCAGCGTGAATCCGGAAGGAAGCACCTGAAGGAGGACGAAGAAGAAGAAGAAGAAAGGAATCAGTGTTTGCTGGTGCTGGCTGACAAGCTTGAGAACCTAAATTTTGAAAAATGGAGGATCATACTTATTATTTAGCACAGAAAATGCAAGAGAGTGTGAATGTAAGTAGTTGGAAGTACGCTACGGGCTCTAATACACGCTTGGAAAGGGAGGGGTAAGAGAGGGCGGCTGAAACCTACATAGTGGACCTTTTAACATTTATTAAAGGAGTCTCCGGTGTCGGCACTTTATAAGTTCATAAGCCAGTTTTCAGGATGGAGGAATTTGCGCTTTCTGCTTACTCAGTAACACGGCATGCTGATTTTTTTGGTCTTATTAACTTCAAGAGATAAAAAATAGAGACTGGGCAGGGCAGGACTGTCTATAACTACTAAAACGTGAGTGATAACAGGACCTAACTTGTTTTGTCCCTTAGATTCATGCTGAGGAAATTTCTGGCAACAATGGATACGTCGAGCTCTCGTTCTGTGCCAAGAAGTTGGATGATAAGGTAAGGGAAAGAAATTATTCCTGTTTTTTTTTTTCCACTTAAATCTCAATAGGTTGATGTAACAACTGCTGTTGTTGTACCTTTAACAATATATTTTTTTTTAGATCTGAGTTTTCACACTTTTACTTCTAGACCAGTTTGATATCCAATCCCTCCTCAAACCTCATTTTTGGCAATCATTTGCCAAACATGAAAGTACCTGAGAACCTAATAATCCACAATTGGAACCTCCCACTGGAACTAAATTAACGGTTGTTAAATAAAACTAAAATCATTTAAATAAAGTATTAACTTGCTTCATTAAATTACTGATCATTATAGTCCTAGCAAAGCAAAACACTTGATATTCTTCCTCTTCTTTTTCTTCTAATTTTGTGTTGGTACATTTCATTTATTCATTTTGATATTCCACCTACATCCCTCTTTTTTTTACTTCTAAACTTACAACACATGCTCTGGACAATATTACAAAGCACCCCCTCTCTTTTCATAGCCCTATCACTCCTGCTTTCTGTTTTTTTCATCCCTCGCTTTTCCTCTCATTGGCTTCAGTTCATTTTTTGAGGCCTAACTGCTCCTAGAGGTTAAAAGCTAGAAACACCCAATTTGCTAAATGTTACATAAATATGTCATATTCACTGCTTCTCTTCCTTTCTTTCTTTTACATCCCTCCATTCTTCATTAGGACCCACTGATTTTAATATCTTTTAAGGTACATCTTTTAAGGTAGCGTCACGAAACTTGGTGTATGGATTCAACTGCAAAAGTACAACACTTACCTGCTTTATATATTAATGACACTCATCTGTCTCACCCAGAGCTGCAGGCAGGCGGGCGACAGGGGGGCGGGTGACAGGGGGACCAGCAGCAGGGGGTCTTTGGCCTTTATCTCTGTGTGCAAACAGCTTCTCCTACACATTAGCCCACGTAGCTGACTGGTTTTCTGGGGAGCTGTGTCGTCCTGCAGTAGTGTTGCTATGTACACAAACCCCTCCACCCCTCTGCCTCCCACTCATCTCAGCTCTCGGGCCTCGCTCTGCTTCCTGCTCTCTTTTCTCCCATTTTTCTGTCTGTTTCCAATTTCCCATGCTCTTTCTGGCTGTTTTTCTCTTTTCGCTCTGGATTTCCCCGAGGCTCTGCTTGCATGGAGCGATAAGGAGCGAACATCCTTGTTCACGTTCTGCCTGAATCTCAAATGATGCATGCCGACAACATGTTGATATCCATGCGAGATCATTGATCACCCCGAGCTCCAGAATGACAGCACTAGCCAAGACATGGCATTTGGAGATTTGCGTTTGAAATCCGTGAGTTCACGCTGCTTGACTGTTTGTCAGAGCGGTAGCTCAGATTAAATGCACCTTCAGGCAGAGATTTCCGCTCCCGACGTGGACCGGTGCTCGCTCTTAAACTTCTGTAAATCTAGATCTGCTCAGTCTCACCAGCAGGTCTGTGTCTCATCATAAAGCCGGGTTCGTCACGGCCCAGTTCGCTGCTGGAGGCGGCGCACTATTTCAGACCCTGTAGAGTAGTGGATACGCTGCCTGCCACTACATTACATATTCATGAATTCATGCAGATGTGAAGCTGATGTATGTTATTCATTTATTTCCTTTTGAACATTGAATTCTTGGAATTTCAGGAGCCTTTAATCTGAAAGACTAATCATGACATTTGATGAGGGATACCTCACTCCATATTCATCGACTCTGATCTTTGCCATATGTGCTCCATATTAGCGGTCTAGGTTTAGTGATGCTAAAGGTAGGTGGGGTTTACTGTCACAGCTCACACTTGTCATCGGCGTGGAAAAATTGGTTCTTATGTTCAAGACTTAATCAAGTGGAAGTAGCAAGTAAAAACACAGCAGGACGGAGGTGCGGAGGAACAAATTTCAGTTACTTTAGTGTACTTGTAAGTCTGTTTTTTCTCTAAAGTATTTGTACTTTTTGACTTTTATGCCCCTTTTCAAACTTCTACACTATATTTCTCTTTCAGAAGGATGCTTTCTGTATAACATCACGGCTCGGACAGTAGACCCGGCTTTAAAAGAGGCTCCATATAATCTAAGACGAATAACATATTAATAATGATTAAGTATTAATAATACTAATAACAGTTAAAAAAAAAATGCATTGTTGTTTCAGAAAGCTTATTGTTGGTATGGTGGCATTTTTTGTTAACATTTATGTCACAGATGTCAAAGGTCTGAAAACAAGTTGACAAATGCATTGCAAAATTTCCCAGTTTCTGGATAACATGAGAAACGGCATTAGAGAGAATGAGAGTGAGAAGGGGATGCTGGTGACTGTTTATCATGCACACGATAAGTGACAACACAAACTAAGTTGTCATTCAGACATTTCACGACATTCAGCTGTGTTGTTCATTAATAAAATAAACATCGTTATCACTGATAAATCATCGTGGCCCACTCCGGCCCGTGCTGCTTATCGTTATAAACGGAATAACGCACAATAGACCACGTTATTCCATAAATAATGATCTATTCGTGAAGTCATAGTATGACTTACATTAAACAGCTTCATGGAGTCGATCTAAATTCCTAATAAATAACAGTAACAGATGTGACAGTAAAAAATAAAATCTAATACCTGTCATTGTCTGATGCCAAAACGTTCCGCTTACGCCATCGGTCAGCCTGATCAAGTGCTTGAGGTGCAGTAATACGGATATTTATCTGTCCATTAGCATTTTTTTTCCGTGTTTCATGAAAACGTGCGTCTTTCGCGACCAGTGTGTAGCTGTCCTGTACGTTTGGCGCCATTTGGCGGCTTTTAGTTGAGCATCGTAACAGAACTCGAGCTCTGAGATATTTATTTGCCAGAACTTTGGCACTGGTCATTTTTGTTTACAATGGCACTAAATCAGCTGCGCCTCACATTGTGTATGCTAAGACTGTCGATCTCAAGCCACAACCAAGGTATTCTTTTACGACGTACGATTTTTATCTCCATCAGTGGAAAAAAATATTTTTTTTTTCAAATGCAATCGAGTATGAATGAGAGTATATCATTTTATTTATACACAAAAAGTACATAAAAAAAGATGCCTAAATTACTGAAGCCCTTTCCACCTCTGCTTCTCATACAGCTAGTGTAGCACTTAAGCTGTTTCTCTGAACCTGCGTTTCTCCCGAGGCTTCATGTTTTTATCACATCACTTCCTCCAACATTCGTCTGTAGTCTGCGGCTTGTTCATTAAGAGTGATTTACCGTATTTAGCTTTCCTGATCGATGCCGTTCAGGCGGCGATGTTACGCGCCATCAATGAATCGGCTAAATATAACTCTGATGACTGAGCTTGGCCGTAAATGGCTCACACCTACAATGTAATTCTGTACTGCAATGTAAGTCAGAAGAAACACGAAACCAGCCAAATAGCTTTGTGCATCAGGGACAGAGGAAAAAGATTGCCAAACGTCTAGACAGAACAATGACTGAGCCACAATCTTTAGACAGGATCTGTCTATTCAAATGACTTTGAGTAACTCATTAGTCTTGCTGCGACGACTGAAACAGAAAGGACGCACGATTGTCGCTTCCCTAACATGATCTATGAGTGTTGTTTTCAAGCCTGTGCATCTGATCTACATTTCATAGCGGTTCGTCCTATTTGAAATTGAGTGCCGAAGAACACACAGGTTCATTTCAGCTCTGGATGCTTGATTGCGAAACCTTCACACCTTAGAAACCACTTTGGCATAATTAAAATAATGTGTTGTTGAGAACACGCTGGGAACATTATGCATTAAAAGTCCATCGTCGAGAAGAAAAAAACGAAGTAGAACAGAATTCTCCGTCAGTGATGTCATTAGATATCTCGAGTTAATGCTATGCTGAAGAAGAATGAATCACATGACCTCTTGTTGAAGGTATGCCTGTAAGCCGTAAAAAAAAAAAGACTCAGACTTAAGTAGACGATCTGTGAAGGTGACACTCATGACATACTACAGCAATAGACCAATGACAAGACAGGATGGATTCGAGACGTGAATCAAAACGCACATGAACTGATATCAAAACAGAGCAAAAGTGGGTTAGCACCATGAATGGGAATTACATGACCATCTCTAAAGATTGTTCTGCATGAAAACCTCTTTTCAGGAGTTTCTGAAATACTCAACCAGCCCATCTGGAACCAACAACCATGCCAGTCAAAGTCACTGATATATACACTGACATGTGAATATTAAACTCTTGACCTGTACCTGCATGATGTTATGCGTTGCACTGCCCCCACATGATTGGCTGACTGGATAATTACATGAATGACCAGGTGTACAGGTGTTCCTATTAAACAGGTCGGCGAGTATATCTTTTAGGCTGAAAAACACGATCTTAATCTTTCCTTTTTGTCATTTTCCGAAATATTATCTAAAGTGAAAGTGGGCTGAGGAAAGGGCCCGATTAAAAAAAAACCCCATTTCCATCCTGTTATTAGGATTCATGTTGTCATGGATATAAGATCATTTAGGAGGTCTGTTATCTAACCTTCTGAAATTCAGAACAAGTTGTGTTTATGGATTCTTCAGATGGTTAATGGGCCCAGCTACCTACAAGAGTTTTACGTGAAAGCTTTTATGAAACAGAACATCTCTGTTGTATGGAGCTTAGTGATCAGAATGAAAGTGAAAAGAGAATCCAGGGGTTCTTGGAATGTTGTATGGAAGCGTAAATGCTTCTTTATAAGGTTCTACCCAGGATGAAGGACTTTACAAATAATGGAAGCTTTGAGATTAAATGTGGACAAATCGCTTGTCCAAATCGCTCGGCTCTCTCGCAGGCCTGTTACCTTGACAACCCAATCCGGTACTGATTCTCTCTCTGGCTTAATGTGGCGAAAAAAGGGCGCATTAAACGGCTCATTTGGACTTTCTCCATTTTGCTCTCCCTCTCTTCCACGTGTCCGCCGTGCCCTGCGCAATCCACTGCCCTCAGCTGGTGACTAACGAAGCCGTGACTCAAAGATACATGTCAAATTACTGTTTTCCTGTCCGTTTCCTGATTCGATTGGTCACAGTTGTGAGAGAAAACAGTGCCAGCGCACCAGGAAGTGAACCACGGAGAATGAGATTTGACTCCTGATGCATGAGGCCTCACTTGAGGAGCCATTACTTATCGTGCGTTTGTGTCTGATTATATTTTGATTTACTTTCTATTTTAGTTTATTGGATTTTATTTCATTTTCTTCACTCAGTTCTTTTGTAACCAGCATGCGTGTGTAGGAAATCTTGATTCCTTTTTGTTTTATATGTCTTAATTAACGAATTTATTTTCTTTTTCGTTTATACATGTGTGTTCTAGGTAAAACATATTAAAATTCACGTTGACTTATTTTTTATTTGACTTTTCATAATTTCTTATTTCATTTTTTTTTTCTTTCTTCACCACTCACTTCCATCACTAACGGAAGCTTTGCTGATGTGTGTGTCCGTAGGATCTCTTCAGCAAATCCGACCCATTCTTGGAGATTTATCGCGTGAACGACGATGGCACGGAGCAGCTGGTACACAGAACAGAAGTGAGTCGCGTCGCTTCGCTAAAGAGCAGTTCATTACTCTTCCTGATGTTCCCGTGTTTAAAAAATATTGATTCTCGTCACAGGTGATCAAGAACAACCTGAACCCTGTGTGGCAGCCGTTCAAAGTCTCCCTCATTTCCCTGTGCAGCTGCGACGAGGACAGGAAGTTAAAGGTGTGTAAACGAACGAGACGAAACAACACACAAGTAACCGTTTGAAAAAAACGAATCAAATGTATCATCTGAAACAGTCGCCCTTTCTGTTGACCCGCAGTGCCTCGTGTGGGATTATGACTCCAGAGGGAAGCATGACTTCATTGGCGAGTTTTACGCCACGTTCAAAGAGATGCAGCAAGCATCTGGAGGAAACAAGGTCAGTGAGACACGCTGCCTTGATGTGCGTCATGACAAGAAGCCAAAACAAGTGGTGTGTGTGAAATAGTATAAGGAGCAGCCTTTCTCCTCCCTCAGCGGAAAATTACAACTTATAAAAATGAAGTGAAAAACAGTCAGAAACCTTTTTGTGGGAAAATGGGAACAATAAAAAAAGTTGCAATAACCTGGTTGCATAAGTATGCACACCCTTTTATAATTGGAATGAACCAATCACGTTCAAAATAATTATCATGCAGCTGTCATCAATGAAATTATTCTGATTAACCCCGAATAAAAATCAGCTGTTTCTGACCTGAAGCAGGCCGTGCACAGGAAACGACCTCACAAATTGACGGCTCTAGAATGTTTTCGGAAGAAAGAGTGGGAGAATATTGCTAAGTCAAGTCGTGCCATGCTGATAGACTCTTACCCAAAAAGACTGAGCGGTGGAATGAAACCAAAAGCTGCTTCAATGGAGTATTAGTTTAGGGGTGTGCATACTTACGCAACCAGGTGACTGTAACCTTTTAATTTGGTCTGTTTTTCCCTAAAATGTTTCTGGTTGTTTACGCTTAATTTTTATACGTTGTAATTTCACATAGAGGGTGGAAAAAGTTCTGACATGATTTTTGTTTTGCCTTTACACTGTTCCTTCCACTGTTACCATTTTTTTTTTCACGAACAACATGACAAAGAGTGCTTCATTCCTCTTTTCTATCCATTTGTATCCACTTGTGGAGTATCTGCGAAACTTTTGTAATCGATAGTTCAGCCGCCAGAAAATTACCAAACACCTTCAAACCAATCAAATTAGCGAATTCAACAGCACTGGGGTATAAAAATGTTTGTGACATGAGTAAAGACTCATTGGTGAATTTCAGAATTTATTAAAAAATCTCACAAAGAAACCCAGATGCTAGTAACCTTTTAAAATTACTAAAAAAAAGCTTGCTAAAGAATTTGCTAAATTAAAATACATATACATGATCTCCATTGCACTCGATAGTTATATTATATAGTAGTATAATATTATTAAATAATAGCCTAGCATTAGCTTGGTAGTAAATACAGCTAGCTACTCACATCAGAATATGTCAGAATGCTGATATATGGTGCTAAACTTAGCTAACTTGTTTAATATTTTGTTAACAGCACTGCAGTTACTTTAGCAAATGTGGATAAGCTATTAGGATGTGTGAATAAAAAAACAGTATTTAATGACAAGCGCTATGTCATAGCCGAAGAAGTAAAGATAAATCATGTTAGATAATCAAGTTTTTCCCCTATGGATCTGCTCAGCTTTGCTCTCTCTGCTCTCTCACTGTGTTCCTGAAGGTCACATGGGACTGCGTGAACCCAAAGTACAAATTAAAGAAGAAGAACTACAAGAACTCTGGCCTGGTCATCCTCACAGACCTGAAGGTAGGAGGCAGGAGTGGGGTAAATCCATCAGATCATTACCATGATCAGTTAGTGCTTACAGGAATGTTATTAATACAGGAGTGTGTGTGTGTGTTTGTGTGTGTGTGTGGTGAATATCTAAGCCTGAGACTTGGCACAGGAGTGTGTGTGTGTGTGTGTGTGCGTGTGTGTGCGCGCATGTGTGTGCGTGTGTGTGTGTGTAGTGAATGTCTAAACCTGAGACACGGCGCAGGAGTGTGTATGTGTGCACGCGTGTGTGTGTGCGCGTGTGTGTGTGTGGTGAATATCTAAACCTGAGACACGGCGCAGGAGTGTGTGTGTGTGCACGCGTGTGTGTGTGCGCGTGTGTGTGTGTGGTGAATATCTAAACCTGAGACACGGCGCAGGAGTGTGTATGTGTGCACGCGTGTGTGTGTGCGCGTGTGTGT
>JAQQZR010000007.1:21396393-21407070 GCA_030068235.1 Notoglanidium macrostoma
CTGTGGTGGACTGGCGACCTGCCCAGGGTGTACCCCGCCTCTCGCCCGAACATGCTGGGATTGGCTCCAGCTTCCCCACCACCCAGACGGATAAAGCGCTATAGATAATGGATGGATGGATAAGGAGTCTCCAGTTTCATTGTTTCGCAACCATTTAGTTTTCCACCACAGGAAAGTCTTCAAGAGAGAAAAGCTTTTACTTTCATCTCCGTAACATGACATGTTGCATATTTTTTGTTTTAAATAAATTAAAGAGAGAAAAAAAGAGGCTGGGGATTGAATTCTTTTGATCTACACCATAAATGGAGAAAAGGTATGATATGTCATTCTTTACTAAATAAAAAGTATTGTAATTGTTGGGAATTTTCCGTGGTGTAAGATGAATAAAACAATAATAATGTGGTAACAATAACTTCATAACACCACCCTCTTGTTCATTATTTTCCTATAACAGCTTTGTTTTATTCCTCATTTCCGACAGTAATAACTGTTGTTAGTCGTAACAAACCGTTACATCATAACAAACCACTGTTTCGTCAGCAAAAAAAAATCGGCACATCCAGTTTTCTTCCCTCATGTGTTTACTTTTAATTGGTTGATGAATTGCTTTCTAATTCGTCTGCAGGATAGATTTGAGAAATCACAGTGCTAGATGGTGAGTTTGCCTAGCAAATTTTGGCCCCTTATTAAAAACACATTTGGGATCAGCAGGCCTGTTTTGGGCCAGGTGTTTTCTCTCTGATTTGACATGTCATAGAAAGAGACATTCACAGACTCCCAGTCCAATGCAATCCCACCCGTGTAGTCAATTTAATCTCCCTGCCAATATCTGGAGCAGAAAGCCCGTCAGCATGGCGTCTCCATGGAAAGCAAACACAAAACCGCCGTGGGAAGGAGCAGCTCAGGAACTCTCGCTGTTTGCCACCAGCTTTCAGCTTTATCACTTATAAGTGGAATGTTCATGTTTCTTTGAGTGAGAAAAGGAAATCAATGCTGGCTCTCTGCCCATCATTCTGAGCAGTATTGTTCTCTAGAGAGCTCCATCATTCACTAGTTTTTCTTTTGGGGGGGGTCTGTCTAATGGCCACAACTGGAATTCAGATGACAAAGGTTTTCAGAGGTATCAGGTAATAAGAATCCAATAAGAAGCACCACTGAACAAGTGCCAACTCCTTACCTTGTGGATCACTGCATAAAATCATGATTTAAATACTGTCACTTTTTTTTTTTTTTAAATGCACTTCATAAAAGGTGTCACTTCAAATTTCTTGTGCACTATCCAGTTCAAAATCCTAGGCAAGGCATTTAAACTGGCACGTTGCAGAGCTGTGAAGCACAAAGTTGACCTTGGTAAGATGTCAGAATGACTAAAGAGAAGCTGTTCAGCCTTCGAATCTTTTACAAGCAAGCAGGAAGATGTGATACACTGTAGATTTTCACTCAAAAGAAATCGATTCTGTTCATGTTGACAGAGTGATCGAAAGTGTCGAGTATGTTTCTTACCCCAGAGTGCTCACATCATACTTATTGAGCTATGGATGGACCCGTGGACGATTTGACTCTGTCCACTGTAGAAGCATTGATAGGTCATTGCCATTTCTCTGGAGATCATCGCCTCTGTGGTCACCTCAGAGATCACCTCTGTGGTCACAGTGGGATGACATGAAGAGGAAACTTCGAGAGGATCCACGCTCAAAAGGGAACTGACTCGGTCATGCAGCTTACTCAGCTTTCAACATCTGGCCTTTTCTCTCCGCAGAGGTCACTCAGGTGCTTGTTCAGTTCTTTGCTATCTAGATTTTGCACTACTGCAACTCATTTTTTTCTACATTTCCTGGTGGGTTCACAGAGCCAACAGGCTGAGAAGTTCAGTCTGGGATCCTGGGGTATCCATAGACATTCCCAAACCATCCTCATTATTCTTTCAGTCACTACACTTAGGCTATGTCCACAGTAATATGTTACAGTTTTAAAACAACGTGTTAAAATGAACCAGGTTTCTGTCCAGACGAGCGTTTTAGCTCTGTATCAGAACTAATCTCCGTCCATACTAACATGCAGGAAAACGCATATCACATGACCATTCACGTACACTGGGCGTGTGTGTGCCGGGATAAACAGGAAGCAGATTGTCTACACTGCAGTTGGTTGCTTAGTTGCAGGTTGTTTGAATAATACCCTGCCTCCTGGGCATGTAGGCAGTTGTAGCGTTATAAAATGCAGAATTTAATGGTACAACGGCTGCTAGCATAGACAACAAGGTCAACAACGCTTGTAATTCATTATCCATGCTGCGTTCATTGCTGGTAGTCAAGGCTGATGCTGTTTGCTTTCTTCCAGAAAATTGCACATGATGTTAGTGTGACAAATCAGTGGAAGGATACATCATGACTGATGAGGCCCAATCAGGAAGCAAATGTGGGTGTCTGCGTCATCGTTTCCAAAAGCCTCCTTTTCTGGCCACCCACTCTAAAATGGTTTTAAACTCTCTGTTTTTGTGGCTCAGAAACTCTGGATTAGTATGGTAGACTAAGTAGTCTTAGTCTTTTTTGTGATTCCTGGTTGGTCTTCTTGTTGCAGTCTGCCCAAATTCTCCCACACTGCATCATCACTGGTTTTCCAAATTTAAAGCACAGATACTTGCCTACAAAGCCAAAAATGTAGCTCCACCTACCTGAACACACTTATCAAACCTATTCTATACCATACTCCCTCTGACTTGCACAAGCATGATGTGACTTGAACTTCAAATTCTCAAGATTCAATGAAGACAGGCATCGAAATTGTTTTGTGTCCTGACACCGGGGTGGTGGAATGAACTTCCCCAGCTGACTCCTATACTGCTTTTTCTTTGGTGCAGTAATGTTCTAATCTTTTCACTTTGTGGTATTCTTAGAGCATGGCCTATTTGTCTTAGAAAAAAAAGACTTATAGCATCTCTAAGATGCTGGAGATATAAATAAAAATGTAAATGTTTTCCATCTCAGCTCTCTGTCAGGAAGCGATGGGGAGTGTTGGTGTCGGCTTTTCTTACACTCAGTGTGCACTCCAGACTGCATGCGGAGATAAAGCTCTGTGGGAAGGTTTTATTTTTCAATGGGGTATTGGCTCTGGACTAACACAGAGATGTTGTGTTCAAATTTACGTTAGTGCATCATTAGAACATGATGTGCAGTTTAAAACAAAAAACTGTTTAATGCCAGAAATAACACGCTCGGTTAATTTGCAGTTTGTACATACGATGATGTAATTACCCATAATTGCGTATTATCTAATTATGTAATTGTTAACACATAGTTTAACAGAGCAAGCAGTACAGATTTCTGTCTCATAAAATTCCATTATATTTATTGATTTTGCATCAAATAAAAATGAATTAAACTTGACTTTTAATGATAGACATTGTCAGCTTTTCAAAAATCCCCGTCTGGGATGAAATCGCTAATGAGCACACCATGAACACGTTAATGAGCATGGAGAAACATTTTGAGACACAGTAATGAGGAAACCTTGGGCTGTATTCAGAGTTGGGTTATGCATGTGATTTAATACAGAGGTTGCACACATACACGTACAGACCTACGCACTATTCAGAAGTTGCGTGAGAGGTGGAGCACATGGGGTGGAGTTTATGTTAAACAAATGCATGTCTCAGTTATACATGGTTCTGACTTTGAGCTTTTTCGTCTTATATTAGAATGCATCTTGGTGAGGAATTCTTCATCTTAATCTGAGACATTGCGGAGAAATTTTTGTTATGGATAAAGTTCTGAATTAAGTGAAGCATATGAATGAACATTATGAATGACTGTAAGCCATGCAGATGATTATCATTCAGTTTATCCTTCGAAGCATCAACATCTTTTCCTTATAGGAGAAAATGTCAAATGTATAAAAAGATTCACATTCATTTGTTAATTTGACAATTCAAAATAGTGATAAATTGAAAAGAAAAGTCTTGCAGCTGATAAGACACACCCACTTCTCAACATGACACACCCACTTCAGTACATGACACACCACACATAACACTAACCTTTACCCAAACTCTAAACCCAACCCTAAACTTAACCTGAGATCTAATAAGACTTGCATAGTATGCAAGATGGTGGCCTCAAAAAGTGGGCGTCACATAGTAGGCGTATCATAAGACCTACTTGGATATAACAGCCTGCATTTCGCAAGCACGATTTAATTATCTCTATTTAGATTTCATTAATTTGTGCACAATGAACTGTTGGTGCATGATAAAAATAAATAAAATGAAAAATAATAGGCTGAGCACTGGATCAAGAGCTGAAGGTGGTAATGAAGGTGGAAACCATTTTGTTAAACCAAATTTGCAGTAATTAATGTGACAACTGCAACTAGGACTATTTATGCAGCAGTATATTGGCAATTACTAGACTCCTATTAGATTTCAATGCTCACCAGAATCTCATTTATATATTATTGTATTAGTAGTTTTTATTTTCATGTTTCATTTCCCCTCTCCACACATGCAAATAGCACTACTTCTATGATTTGTTTGTCCGCCTTTTTATTTATGCCTTGACTTCATCCCTGTTTTGTGATTGGTCTTGATCCTTATTGTGCCCACTTATTACCTGTTTAGTTCCTGATTAAGTTGTGTATTTAAACCCGGATGTTTCATTGTTTCAATCGTATTCGTCGTGTGTGCGTTTCTAAGCCATGTTTCTTTGTAACAGTCTTGTCTGATTTATCGATTTTAATTTGTACGTGTAGTGATATGTTGTCTGTCCATACTCTATCGTCTGCCTGGAACATATTTAATGATTACTGAATATGCCCTGATAAACACAATAATGCATAACAACACTTTTCCTCAACACACATTACATCAGCGACGAATCCCTGATTTTTGCCAGCTTAAAAGTGGTGTTTAAAGTAGTGGTATAGACATCAATTAAAAAAATAACCCAAAAACTGAAAAAAACCCATCTTGGATGCTTCTACTTGAAAAAATCTGGCAAACGTGGAGACATCAACTACCTGCACATAATTTGCATAATCTGAATGGGGAGACTAGAAAATTGACATGCATTACCAGACCCTTAATACAAGCAACTTTCCCATGCTGGACCGTGGTTGAACCTGCTGAAATCAGAACATCTGATACAGAATGTTCGACGCGGTCACATTATGAGGAAGCAGTTCTTAGGATTTACATTGTATTAAAGACTGCGCAAACAAGCCTAAAAATTGGCTCTGAGAACGAGGACGCAGAATAGATCTCAGTGCTTTATCTCTTATGTATCATGATGTTAAAAGCTGATGAAACAGTGGAGGTGTAACGGTTCTCTGAGCTCGGCTAGATGACGCTGAAGTGTTGAAACCAAACTGCTGTTTATACAAGCACTCAGCTGAGAGCCATGATATGGTCCGTTGACCAGATTTCCTTTTTTTTTTTTTTTTTTCTATCTGTCTCTGTTCTTGGCTTTTGTCTGTTTCTTTCTCTGTTTCTCTGATCCCTTTGAAATATATTTTCTCGTTCAATGGTATGAAAAATGGTATAATAATCACAGAAGTCAATATCCCTGTTGGAGTCTATAAATGAATTATATGATTTGCCAAAGGAAATAATTAAAGTAAAGAATTATTCTTGACCCATAGGGAATTGATTTAAATATGCAGATGATATGTTGGTGATGGACTGTTTCACATGAACGGAGAGGCAACTCATTACTTTGAACAATGATGTACGTCCAGTAGATTATTGATTGATGTTGATTAAAACCAAGAGGCTTGTCTTTAATAGTCATGAATTATTGTTACCAGTTTGCTTGGGCAACCGACCAATAAAGATTATAATTTGACAAAACTGTATTTACAAACATTATTTGGTTACATCCTGAGCTTTACAAGTACCTTATTTGCACAAACAATTGTTGAATTTATTCGGGAATATTGAAGGAGTTTGTGGTCAGCATGGATATTTTACCAGGAGTCAGTCTAATCAAGAGCATTCATGCTTTTAACATCTGTGTTAAAGAATTCAACTAAACAAAAAGACAAATTATTCTTATTGGGGATCCTTTTGAATACAGCTCTGCTGAATTCTCAATTCTGATTGGTCAGAAGATGTTGGCCACAGGTTTACTGTATTTTAATTAGTTATAATACTTTGTCATTCCTGTAGCATCCTGTGAACGCTCCACATATAAGAATTTAAATTTATAAAGAATATAAAGTGAGGTAAAGTTGTTGTAGTAAGCTTTCCGACATATGATTATCTTCAGGAAAGAGGAGTTTATGGTTTATCTGTAACATGACAAGCTGATATTTGTCTTTGTGATATTGTAGCCACAACCCCTTTTTTAATAAAAGACACTAAGTGGCACATTTCCATCCAGACTCTGTGTTGAATTCTGAGCAGTGAGCATGAACTTTAAAAGCATCAGTCCTTCGATCCACGCAGGACATCCAGCTCTGCTTGGGAGAACTCCATGTTACCTTTTGCCTTATCTGCCATCTGAATTCAGGCTCATTTGGAGAGAACGCAGAGCACCAGTGAAACCCACTGGACGCTGAACTGCTAATCATAAGTGCCTGAACACTCTGTTTACTATGTGCTTTCACAGGACAGAAGCCTGCCATAACCCAGGGCATCCCTATGTAGCCTTAGTCAAGAGGATATGCAGGACGACGGGTCAGCCAAGGACTCAGACAGAGAGAGAGAGAGAGAGAGAAAGTGAGAAATGACACCTGGACAACATTCAAATGTCATCCAGGCAGAATGAGTCCAATGTCCTCACATAATTACCTCCTCCCTACAGAAATGTGAAATCTGCTCTTTCATAACTAAGCTCTCGGGCCAGGATATAACTTCAGAGCAGTGTAATTATTGGTATGGCATTACCTTTTCAGGTTTTTACTTGTACATTTATAAAGTCAAAATACCGTGAATCAACCCATAAGCAATACACTTTGGTCAGCGTAAGATATTTGGATTGGAATTGCTTTTATTCAAAGTGATATATAGTGAGACAGAATTAATTAAGGATAAGGTAAAACAGGAGACGGAGCGCTGACACCGTTTATTTAGGTAAACTATGAATTTGATATTTTGGAGAAGGAAAATGGTCCAAATCATATGCTATGGCCTTCACATTTACCAGATCTCAACCCAGCCGGGAGATTTTGGAGCGACGTGTTAGACGGCACCATCATGTGTTTTTCCACCACAATCATCAAAACACCATCTGAGGGAATGTCTTTTAGGAAGTACCTTTCCAGTACACTTCCAGAAACGTTAAGAAGCTGGTCTGGTGGCTTGTGGATGCCTCACTGACACACTTTATATTGTTTTTTAGTTAATTGCTCACCTGTCAGGCCCTGTTCATTAACATACGTCATGGGTGATCAGTTCACAAGTGGTCAGCTCTAAATACAGGTGTGAACATGGTCAAATGTATCCCAAAGACACATTGTGATCTGATTGCTCAGACCACATTCGGAGGTAGTCTGGGCCACATATGGACACATTGTGAATGTGAATGTGTCCTGAGTCACACAGAAGGATGTATGTGTGAGATCTGATCACAAGTGTTCACTCAAGATGCATGTGCAGGCATGTTCTAATTCCAGGTGTGAACTGACGTACTTAGAGCTGTTCACTTGTGATCAGATCACCAAAGGCACACGTTAATGCCAGGTGTGAACAGGGCCCTGTATTGTATTTGACCCCTCATCTCCTACACAGTGCCCTGTTTGACCTCTGTGTTTGTGCATTACACCTACACTCATCCCCAGCAAGAATTAGGATGCTACACTTGCTTCCTAACAGTTTACATTTGTGTTCATGTCATACATCATGTCCACCGCACAGCTCCAAGGTCGCTGATTCGATCCTGAGCTTGGGTTAATGTCTATGGTAAGTTTCACACGTTCTCCTTGTGTTGCTGTGGGTTCTCCGAGTTCTTCTGTTATCTTCAACCTGCCAAAAACACTGTAAGGTGGACTGATGACTTTGAACAGACTGCCTGATGGATTGGCAAACAATCCAGGATGTGTGTTCCCACCTCACACCCAGTGTTCCTGGGATTGGCTCTGGATCCACCATGACCGTGTCCAGGTACCAAATCCACCAAAATCTACATTTTCAGGCCAAAATACTGTAACTGGCCAATATAAACACAACCAGTACCATTATATTCTATAAATTGCTAGTATAGCAGGAATAAAGCACTCACGACATGCAGGAAAATAATCAACTTCCTGGGTGGTACCAGCGTCTCCACTTCATCACACCACAATGGCATTGGTTATTATTAGGATTATTGGCACACAACTCATTATAACCATCTTGCTGGAAATAAAATTGTGTTTAGCATTGATTTTAACAGTCAAGGCACCAAAAATGCATCTTCTTCAATACACGAACCACCGGCGAAACAGTATAATGGTCTCCTTTCCACATTTTGCTCCAATGAGGAACCATCTGATCAAATTTGGCCCTGTTTAGCTGGAACGCTGATTACAAAAGTTTTAGCGCTAACCGCTCCATGTCACAGCACATCAATCATCCGAATGCATTTTCAGGCCAAAACACTTCAATCAACCTGCCAATATAGAACCCAGCAAAATAATCAGTGCCATCACTGCGCACAACGTCTTCTATTTATTTTCCTAGCACAAGAAGTAATGAAAGTGATTGATAAAATGGAAGAATGTCACACATGCAAACAAGAAAAATGTTCTGAAATAACATTTTCAATTCATCGCGTTGTCTGTGCGACAGGCGGTGTGAAGAAGGCCGAGGCTTAGCAGCGACATCCTCCGAGATTTCACCATCTGAGGGGCAAAAAAAGACCAAATTGCTCGGAGCATTTTGCATTCTGATGTTTCATGTGAGATCTCTGCATGTTGTCTTGGATGGGATGCGTAGGTGTGTGAGTTTATTATACAAAACAAGCCTTTCTCGCGTAATAGAAAACGTGTCAGAGGTGAGAAAATAATCAATACTTAAAAGAAAGCTCCACTCTGAAACACATTAAATATATTTATTTTGAAATATTTGCGATGTGTTTAGTGTTTCTGGTGCTGATTTGTTGGTTGGTGCTGTATTTTCATTATTCCTGTGAGAAGTTAGAGGTTGTGTGCCTCGCGGATGTCACGTTGCTATTGCTAGCGCAGACACAATGGTGTTTAATAGAGGAAAAAACTGTAAACAGTCTGGATAGACTGAAGGACCAAAGTGCTGCTGCATCTCTCTCTCTCTCCCACTGGCGCCACATAAATGGCATTGTGGGTAATTTAGGAAACCATTAACCAAATCTTAGAATTTCATTAAATCTAATAAATCTTGGAAGCAGTTGGAGATCACATGTCAATTATAGAGATTATTATACAAATCATTCAATGAAATTTTCCTCATATTAGTGATCGACATTCATCCAGTTTGCACTGACTTTGCATTTGCAGGTGTTGTCAAATGTTTTCATACACAAACCTTTAAGGAAAAAGTGCTTAAAATCAATTCAGAACACTTATGCTATACTGTACGCTAACACTTATACTATATATAACACTTATGCTATATACACTATATAACAATAGTGTCCTCCACAATTATTGGCACCCCTTAAAGAGAGTAAAAAGAGTTCGACAAAAATCTTTTGCAAAAATGGGAAAAAAAACAACCTTTAATTGAAATAAGTTTATTCAGAGAAAAGCAAATTCCTCAAGGAATAATTATTTTCAACAAAAACACATGTGCCACAGTTAATTGTGGAGGGCACTGTATTGTGTTTTATTTGTGGATTTTAATGTGTGTAGTAAAATTCATGTTGCTATTATCCTGCAGGGAAAAACCATTTATCATAACCGTGTCCTGTTTCTTTTTGCTGTCTCCTGCCTGAATCTCTCTCCACACATCTTTATCATAAACAAACAAGCCACACAGCGAAAACAAACGATCAATTAATTTATGACTTCATGTGTTTAAATATGCCCCAGTCGACAGACTGTTTAAACACAGAAGGAGAGAGGAGGCTTTAAAATGTGTTCTGGGCAAATATTTAAACCTGGAAAACAGTGAGTCCAGAGGGACAGTGTTTCGGTTTAGTGCTTTGGGGGGAAAAAAGGCTTTTTATTCTAATTTGGCAGAAGATTTTTTTTCACCAAATGTACCGTTTCAGTGTGTATAACAGCTCTCCACCTACTGCGCAGGCGAAGGTCATCTAACAGAAACCTGGGAAAAAAAAGAAAATGGAGCCATTATTGTAAATGTACAACAAAAGAGATCACACATGCACACACAATATAAATTATTCATGCAGCTAATTATTGCAATGCCTACAACTAAATGTAATCCTATACTGAATTTCAGTAACATTTTTTTTTTATTTACTGAATATATAATATATTTTTTCTATATATAAAAACGGCAGCTTTGACAGTACTTGTCTTATGTTATCGTTTCTATAGCAACAGCTCATTCACAGGGATCTGTGCATCCTACGTTCTACACAAACTTTTTTTAAAATATGCTTTTATTTAACCTGGAACACATGAGTAATCATCGACATGGTTAAGTTTTCTATAAGGAGATGTTATTTAAAGGGGACATATTATGAAATGCGGTGGTGCGGTGGTTAGCACTGTCGCCTCACAGCAAGAAGGTCCTGGGTTCGATCCCCGGGTCACCCAGGGTGC
>JAQQZR010000007.1:21411578-21449287 GCA_030068235.1 Notoglanidium macrostoma
TGCTGGGATTGGCTCCAGCTTCCCCGCCACCCAGACGGATAAAGCGCTATAGATAATGGATGGATGGATGGATATTATGAAAAGTCACTTTGTCAGTGCTTGTGCTCATACATTTGTATATCTGGAGAACCTACTAGCTCCCAAACTCTGAAATAAGACAACTCTGTCAGTTTCTTTTGGGCCGCCTATTTTAGAAAACATGTGCATCAAAAAGCCAATCAGAATTTTTTAAAATAAATAAAAATGGTTGGCTAATCATCAGAGCATTGTTGTAGGATAAAAGGAATATACGCAGCATTTATAGGAAAATAACTAACTTCAGGCTGGGAAGCGTAACCGCTTCATCACAACACCCTGTAACAGCATGACATGGAGTTATCAGTTACCATTTAATATGCTTGAATGATGTTATCAGGATTATTGGCACATGCCTCACCTGCTAGAAATAAAGCTGTGTTTAGCACTGTCAACTCATCTATCTGGAGCAGAAAGTATTGGCACTCGGCTCACATGCAAAGTATAAACCCTTGCTAATTGGGCACCGCAACCAGTTTGGCTCTTTCATTGCTTACAACAGACTAAACATTGAAGAAAAAAAACCCAAATAAATAAATAAAGCTGATCCAGGCCTGTGGGCATCCTTCAGGGGAAGTGGCCACTAATACGATTGTTATTAGCAGCACGATGAGGAGATTAAACGGGCCTTTGAGAGGTTCTGTATGCCAAAACCCCATCACACAGTCGGTCTCAGCCAGTCCCATTTTCGGCAGATTGGATCTCTCGGTGCTGTGGAGTGAGGACACGGGAGTTCTGCTCCATCGAGCAGCTCATTCAGGGATGAATGATTAGCTTCTGTCACAGACAATGTCTTAATGTCGCTTTCTCTCATACACATGCATGGTCGGCTGCATAATTATTGGCACCCCTGATGAAAATAAGAAGAGAAGAATTTCCCGCATGTCCAGTTAATACATACACACACATGTTGCCTACTTTAAACTACTCTTCATCTACTCCAGCTCATGCTATGACATTATTCAGGCTTTTAATCTACTGGTGTAATAAAAATCTCTCAGTCCTTCAAGGGTTATTCTGAACAATGAGTTCACTTAAGCTCTCTGAATTTCAGTAATGGATCCACCTACATGTAGATCCCAAGTGCGGATGAAATAAACGGAATAATGATACAAATGAGCCTAACTCTAATCATTGCACTCTCCCTCTCTCTCTCTCTCTCTCTCTCTCTCTCTCTCTCTCTCACACACACATGCATACATCAGAAGTATTAGTTCATGAAAATGAGCAAAATGAATACATAAAATGAACACATGCAAAAAGTGGCTTTCAGGGCTTAAATACATGAGAAATTATTATTTTTGTTTTTTAAATATTTGTTCCCAAACATGAAAGTAGTCCAATTTTCTGGTTTCCAAATTACTGACAAAGATGGGGACACTTATAGAGGATCTTGAAGTCTCCTCTGTGCACAATATTTCAAGTTTGTTTATATTTTTAACTTTGTGCATGCAGTCATCAGCTTCAATTTCCATCAGGGTTCAAATCCAGATAAGTTTGTAGCAAAACTGCGATTTTCCTTCATTTTTCTTTTTTCTTTCTTTGTTTCTGAGCTATTTCTTGTACGCAGTTTGCTTTTTTACACCAACATACTGATAATATTCATCCAAAAAGTTTCATTTGGTTTCATTTGCTTTCACCACACTTCCCTTGATGATGTTCAGAAGCTTGGGTTTCTCCCAAGAGGAGCTTTTCAACTTGCTGCTCATGCTACATGACAAGGAAGTGCAATCTGCCCTCTTCTGCATACAATTAGCTCACAGATGCCAAACACTGTCTAGTCTCACACTGATTGACAGGAGAGAGTGTAAACTGGCATAATCCAGATTTATTCTCCTGATGGCTGTGCCACTCGGGAGCCGAGAAAACTTCTTTAGTGAAACACTTCCAGATAACTTTAGTTATGTTGTTATGGTTGTGGGTTGAATTATTGATACATCTTCAACTTTTCTAGTTTCTTGTTTTTATTTCTATGGCCCTCATTATGCTTAACATTATTTTTGTCTGATTGTGTATTTTTTATTACTGTTACCTGACCTGTGCAGGTCAGAAACTTACAGATAGCAACGAGATCTTACATGCGAGCTTATATAAATATGAACTTTTATGCAACATCATATTTGGGTTCCCAGAGACAGATGGTAAGTTAAAAATTTTTTTTTTTTTTTTTCATTTTCGGTGGATGTCGATAATTTTTCATATGTTTCATGAGCAAGAATATTTAGAAAATATTTTCTTTTACTTTCAATATGCTTTTTGTTAGACTAAAAGTAAGTACTAAATTGTTTGTAGTGGAAACATAGACACATTAATTTTAGTGTTTATTTTATTTTACATTTACGTTTACAGTATCTACAAATGACAAACTCTTATCCAGAGAGATTTACAGAAATGCTTTGTGGTATTTCTTCATGCTAGTTCACCAGGTCAGGGACTAAGAATGCGGTCAAGCTAAAATCCTGTAGCGGAGCTCGAAACAAAACACAAATTTCACATTTTTTCCAGTGTCCATTCAAGTCCTTGGTGAAAAATTAGGTCTTTATTCTTCATCTGAAGACATTTTCTACTTTAATTCTTGTTTATTCTGTAGGGCGCAGGTAATTCTGGTGCTGTCTATACATAAAACATCAACCCTGTAATAAATACACAAAGCCCAATCTATCCCTCTGTCAGAATTATTTCTCCCTGTGTGGTTTTTTTTAGAGCTGTGGCAGGCATCGGAGTCATCCGGATTTCTCCAAACCCCACATTCTGATGCAAACGCTCAGCAGCGCAGTTAATATTCAGACACAACATGCGCATCATGTCTACTGTTCTGAAAATAAACCCGCATCAGCATGCAGGACCAAAGGCCAAACAGCATGGTGCAGCGACGGAGGTCTTTTTTTTACCAATCGATAAAAGGAAAAGTAGAGCTTGTACGTGCTCGCAGCTTTTTGAATAACATTTTGAAAGCTCACAGGAACAATGCTTGACCACGAAGACTTTTCTGTACAATGGAAGAGTCGGACGTTTTATATTCAGCTTTAAAAAAGAATATAAACCCAGACATTAGCCTATAAAATCAATCAATCCTTCAAGGGTTGTTCTGAACATCACAATGAGTTCACTTCAGAATTTCAGTAATGCATCCACCTACATGGCCATCCCAAGTGCAGAAGAATAAAGCAGAATAATGATTCAAATATGCCTCTCATCATCACATGTTCTCTCTCTTTCTCTCATATACACTCCAGAATTATTGGCACCCTTCATGGAAATGAGCAAATTGACATATACAACAATGTGCAAAGTGACATTCTGAGCTTAAATGTATGAAAATGAGTACATTTTCCCCCCCATCAAAAAAAGTAAGCAGTACAAATCTAATGGTTGCAAAAGTATTGGCACCTCAGAGTTATCCCTAGGAGGCAATAACAGCACTGAGTCTCTTCCTCTTGTGAGGATATTTAACAAGGTTGAACACGTCTAGGGAATTGTAGACTGTCCTCTTAAATTCTTCTTTGTGAACCTTGTTTATTTTCACCAAGATTTGGATCCAAAGACTGAGATTTTCATTACAAAAACAGTGAAAAATATCAACATTTCTGTGGTTATTGGGAACATTCGGTTATTTAAAAAAAAAAAAAAAAACATTAATATTCAAGTCCTAACCTCCTGACAGAGGCAATTATAGTTTAGACAGAAATAATGAAAGTACTAGGCAGGAATCATGATCTTCTAAGGTTAGACACTTCATGGCCTCACATAGCCAGGTATTAATTTCAGCTGAGACTGAGGAAAAGAAAAATCTCCGATAAATTGATCAATGTTATGAACTTGTGCATTTTGGGTGGTTATCAGACACTAACAGCAGTGCTGATGACACATAACTGTAATGTAATCATTTAATACAGGATCTACCATTAATCAATCTTACCATGTTAATAATCTTGGTATAAAATACCGTTCTGGCAGTTTCGCTGAAAATAATGAAACTAATATGCTAATAACAGGGGGATTATATTTTGTGTTACAAAACGACTCTTTTTCACCTCCATAGTGTTGCAGGCTGGCACACAGATGTCCTTCAGCTCAGAGTGGAGCTAGCTGGTTTTCAAATGGAAATGAGAAAAGGGCCCAATCTCTAGATATGGTAATCCTGTTTCTTATTACCGTTATGAATGTCACTTTATTGCAATTATTGTGCAAAAATTTTATTTGACATTGAGAAACATTTTGTGTAGGAATGGCACTATAATAATAATAATAATAATAAGAAGAAGAAGAATGATAATAATAATAATATTAATAATAAGAAGAAGAACAAGAAGAAGAAAAGTTATATATATATATATAACTTTTCTTCTTCTTCTTCTTCTTCTTGTTCTTCATCAGCTGTGTGTGTTGTGTTAACCATCCAGGAATAAGTATTTGAAACTGGAAAATATTTCAGGAGGGGTACAAACCCGAAATCCATCCTCGCTACACCACTGGTTCATGTTCGCTGGTTCAGTTTACACTCAGATATACACTCTGAAAAGTATGGTCACATGGGAAGCTGTATTATCTATAGAAGTTAGCGACGGATCAGAGACCATTGTTATCAAATCCATAGCTGCGTGCTAACCAAGGCCATTTTCCTCCACTTCTTACACTACCTGAGAATTTATGAATGCACAAAAGATTTGCACAAACTTTTTGTTGCTGCGAAAAGAGCCCTGCCGCTCGCCATATTGCAGCAAATTAATTTGGCTTGCCTCTTGTGTGTTTGTGTTGCATAAAATTTTCCAAGCATGAAAGAGACACAGAGGTGTCTTTGGAGCCGGTCCCACCCACTGTTGCCGAGAGCCACCCACCACTTCCTCTGCTCTAATCTCCGAACCAGAGTGCGTACACATAATCGCTTCCCACCTCTTCTCTCTAAATCATCATTTCTGCACTGATGTCAGGCCATCACAGGGGAACTTTTCTTTTTCTTAATTTAACACAAAAAGTTGCCTTGCTGCCACAAGCGACTCTTTAAACTTTAATTATTGTAACTCAACAAAGAGGATGGAAAAAAGTCTGTGTTTCAAAATGAAAGTGAATTAATGAAGTGCAAATGAGCTAGGTTTATTAAATACTTAACAACAGCGTGGTGTGATGCTGTAACTGTTACCACGATAAAGTTGAGTACTTTCTTAGAGCAGCACATCCTTTTATAAAACAGGACTTTGCCATAGATGATCATTTAACACGTCATACTTTTTACCCATTTATAGTTGCATTTAATGTTGTGGAACGTCTGCGAAACATGTTAACCCCACTTCACACCTACATTATGGCGATTGTAAACCTTCAGCACCCTCTCTTTTTCTTTATTGAAGTAGTTAAGGCAAAAAACATTACCAAAAAACTATCACCAAGAACACTCAAAGCCTAAACTGTGATGAACAACTTGCTGACTGTTACAAAGTGCTGACAGTGGAGACTCCTTACTACCCAGAATCCACTGCGTTGTTTTTGTTTTGAAAGCATGTGACCGCTAATCTGTTAGTGCTCTGTGTGGCAAAATTTCACTGTTAGTGATCCCTTGAAAACCCGTCTCAAACTTTTTCTTCATTCACGTGTCATACATGGAAGCTTTGAACAAAATATGCTTTATCTTTTCTTTCCTTAGCCGCCGCTCGCGAGACCTGTTAGGGGTCATTACATATGGATTAAACATAGGATAACGGAATGTATTGGATGAAAGAATTTAAAATATAGATACTTGAACTTGAATTTCATGTCACAGTTTGGCCTAGGATGTCATCGGATTGTTGCTGGTTGTTTTTGGAACATCAGTGGCATCGAAAACGGCGGCTTTCTACTTGGCGGAGAGGATTCTGGGAAGGGTGAGCCACACCTTTAAGTTTTAGCACCTATAGACAGCCTTTTCTTCGCCAGCTTCTCTTTCTTTTCTTTTTTTACCTCTCTTTTAAAGTTAACGAACGCAGATTGTCATGTTACCAAAAAACCCTATAAAACGTAAACTCCTCTGTCCTGAAAACTTTACAAATTTACAGTGTTACTTCTGACTGTTACAAAACTCTGACACTGGAGACTCCTTCCGTGATAAATATGAAAAAGAAACATTTCCTTTCAGAAAACACTACATCAGCAATGATATGCTTCGTTTTTTTTTTTTAAATCTATTTTTGTGTAGCACCTGCTTTAGGAGTTCCTGTGTAGTAAGCTGCTACTATAGAAACGATAACGTATTTAAACAAGTGCAATAATATAAACCTGTGAGATGATGTTAGAGAAAACAGTTTCGATCGGAAGAACGGCGTTGAAAATGTTCTGCATCAGCACAATGAACCAGATTTGATGTACAAAAATGACAACTCAAGGCAAAAGAAATGTGACATTAGGTGATTAGGTAAACTAGGCTTCTTGCGATGTAGTTTAGGCTGTTTGCGTCTCCGCACAGTTTTAGCTGACTAAATAGAGCAGGGTGTTGTGAAGACCGAGCTGTATGGTTCATTTTCGATGGAGCTTAAATCCTACATGGCCAGTGTAGCAAAGCTGCTTTTCTTCTCTGCCTCTGAGGACGTTGTGGTTCTCCACAGGCGCAGGCGGCTAATAGAGCCTCATTATCGTCTGTCACAGCACTCCTGGGCCTGAAGATTAGACGTTGTAGGTGAGCCCATTAGAAAGATTCTGCTTTTGATCTTTCAGACCAGTCTTTGGGGCGTCTGATAAAACCACATCATAATGGCTCTACTTTCAATGCGGCAGCAAGCTCCTGCTCATATCTGCTGATCCATTAGTGCTGCTGTGTGTCGTATAGATTTGCATGTGTGTGCGACTCTACTTGTCCCTCTTAGAGAGAAGCATCACTGCAAATCTAGCCAAAGTTCTTCTGAACGATCACTTTTATCCTCTAATTAAACTTTTGGATCCGGATGGGCGTGGCCTATTCCAGAATGATCCCGCCCCTGTCCGTGGCATGAGCACGAGGGCTCTGTGAATGGTGTTTTGAGGATGAAAATGGTCTAAAACATCAGCGATGATGCTATAACTGTTACTGCGATGAGATTGCAAGCCAGACGAACACCTACGGGAGTCAGGGCACGACTAAAATAGGACGTAAAAATTTAATCTTCATTAAATTGTGGTTTGTGAATGTTTGTGTGAAAATGAATGAATGAAACAAAAGAGGACATTGTGAGACTCTATCCCATGTGAGCTTAATGGCTGAATATATGAATTTTAACTGTGTTATTATAAATTGTTTCTCAAAAGAAATCTTCATGCACCCATTAATGATACTGAGATTGAAGATATTGATATTATACAATACTTGCATTGTGTGATTCTAGTAAAAGATCCGAAAAACACAAATAACATTAGCAGGAGACACCACTTTTTTCCGATTCTGATATCGATACCAACACTGAAGCCTTGCCTAGCTTTTAATGGTCTCAACAAAAATCATCGGGCAGAAAATGAACAAGAAGTAAAAAAAAAAAAAAAAAAGAGACCTTTGAGACGTCGGCCTTATTTTGCTGGTTGTTGCTGAAACTGTTGATGGGGGAAAGCTGGAAACAGGGACGTTCTCTTACACAGTCTTCTGGTACGCAAAGAGAAAATCATGAAAAGATTGAAATGTTTAAATGATATAAAATTGAAACTAACTTGTCTGGGGGTTCAAAAATGTTCCAAAATCTCTTCTGTTTGAAGACTTTAACATCGAGTGGAACAACACGGACTCTTCTTTCTGTGAAAAGCCGTCTGCAAGTTTACCCACAAGACTCCAACATTTAAAGGAAATCAAGGGAAAAGCTGCACCGCACCAATTTACTTTATCTATTTGTTTCATTCTTGCTCATTTTCTGCCCGGTGATTTGCTGTTGAGACCATTAAAGCTCAATGTTTTGCAGTATTGGGTTTGCCTCATTTTGTTTTGCCCAGGAGTGTGTATATATTGTAAATGTAGCAAAATATAAAGTATAAATGTAATAAAATCAGTAATAGGGGCCAGAAATTTATTTTTGGAACTGAAAGTGTTCACGTCTAGAGATCCAAAAATACATTTATTTTCCAAATAGCATTCCAATCTTTGCATTTTTGATATCCTGTATGTTAGTAACCAAAAATATGTATATAATATAATGCATGTCTGCTTATAAATTCAAATTTCCCCTTTTTTGTATATAAGTATGGCTGTTTATGGAACTTGTGTCAATCTTACTAATAAGATTTTTCCACAATTCTAATCAGTGCTCCACGACAAGAATCAATGCTCCATTTCTTTTCTCCATTAAACGTGTTTAACAGCTCATACATCAGTGGAACTTCAATAACAAAAGGCTTATTGATTCCACGCCACTTTCATTCACCGACTGATTTCTAATAGAGTTTGTATTTACTGCGCTGAACGGCGAACACGCCTCAACGGTCATGTGACCGTGCGATCAAATTTTTTTTTCCGTTTAACTACATCATCAATAACATGCACTATCAGTGTGGAAAAAGCTGCTCTGTGATCTGTTCACTTCCTTATCTCTGTTTTCATCACCTAATGTATAATTAGCTATTCAGCTCAGGCGATGATCTCAATCGCTGTGAGAAATGGCGTGAGGATCAATTTTCCCAAATTCCCAAATCCACACTTAACCTTATCTGATTTTCTAAGATTCATCATCAGGACAGCGAAACACGTGATCAGTTAAAGACACGAGCTTCATAAGAAAAGTAAAATATGTCTCTGTGTCACGACGTTATAGGAAAATAATCAGCGATTGGGGGTGGTGTGAAGTTGATTATTTTATTCTACTTACACCGTGGCAATTTGGCAAAACTTGCAATATTTTATTTAAAGAATAACCTGTCATACTTTTGATCAGGTTAAATTTCCATTTAATGTTATGGAAAACTTTTATCCCTTTTGCTGTAAGAACTTTATATGATGACGCTGTTGGATTCTGGATTCCGATTGGTCAGAAGGTGTTGATTCATTATGAGGTCATTATGTGCCCTCCTTCTAATGTGATCGTTTCTATAGTAACCACTTAGATAGGAACTTAGGTGGATGGCATACTCTCAGCAGGATTTTACCTTAATAATAAACCGATTTAAAATGTATTTATGATTTAACATCAAAAACATTATTATTTCTTTTATTCTGTAAGGAAACGTTTTGAAAGGAGTCTCCAGTGTCAGCGTTTAAAGTTTTACAATGTCGGACAGAGGAGTTCACACTTTCTTGGCCTTTTTTTTGTGTGTCTTCAAGAGAGAAAATAGCAAGAATTTATAGCTGCTATAATCTAAGCGATAGCACAATTAACTTGTTTTGCATATGGTCCACTACAGTAAATGAACTATAAATGGATAAATAGTATGATGTGTCATTCTTTGATCAATAATAGTGTTGGCATTGGCAAATTCCTGTACTATACTAAACACTTTGAGAGTGTTTTTGGAAAATAATCAACTTAAAAATGATAATATTAACTCTGCTTCACCCCATCACCCCGTTGTTGCGTATTTTCCTTTATTAGCATGACACAGAGATCGTTGTTCCTTACATAATGCTATAAATACAAGTGAACAGCCCTGCTCAGTGAAGTCAGCGCTTACCTCTTCGATCTCACAGTAAAAGTGAAAGTCTTCAAATATGAATGCTTCCTTGTTCAGCTCAATTTAATATGTACAGTATTCCACAAAGTAGCATTGCTTTCATGTGATAACGCGATCGCTAAATCTGCTAAAGAGGTGCACCAGGACAATCACTCCTTACTTTGCTTTTGATTAATTATTATAAAACTTTAATGCAGAAAACCTGCAGGCCTTCTTTCTTTAGAGAACAGAAGAGAAGTTACGAGTAGAGCTTTCTAATTTATTTATATTGTTTTCGACTTCCTGTCATTTAGAAGATCAGCTCTGCTGTGAACTGCCCGAACTTCTGTCTTTCAGAGAGTTAGGATTGTAGATGGTGGAGTTTCAGGACAGATATCTACATATCGTCAAATAACGTAGGTGATATAGTCATTAAATTCCAATTCTCTCCAAACACTGAGGAGATTTAAAGGGTTAAAAATCAATATTATAGAATTAACAGTGGGAGAGGCAGCATATAATAGCAGTAAATAGCCACAGTGGACTTTTATGGGATGCAATATCAAGCAAAAAAAAAAAAAAATTGAAAAACTAAAAAGTGTGATTTTAAGGAGCTAGATCTAAAGACTGATTTTGCCTTTCCTTGAAAGCAGGTTAAGTAAGGTCTAGTAACAAGACTAGACTACTGTAATAGCAGGTCTGCCTCTGAGCACCATTTGACCTCTGCAACTGGTCCAGAATGCAGCTGCCTGATTTTTCAACCTTCCGAAGTTCTCCCACACCACCCCATTGCTACACTCCCTCCACTGGCTTCCCATAGCTGCCCACATCAGATTCAAAACACTGATGCTTGCCCACAAAGCCAAAAATGGACCAGCACCCTCCTACCTCAGAGCACTTATCGCACCCCGCACTGCACCGCACTCCCTCCGATCCTCCAGCACTGCTCGACTGGTTCCACCATCTCTCAAGGTACAAGGAAGACATTCATCTAGACTCTTCTCTGTTTTGGCACCCAGGTGGTGGAACGAACTTCCCCAAGAGTCACTGGGTGTCTTCAAACGACGACTAAAGACCTACCTCTTTCGGAAGTACTCGGAATAGCACTTTATTTATTCTTACTACAACATTTATTCTTATTCTTAACCCCCCCCTCCCCCAAAAACATTTTAAATTAATAAATAAAGCTAAATAAATAATATTGCATGCTGTCTTCTGTATTACCTGCCAACAGAGTTTTACGACTGATGGTATTCTTAGCCCAGGTCTTAGTGAACCAGTAACAGAATATTTTGCTTATAGAGACTTTAAAGCGATTATGTTGTCTAAGTCTCTCTAGATATGAGCATCTGCCAAATGCCATAAATGTAAATGTAAATGTAAAATGAGCCACATTCCATACATATGTATGTACAAATATACATGTACTCAATGTCTACTTTAACAGGAACACCTATACTCCTGCTCATATATGCAGTTATCCAATCAGCCAATCATGTGGCACCAGCACAATGTATAAAATCATGTAGACACAGATCAGGAGCTTCAGATAATGTTCACGTCAAACATCAGAATGAAGAAAAAATGTGATCTCCGTGACTTTAACCGTGGCATGGATATTGGGGTCAGATGTGCTGGCTTCAGTATTTCAGAAACTGTTGATCTCCTGGGATTTTCACACACTATAGCCTCAAAAGTTTACACCAAAAAAATTATATAAATCTTTAAAAGTCAATAATGCATCAAGAAAGAAATAAAACACTTCATGGAATGACGTTATGGGAAAATAATCAACGATGGGGTGGTGTGGTGAAACTGTGTTACTGTTACCACCCTAAAGTTTTAAAAACAGCATGTCCTGAAATTTTTTTATCCTCTCTATTCGCAGTGATTACAATTTTGTTATTTATTAAACAATGGCGAGATGTACTTTTTAGCTTTTTAAAGTTACATTTATAGTTGTGAAACTTTTATGCAACAAATTAGTTCCTGTTCTCATTTACATTAGAGCTGCTATAAACAGTCGTTCTGTCGGCAGCCTCTCTTTTTCAGGTATAGTAGCATATTATACTGAAAGGCATAACCAAGTGTACAGAAACATCTGCACCAAGTATGGGCTAGAAGTTTCCAAGTCCTGATGGGAGACCTCACCAAAAGTGGTTGAGAACAACAGAGCTAAGATCCTGTGGGACTTCATGTTCCAGGCAGATTAGCAGCTGCTGGCAAACCAACCAGACATAGTGGTGGTTGATAAGGAGCAGAAAACCACAGTAGTAATCGATGTGGCAATCCCAGCTGACAGGAAGAAGGAGCATGAGAAGATCGAGAAGTACCAAGGCCTGAAGGAACAACTGGAACAAATGTGGAAGGTGAAGTCCAAAGTGGTTCCAGTGGTAATAGGAGCATTAAGGGCTGTGACCCCCAAACATGGAGAGCGGCTCCAACAGATTCCAGGTACAACAACTGAGGTCTCTGTCCAGAAATGTGCAGTTCTAGGAACAGCTAAGATACTGCGCAGAACCCTCAAACTCCCATGCCTCTGGTACAACACCTGAGGTTGAGGAAGACATACACACACACCACCCCCCAAGTAGGGGAGGTGAGAGAAGGATTTATATATATTATATACATAGATATAAATGTAGCTTGGCATGTTACTGAGAAACCAAAATGTCAGAAAACTTAAATAGTTACAGCTTTACCTTACAAAGCACTGACACTCTGAGACTGAGACTCCTTCCATAAATGTTAAATTTTATTGGGTTTATGTGGGGGGGGTATTATAAAAAATGCTAACATATTAGAAAAAGAGTTTTACTATAAACCTTGCAGTCTGATCTACTGTCAGAGCTGCTGTCATAGAAAATGAATCAACCCCTTGTGACCAATCAGAATCCAGAATTCAACGGTGCCGAGGTATCAATCGCAGTAACACGAGCAAAATGTTGCTAGGCTAAAGCTTTTAAGCACATTTTATGCATTTAGCATAAACAGTGATTATGTAAGAGAGAAAATGGCACCAATTTGCCAGTGTAGTTATTTAAAGTGTGTATGTGGAGTGATGATGTAGGTGAGGGTTAAAATATCCTCAAGGTCACAGGTGTCCATTTGCAGAGAAAAGGGAGACAGGGAGCAGCTGGGAACTGACAACTCCGAGTCCCACTGCGCTCAAAAACACACATCTGTTGAAAGGGATTGGTAGAAACACACACTCGTGCATTTTTTTTTTTTTTTAGATTTATTTAACCAGAAACCACACTGCCTGGATGGAGATGTGGCTGCATTAATGCATGGAGCTGAAAACCAGACTGGAAGCTTTTTAAACTAATCATTGTGGAGGTTTTTATGTAAGACAAGGCCATTTATTTAAGGTCCATCCACAAATCTTTTCATGCTAAGCTTTTTAAATTCTGCATAACTTTAAGCTAATAATGCTGTTAGAGGAAAATAATCAACAACATGGCGATTTGATGAATTGATTTCTACTGTTATCACCCTGTAGTTGATTATTTTCCTTTAACAGCTTGTCCTGAAGTGTTTCATTCCTCTTATATGACAGAAATTTGTCAGTTATTACAATTTTATAGCAATTAACACACGAGCACGGGCATCATCATTTTTATCCATTTATTGTTATGTGCAATGTTGTGTTAGTCCCTCTTCTCACTTACGTTATAGCAGTCGTTCCTTCAGCAGCTAGTCGTTTGTCACCAATAAGACAAAAAACAAAGCAAAGCTTGCCATGTGACTGAGTAACCACAAAGTATGAATTCCTCAGTCTTGAAGATATCGGAAAAGCCACATCGCTGACATTGGAGACTCCTTCCATAAATGTTAAATAAAGAAACGTTCTCCTGACAGAAAATGTTACCATATCAGTGAGTATGCTTTTTTTCAATCTGTTTATCCAAAGTGTGTTTGTGTAAGTCGTTACTATAGAAACGATAACATACTAGGAAAAGCGCAACTACTGTCAGATCTGCTGTTTAAGAAAACACCATCCGAGAATTCAACAGTGCTGTGATGTAATGAAAACAAAAGAACAGAGTGTCGAACGTAGCTGTGGAGCTTTGTGCACTTCTGGAAGTCCTTATCAGAGCACTTTTGTTCATTTTGACACAGACCTGCAATCATCTCTCTCTCTCTCTCTGTCTCTCTCTCTCTGTCAGTGTAATAATAACAGCCTGTATTAGTCATCTCTTCATATCATGAGCCCAGCTGCTATCTCTCTTTACCATCGGTTATATGGCAGTGTGCATATTTGGCTGGAAAGGTAGAAGAAAATATCCACTGTATCACCATCTTTTGCAAAGATTTTCAATGCACACTATATGGACAAAAAATTTTTGTACCCCTAACCATCACACCTATATGTATTTGTTGAACTTCTCATTCCAGATTAAGTCCCATTTACTGCTATATTAAGCTCCACTCTTCTGGGAAGGCTTTCCACTAGATTTTGGTGTTCATTCAGCTACAAGAGCATTCGTGTGATCAGGCACTAAATGAGCACATTTTAAATTTGATGCCTGCTACAGGTCTCAAAACAGTTGGCACGGGGGCAACAAATGGCTGAAAAAGCAAGAAAGTGTAAAAAGATTCAGCTGGGAGTACATCTAGCAAGTTATGAAGTTAATTGATATCAGGTCTGTAACATGATTAGCTATAAAAGGGATGTCTTAAAGAGGCAGAGTCTCTCAGGAGTAAAGATAGGCAGAGTCCTGTGGGCCAAGATCTCGGGTGGTACCAGTAACTTCGCTTCATCACACCACCCCGTGACTGATTATTTTCCTATTTCAGAGTGTTTTATTCCTTAGCCTATATATTGCAGGTGATGTACATGATTAAATAAATTAATACATTTAAAAAACACTTAAAAAAAACAGTAATAAAGGTCAATGGCTGACATTTTTTTTAATATATAGTGAAGTCTATGTATGAATTTATTTCCGAATCAAAACATATTTTAATAAGTAGTTTTTACGTAAAACTAAATTGTTTCCCCAAACAAGTAGGCTTCATTTCAAGCTTAGGAGAAGCAGAATGGAACTCGGTTTAATTGTGAACTTTAAAGTTATTCATCTGGTTTGAAAAGATGCAGAGAGCATGTAGTGCTTCATCAGGAATATTGTGTATGCTTTGCCTAACCATCACATGACTCCCTATTTGTTATTTCATAGTGTTAATGTCTTCATTACTATTCTAAAATATTAGAAAGTAGGAAAAAAAGGGTTTCTTTTACCAGGGATGTAGTGTATCTGGAAGGAAGGAAGAAAGGAAAGAAAAGAAAGAAAGAAAGAAAGAAAGAAAGAAAGAAAAAGGGGTTTGCATTTACAGGAACCTTTTCGCTTCCTCTAGATACCCCTTTTGTCTAAAAGTAAGTAAGCGTTGTGATTGTGTGGTTTAATTGCAGGTACCGTTTGGACCATCGTTCTTTCATCTCGTTAATGCATCCATTAGAAATCCCACCACTGCATATCTACATAACAACAGAAGCATTTCTCGTCAGCTCTTAGTGGAGAACGCTTGAAAGAAGGCTGCCTATATTTCAGCGTTCAGAACAGGTTCAGGCTGGATTTGTTGAATCTGTTATAAGAAAGATGCTTAAAATATATAGTACTAATTAAACTATTTAAAAGCCTGGTATTAGCTGCTGTACATAATATATGACTTATTATTTTATCGACTAAACTGCTGTGAAACCACATAGCACAACCAATTCTTAGACGTTTTATTCTGTATTTGAAATGTATGATGATAAATCATGTATAGTTTATGTGCAAAGAATTTCCAAACATGATGCATTGTTATTCTAGCAATATTTGCATTGCTATACATCTTCATACAATTTCCTCAGTCGTTTTATAACTCCACAACTGCTTTGAATTTTTCAATATGTAAAAATGTGACTGCAGATTTATTTTTTAGATCAGGAAAGAGCTAGATATTTTTTTAGATATTACTCACTTTAAAGGTGAACAGATTGTTTATTTATATATATGTATGTATACGTTTGTCTTTCCTTTAACATACGCCGTTTCCTCTCAATGTCACTAAATTGACTTTGCACTTGCAAGAAAACAAAGTGTCCCTTTAAAGGGAATGAAGCAGCTAAATCTTTAGCTAGGTAATTAGCCTGTCTTCTAAATGAACACACTCCAGGGTCCACGGTTCGATCCTGAGCTGTCTCTGTGGAGTTTCACGTGTCCGTGTGGGTTTCCTCTGGGTTCTCAAGTTTCTTCCGGAAAACCCGATAAACAATGAGCATCCGGAAAACCCGATAAACAATTAAAGCATCGGAAGCTGATTTGTTTGAGGGGAGTGTACAGGTGAAGAGTTGTACTGACTGAAGGACTAAAGCGCCGCCGCATCCCTGTCTGTAGATAGAGATGAAGACAGAGCTAAATCTAATTACACCACTATCATCAGGTAGTCGAACAGCATTATGGGTAATGTAGGGAAGTGAAAATAGACCAGCATGTCAAGGAAAGAGGTTTAAACTAAAGTATTTACAATGTTTCAACATCATTAGCTCAAATTCCCCCACAAACTGGGCCTGTCTACATTATTCTGGATGCAACCTACATTTTTTCTCACATAACTAATTATTTAACAATTGACATTGCATTGTGCTTACATCATGCAATCATTAAAATCATTTACATATGTTTATTTATATATGGGAGTATGCTTCTGAGTTGAATGATAAATGCATTCATGAATTTGAAACCTTTACAACCGTAATCATACATCATTAAAAGCCCACAAGTAGAGTTTACTCATAGTCCTGGATTTGGTACGTGGTACAGCATTTATAATTATTTTCAGTAAAGCTCTTCTCACTAAATGGCCGTGTTATCAGTGATGCCTGCAGCGGGACGCATAATTGTGGTATAAATGTGAATTCCGGTGATGTTCCACATTGTTCTGGAGGTCAAAAATAGCTTAGCCGTAGCTGTGCCTATGCTAATGCTCTTTTAAAAACTAATTAGGAAAGCCGTTGCTCTGTGAGGCATGTCAGGCGGTGCAGCGAGCCCAGCCCTGAGCAGCCTAGTCAACCATTAACGGCCTATTCAGAGACGAGGCAGCTGAAACCTGCCATGATGTATGCACTTGTCAGTGTCTTAATGAACACGTCCCTGTAGATGAACCCAGTCCAGCGGCTCAGGTATAGATAATTCTTCAGAAATCCGCACTAACCTCCCTTGTCTAATGGGCTAGACCTCATCCTGTCTCTAGGGGTTGCAGTTCAGATGAGCTCAGGTGTCTTCAGGCTGAATCAGGCTCATTAAAAGCACACTGAGGAAAACACAAGGGCATGAGAGCCAGAGCGTCTCAGGCAAACAGAGAAAGGATAGCAACACGGTGAAGACCCTTAATGTTTGTGCCGTCTCTGATTTCAAGGTCATCGTTACTTACAGGCATAAATTGGCAGAATAAAACAGCTTTAGAGAATAAACTTTTCATACACAAAACATATTGAAGGCCCCCTTTGGGTAGATCTCCCCTCTTAAAGGCTCATTCTGTTAATGTACGCAGATGAATTGTCATGTTTTTTTAAATACCATGCTGAAATATACAACCATTACAGATGTTAATCAAAACAAATGCAGGATATAAATATATTTCACAGGCTGGCAATGTCACTTAATAATTAAGGCAAAAACGTACATACTTAGTAGAAAAGTCTTTTTTTGCTTTGTTTTACATAATACATTTCATCATTAAAAGAAATAAATAAGGTTAGCAAAAGAAGGCATTGTATATATACATCACATGGGGGTAATGTCGCATTACAATTAAGGCAATAACCTCTTTTTCTGATTTTGTTTTTATTTGTAATACATTTCCACTCATGAAAATACATAAATATTGGTTAGTCAACCTTAAATTTTGTTTTTGTACCACTCAATTTCAGAATATAAATGTGGAATTGTCCAAGCAACAAAAATAAATCAGTAATAAGCTAGTGTAAGAGAGAAGAATGAGCACTAAGTAGGGTTTTTTTTCAGAAGTGCAGAATGGTTTGAGGAACAATGTGTGTTTCATTCATTCATCTTCAGTATGGTCATGAACATGACTGATCCAGAGTCTATTTTAGGAACGCTAGGCGTGGACCGGGAATTTTCCCTTGATGGCACGCCAGTTTATCGCCGGACGGCACCGTGCATGCGCACTTTGGGGCAATTTAACCGGAGGAAACCGGAGAACCCAGAAGAAACTCACACAGACATGGGGAGTGTGTGCAATGCCAGGCTCAGACTATATGCTATTTTTGTCTTTCACGGTGTTCGCCATGTCTGATTAGGCAATCGTAGCAGCAGAAATTCTCGCCGCGTCTTGGTCAGGAGAAACATCGTGCACATCCTTGCATGTCGTCGGGGGAGGACGGTTAAGAAGTTGTCAGTCATGGGTATGAAAGGAACACCGAGAAACACGTCAGAAGAGTCAAACTAGCTATTCTAAAAAGAGGGATTTTTAGGAGAAATCCTAAAAATTCCAGCATGCTAGACTTTCGTCCCAGATGCCACATCGCTGTTGTTATGTTAAACCAAAGGTGCCATCAGCAGTGTGTGGATATGGTGTATGGATTATAGAAAGGACTCATAAACCTAACTAGCTTTGTAATGTGTGGTTATTGTTTAAATGTGAAATATTTTAACAATGTAATTATGGATCATATCACTGCAATGTAACAGTTTCCCACATTATTTTTTATTTTTTCCTATAGTTGGTGAACCCAAAAACCTAAAGGATGGTGAAAAACATGAACGCCCATGAAGGCACTTAGGTTTCACGCTACAAGGCTCGTTGTAAACTTGTCAGCCATGACAAAATCATATCAAAATGGGGCTGAATTTGCACAATCTGATCTCGGGATAAACTCAATGCAGTAGTCTAAGCTCAGGATCGAACCAGGGACCCTGAAAGCGTGAACTTGTACTTTGTACTTATATTTGTTAGTAAAGTCACCGTTTACCGTTGCATCAGTTTATTATCCTTTATATTTTACTTCGGTGAAACGTTTTAATCACTTTTATTTTTAATGTTTCATTACGTTTTGTAGCTTTGTAATTGCCTAATTACATCCTAAATATCAAACGAGGCTGCGTCACGTGACTGTCCCGGGGTTCATTTCCGGTCTAATTGGATGCTTTACGTCATACGTCGCTTAAAGTTTGATTTGTCACAGGTGGAGATTTTTTTCCTCCATGAATATTTGCTTGTATGGTAATACGTAGCCCCGCGTGCGCTTCTATACTCTTATTTTTCTTCCCATTTGCTCCAGAAGTAACAGCTTTTATGAAACGACCATGAACACCAGCTGGGCTTTACGCCTTTAGTGTGTCAGCATCATGAGCTGGAACGCCTCGTTACCGGGTGACCTGTACGAGGTCGGAGATGTTAAATCCACGGACACGCTGAAGCTGCTGGAGGCTCACCGGCCCGTTAAAATCGGCATTATTTTGGTTCTGGGTGTTATGATCACTTTAGGGAACATGGCCGTGGTGTCGGTGATTTACTCCGCGGTACCGGGATGGTCGCGGAACTCGCGATACTTCTTGTTATCGTTAACCGGCGCGGACTCGGCGTTCGGTTTGATCGTCATGCCCCTGAACCTGTGCGTGAGCCTGGTGAAGGACTACAGCGAGGAACCCGACCCGTTCTGTCACGTCGTGGCCTTCTTTAACGCAACCGTTTACTCCACGTGCATGTACACGCTGGCCAGCATCAGCCTCGAGCGCTACGTGGCCGTGTTTTACCCGCTGCAGTACTCCAGCATGCTGACCCGGAGGCGCGCGCTGCTGCTCATCGCGTTCGCCTGGCTCTTCCCTCCGGTTTTGCTCGTGCCCATCTCATGCCCGGAGGGTATCATAGACGTGCACTTCTCCACGGCGTCCCTGGTGTGCAACCCGTCCTACTCTAGCAACGTGACGTACTCGCTGACCCTCACCGGCTTCATCTTCTTCCCCTGCTCGGCCCTCATGACCTTCTGTAACCTCAGGCTGTGGGTCACCGCCAGGAGGCAGAGGAGGAAGCTGAGGAAGCACGGCTCCGGACGGTGGACTAGACCTAACGTGGCTTCGCGCGTGCTCGTGCCCGTCATGACCGCCTACTACACGTGCTGGACCCCCTGCATGGGCATCATGATCTACACCGGTGGGTTTGGCTCTCCGACTTCTCAGTTAATCTTGTGCATGCAAACATTGTTGCTAAGTCGTTATAGAGGCAAATGGTCAATCGGTTTATTTATTTTATTCAGTCAAAAGTTTGGACACCCCTTCTAATTCAATGTTTTTCTTTATTTTTATGACTTTAAAAGAGACTGGATAACGATGGACTGTTGTTTCTCTTTACTTAGTTGACATTAAAGGTTATTAGTCGAATTTCTTTCCTTCTTAATGCATTTGAGAGCAACAGTAAATAGTAAATGATAAAAATACAGTAAACAGCCCTGTAGAACAGCTATAGTAATCCATATTAACAAGGCACACGTGTTCACTGAAAAGCGTTCCAGGTGACGACTTCATGAAGCTGCTGAAGATGATGCCAGTTGTATCATCACGGTAAATGCTGGCTACTTTGAAGAATCCAAAATATGAAACGTATTTAGTTTTTTGGGGTTTTTAACACTTTTTTTTTTTTTTTTATTATTATTTTTTAAATTATTTTTTTATCACATAATTCAGTATATGCCATACGTGTTGCTTCATAGTTTTGATGTATTCGGTAATGTTTTACAATGTAGAAAGCAAAAAAAAAAAAGAGAAAAATCTATGAAAAAGAGCAGGGGTGTCCAAAGCTTTGACTGGTAGTGTAGACATGAGCATAAACATGAAAAGAACGAAAAGAAGGGTTCCAGACACTGGCTTACATGAGGATGAAAACAGCACATTGTGGCATATACATGTATTCATGGCTAAGGGATTTGAGGAATTATTAGGAATAGATATTTTAGTAATATAGCGGTCTTTAGGAACCCTGGAAGTAAATGCTTTTACGTTCAATCAAACCTCCTGAGAACTTTTTTTTTTTTTTTAACAAAATTTGAAAAATCAATCCAGACAAGTTGTCCCCCTCAAAAATGTGTTCAAGTGTTTCATTAAAACAATGACCGAAAGAACACCACTGTTTAAAAATAAATAAATAAATAAATAAATAAACAAATCCTGTAGATTTTTAGGATAATTTACTGGCAGCTTGAACCCTTAACCTTCAGCTCAACCGTATCCTTCATATGACAATTGAGCAAGAGTGCTGGCTTGTGAGTGATTTATATGAAATTAAGATATTACAGTACTTTACCGTAAATGTAAATATACTGTTTACTGTAAATCCTACAGTACTTTACTGGTAACTCAAGCTGCCAGTAATTTACTGTAAAGGTCTAAAGGAATATTTTACAGTGCAGACAGAAGAAATGCTAGGGTTAAATTTCAGTAATGTATAGCTATGTTGGTAACACTTGTATACAGTTTTGAGGGTGATGCTCAATCACTTTATTGGTAATCATGCAATCCTTTTAAATATTCAAAGTCTTTTCCAATCAGTGTTTTCAAATTTATTATTCCAAAAGCTTATAAAGGGAGGCACAGTCTCTGTTATGCACGCACTGAAAGTCGCTGGATTATGTCACGACCGACCTTGCATATTTATTTAATTATCCAGGCAATTTCTAGTCAGTGTTATTGTGCGCAGAAACTCCCTTAACGTGAAACGATGTCAGAAAAGAGAACAGTCACACGGTGAAAGGCAGGAAGCTGGAAGAATTTCTGGAGAATAGAACCAGGTTTGATCATTTGTTTATAATAGAAAATATTATATTATAACATTATAACACCTGATACTGAAAGCAAAGGTTCACATACTTTTGCCACTCACAAATATGTAATATGCGATCATTTTCCTCAATAAATAAACGACCAAGTATAATATTTTCCTCTCATTTGTTTGACTGGATTCTCTTTATCTACTTTTAGGACTCATGTGTAAATCTGATGATGTTTTAGGTCCTATTTATGCAGCAATGTAGAAAATTCTAAAGGGTTCACAAGCTTTCAAGCACAACTGTATGTGTTTACAAAGTAAAATAACATTTACAAAATATGCAAACTAACCATTTACATATTTGTTATATAATCAAACTATTTACAAACCAGTCAAGCTAACCATGTACATATTTACACAGTAATAAAACCGGTCATTTACATACTCGAAGAGCAGTCAAACTAATTACACATTTTCTCTACTGAAGTAAAAATTCAATTTTCATGTTAAAGAGGAAAAAAAGGCGTGACCTGGTCTGACTTCCTGACTTTTACAAAGCACTGACACTGGAGACTTCTTCCCTAAATGATCGATAAATGTCTCTTTACAGAAAACGTCACTTTGTGAATGATTAAACGTTTTAATAGGTGTATGTGGCACGTCTGCTGTACAAGGTCCAGTGAATAAATCTTACAAAAGAAATGAAAGAGGAATAGAATGAGCGTATTAATATAAACCTTTGATTTGGAGCTGAGACTGTCAAACCTGCTGAGAATTTAACATGAGAACAGTAGGATGTTCATATTGGGTCTCACATTATTATTATTATTATTATTATTATTTTAAAATCCTTCAGTGGTGTGGTTCAGAGTCCCATGTCATGTTCAACAGCTACATCCTGATGAGATATAATCTAGATTTGTGCAATTTGTATGTATTCTGTGTTCTAAATCCAGTTCAGCTCAGTTCAGGAATGATTCATGTGTTCAGTCTGAGGAAATCTCGGGAGGTTGTGTGCTGCAGGTCTCTTCATGGTACAAACATCTCTACCGTAACCCGCTAACTCACTTTTTCTGTCCTGACGTTTCTCAGCGATATCCGGCAGCGGTGTCCCGGAGTGGGTGGAATTTGTGGCCGTGTGGTTACCGACGTCCAACGGTTTCCTCAACTGTATCTTTTACTTTTGGATTAACCAAAGCTTCAGGAGAAAATTCCACGCGGTTCTGCGGAGACTGTGTTTCGGACTTTGTCCGGACGCCAAACCCGTACACGACGCCGTGATTGCTACTTTAAATAACAACGTGCACGAGAGGTCTTCCAGCGTGTCGTCCACGTGCACTTTACTCACAATCGCTGTTGAGGAGTACATCTGACAGCCCATGTGTAAACAAGTGGACTCCAATAGCTGGCCAAAGCTATAAATTACGTGCTCTGTTCATGTGGGAATCAGCAAGGGTTAATGATGATCCTGTGATCATAAATACATGGCATTTTCATCCTCCATAGTCATACAGACTTTTAACTTGTGGGCAAATTGTGCCTTTTTACATTCACTGCACTTTTGCACTGTAATTATTTCATTCCTGGGTGTTTTTTCTTTTAAGTTACACACCTTCTTTTTTTTGTCGTCATCGTCTTTGGGGTTCAAAACAACATGATCGCATTATCAAGGACTCCTTCCTATTTTCTTTCTTTCTACAAATGTCTTGTTTTCTTACAGTAATGCGTCTTGCCTGGAATTGCACCGCAATTATTTTTCCCCTCGTTTTAATGTTCAGTCGACTGTATAATGAAAGTTGTGTTCGGTCAGATTTTATCAATATGTCAACAGCTGGCAGTACAAAAAGGTTAACCTTTATACAAAAGGAAAGTAATTAGGCACTTAACGTCATATAAAGGTCAGCTCAGCTATGTCTGTTAAAGTTTTTTTTTTTTTGGTTTTTTCCCCCCCCGTTTGGTAGATGTGCCCTTTATCCGCTCTCCTGTTTTATTCGCATTGCCTGAATTTAATTCAATTGCTTGTGATTGTGTAAAGGGTAAACATATTTTCTGGCACTATTCTTTGGCACTAATGTCTTTTGTCTATGTTGTAATATTTAAAAATAATACTTTTGGCAGCAGCTTGTGACGGTGGTGCCTATTCTGTGTTGTTAAAAGATGACTAGAGACCTGGTGATGTCTGTAATTAAGCAGTTTTTTCAGATACTGATATTTCAGGGAAAAAAAAAGCAAGAATTGTAAAGTATTTTTGTAAATAACTCATTTTAGTGTTACTGTTGGTGTTAAATGTTTGTGCTGTAAAATAAAGCTTAAAAGCCCTTGTATTAGACTTGTGGTGTTTATTATATTTTATCTGATCGAGTTGGTAAAGACGGATCCAAAGAGAAATCTTTAAAGGTGACAGTTTTTGGCATTGTGATGGCTTTTTCTTCAAAGCCCGTCACTTCTTACAGTCTCGCGTGTTTAAAAGGATGTCTTTATATCGTAAACGTCTTGTCAAGCCGAGACCTGGGTTTGAAATTAAAGTGCTTTTTTGTTGTTGTTGTTAAATAAAGAATGCCTTCTTTAAGCCAGTCATTTCTGAGATTTCTTCCATCTCCTCTTCGTGCTATCAGATCAGAAACGTCATTGAGATGTTGCGGAGCTGACAGCCCGGTGCGAGCTGCCTGCGTGTCTGATGAAATCCCAGCACTACTCTGTCTACACCACTAAGGAATGACACACATGAGCGCTTGGGAGTGTGAACGACACCCCTGGAGATTTAAGCCCGTTTTCTAGAAAGGTCCAGAGTAGAATACATACACCACAGTACTGACTGAAAGACACAGTTTGAGCATTACACACCTATGCTAGCCTACTGATGATCAACAGACATCAATATAATTTTAAATTCTGAGTCACAATATTTGCTGTTCACGAATATCAAGCGGATTTTTCTGGTGCCAAGTGCAACAGCTCCACCAAAGGTTGCAAGAAAACCACGCAGCATGGTATGAAGAAGTGAGAAGCAAGGCTGGGGCTGATTTCTTTCTAGCCCTGACTGTGAAAGTCATGTCTGGTGCCCGTACGCCCCGAGATCTAGATTTGATCTCCGTTTGGGTGTCCATCATTTTTTTTTTTTTCCAACTAGAAGTGGACGGACGTAACGTAAACTGTCTAATCAAAATACAAACTGCAACTACTTGTTTTGAAGGAAGGAACGTGTCTTCAGAAATTCGACATGAAGCCAGTAGAGCGTTACAGACTTGAGATATGCTGTGTGTGTGAAACTGTAGTTTCCTTGTTCTTACTATGCCGTCAATGAGACCTCCTGGTGATGACGCATTGATATATTTCCATTCTCCGTCTATTGATGCAGATTAGATTTTTCATCCCACTCCCAAGGAAAATTTTCAATGAGGCGGCTGATGAATTCATCTCTCGCTTCTTTTTTTTTTTTTTTTTTTTTTCCAGTTTCCATAAAGAGAGAAACTCTCAGCCTGAGCTAAATCCTATTACTTTGGTCATCTGAAACCGACCCCCTGGCCTGCTAGAAGGTTTACGTTATTCAGTATCAGTCATTGAGTTTCAGCTTAATGGTTGGTAGAGATAAATCTTATACGTGAAACAGATATTGGAGTGGTTTTGCAGCAGCAACGAGATGGTGTAACTTACTCAGTGCCTTATTGTTGTTATCAACATTATACTGCGTCGTCATTAAACATCAGGCTGTCCAACGCTCACGTTTGTTGTAGTGCTCAACTTCTCATCAAAGTCTAAAAGTGTGTAATGAGGGCCTAAATACGTCTGTGCTATTGACAACTGAGTCAGTGTACCGTTGAAAGGATACATCAAATAGGGCAATAGATGGAAGGTTTGCGAAGTGATTTTATGCCCCGTTGGAAAAGTATTTTTAGTATTTGTAAAATGTTTATTTTGATACACTTACAATAAGGGTTCTTGGGATCTTCTTTTAAAATACACTTTGTATCTTTGAACAAGTCCTGCAAGTAGAAAATATCAAAACTCGACAGAGAAGTGTTTTTTCACACTTTTTTTTGCCCAGCTGCAATTTAAGCTCCGCCCACTCTACATAATCGCGTGATGTGTCATTAGGATGTACGTTTTCTGTAATAAATCTTATAAACAACATTAACTGGAGTTGAAACATTAAACTTTTTTGTATTTAGAACCAAAAGTTTCTATTTGTATTAACTCCAATTCTGTCTCTATTCAGAAGGATGTCAAAAATTTGTTAGCTATATTTTATACGAAAAATGTCATTTATATGAAAAAAGACAAAATATTTTGTTGACTAAGAAATTGTGTGCCTTAAAAGTGAAATAAATATATTATTTCTAGCAATATCAAAAGAGTAGATTTCCGATCGTACCAAGTATGCAGATTTAAGTAGATGAACCTTCATTTGCATAAATGTCTATTTTTGAAACAATGCCTATTTTTTTAAAATCCCCCTATTTGCATGTAGTGTCTCGCCATAATGCTATTCTGCAATGTTTATTCAGTTGTTTGGACTTGGACGTCTACACAATATACTTTGTTAAAGTGCTTTATACGTGGAGATTTATAACACTGGGCACATTGGACAGCAGCTGCCATTGTAACTGTAATAGCCATGAAATCCTAAAACCTCAATCTGACAGTGAGCTAAAGAATAACAGAATGGAGACAATCGCACTGGGTTTGTCCTCATCAACACAGACAATACAGCCACTAAGAGCTTAGCAATGGACATTTCTTCCTTCCTGAAAAACATTTTTTCTGTTGGATTCCCTTAAATAAAAACCTTCTTCCAAACAGCTTTTAAAATGGGTTTATAAGATGCTACATTATTTTTGGATTATAGTTTATGAGTTACAACATGAGTGGCAGCAGGGAGTGATGCTGCCTGACAGCTCCACGCTTCCTGGTTCCATCCTGAGCTTGGGATATTGTCTGTGTGCAATTTCACATGTTCTCCCAGTGTCTGTGTAGGGTTTCCTCCCACCTCCTAAAAACATGCTGCTTTGTGAACTCTAAATAGTTCCTTGGTGTGAATGTGTGTGAGAATGTGTGTGCGCATCCCATCCAGGGTGTATTCCCGCTTCATGCCCAGTTTTCCAGGGATAGACTCCATAACCATGGCATTCCTGTCCAGGATAAAATGGCAACTGAAGGTGACTTGAGTGAGATACAGCATTCAAAAGGCACAGTATAATAGTTATTGTGGAAATTTTAAATGATGGCGTCTTGAAATCTGGATGATCATTTCTGTCAGTCCGATCAAAAATAACAAGATATAACTATTCATATTGTTATATTCTGTCTATTTGCTGCCTACTCATCTTTTACGGCAATAAGACATGATGAACCTCCTCCTGATCATATCTTGGATGTAGGAGTCCATTTTGGTCTTAAATAGCAAATAGCTGGTAGTCCAGCAGCCTAAAGGCTATTGAAAGCTTTATATCACATTTAAAGTGTGTGTTGTAACTGCTGACAGAAATTACAGTTTAAGTAAGGGATAAACATTTGGCGGAGTGCCGTTATAGGAAAATAATCAACAACAGGATGATGTGATGAAGCAAAGTTACTGCTAGAACCCCAAAGTTGATTATTCTTCTATAACAGCAGTTTTATTCCTATTATTCCCCAGCAAATTTGCCAATACTATCTTTTAAAACAGTGACGCCATCCTTTTTAATCTATTTATAGTTACATTTAATGTTGTGTAACATCCACAATACAAATTTGTTATTATCATCTGCCATACAAGTCCCTGTGAAGGAGCTGTTACTATAGAAACTATAACGTGTTCGAACAAGAGCATTAAAATTAACCTGGGATTTGCAGCAGCACTACTGTCAGCTGTAGAATATCAATCCTCACCGTATTGACCAATCAGAATCAAGAATTCTACAGCATCGTGGTATAAATTAGAGTGTTTTGAAGTGGATCCCAATAACGCTCATTTTCAGATTTCTCTCAAACCCCTTTTCCACCAGAAGGGAACGGGTTCTTGAACCCGTTCCGTTCAGGATTCTTTGAACCTTGGTGTCAGCTAGAGAACCAACCTGCGTTTCCACCAGTTTTGAGCAGAACCATTGTGATTAAGGATGCGTCATCAGCGGAAGGCTTTGCACAATGCACGACGGAAATAAACAGCAGCAGCAAAATATCGATGACCTGCGAGCTTTTGTTCCGTTATTGCAGATATTTGTCTGATATATGCTTTTCCACTGCGTTCTCCATTGCTGCGATTTGCTTCACATTAAAGACACGCCCACTGATGTCAGCACGGTTCACACTAGCAAAACTAGATCTTTTGGTTCCAGCTGGGAACCAACTTTTCAGGTTCCGAACCAATTTATTTTTGACCGAAATGCTCTAAATGGTTTAAAATTTGATGTGAGAAGCAGAATGGAATCCATTCCCTGTTGGTAGAAAAGGAGTATCATAGTAATCTCACTGCATGCTCATAAACATTCAGGTAAACATGTCTTTCTGATCATCACTTTTTTCTAAAAAATTTTGTGACACGCTGACACAATTTAAGCTTTTGCCATGACACTTCGCTCCACTGGCATTCTTCAATTGAATTATTATATTGAAATTATTACTATCATCTGTGTTTATAAGAAAGAAGATAAGCTGTAACTTGTATGTTTTCCACCACAGGAAGACTTTACGTTTTCAGTGCGACAACCTGCGTTTTGTTGTCTTATTATCTTTGAGAGACGAACAAAAGAGCGGCTGGTGAGAGAATCATGTGAGTGTTGATAAGAACTAACTTGTTTTGTGGACATTCAACTACATTAAATGTTACAATACACAGATAAAATGTATGATGTGTCACTCATTAATAAATAAAAAAAATGTAATTTTTAGGCACATGGCTTTGCTATAAGAGAAATAAAACACCTCGGGCCTCTAACAGTAACTCTCCATCACACCACCTATTTTCTTTTCCTATACCAGCATGATGCAGAGTATTTTAATTCTTACATGTAGTTTAATGATGGTTCAGTTGTCACATGTACTCTATGTTCAATTTGTTTTGTCAAGTGGTTAAGACATTGGACTTCTGATCGAAGGGTTGCGAGTTCAAATCCCAGCATGACCAAGCTGCCATTGCTGGGCCCTTGAGCAAGGCCCTTAACCTTCACTGCTCACATGTAATAAAATAAGATGCTCTGGATAAGGGCGTCTGATAAATGGCATAAATGTAAATATACTTATTATCTTATAACATATACCTGAGCCATTTATTGTATATTGTCCTACATCAGAGCTAGGTGTTGCGTCTCATACCTGCGTCACAGTGAGATATCATAGTTTGTCCAGCATTCAGTACCATCACTAAAAGCTCTCATGTCATATTTGCACACTTTACCATCATGCACACGATCACAGCTTCATGCGGATTACTTCGTACTGGGGAAAAAAACCTGCGGAAAGACAGAATGTCAGGATAAATTGTCTTTCAGTCAGGTACCGAAACAGCAGATATTCATACCGCTGATGAAATGATCCACATCTTAACAGAATGAATGATTATGCATGAGCTTTTTTATACTACTGTGGCACTGCGTAATGAGTTCTGCTCTTGTAGAACGATCATAATGCGGCACTCCATATGGCACTGGGAGGAGAGAGTGCAAAAATGGCCATCTAATTTCCTGTGTAAACATCCCCAGCTGTCTGCTCCAGGAAGACAGAGATGACTATCTGAGTCTGTCGAAAGGGCCGTGGGAGGACACAGGATTCACAGTACTGGCCATTTATGTAAGGAACATGAACTGGGAAATATTGGCTTTAATATGTTGCCTCCTCCCTGACCTGCCCCAACCTCCGTTCCCAATTCAGCTCTACTCTTGTTAACGCTTTCTATTTGTTCAAATAAAGCATATGATCGGTGAACGTTTATTCCTCCTCTCATCGGTAATCCCTCAAGATTTATACATCAGTCTAATATTAAATTGTTACATTTATGTTCACTGAGGCTTTTACAGCAGCTGTGTGATTTGTAATATTTGCATCATCTTTACATTAAGTTGCACTGCCATCTAGTGTACAACATTCTACTGCAAAATCTCATCAGGTGTACATTACACATACAGGACATCATCGAGATTCAGTCCTTCAGAGGACGAATTGCGGATTGTTGAAAACTGCACAAAGATGAAGTACATTTGGTGTAGTGCAATGCAGTGCTATTACAGCAATTTGCTTTGCTATTATATATGATATAGCAGGAAAATTCTGTATGCTGGTGTACCATTTAGGAATAGATACTCCTTTATGTATATGATGTAATGTATAACAGAACATATGTGAGTCAAAGACTGTTCTTGTATTGTACAAAAAACATGAACATGCATAAAAAAAAGGATAATAAAAAATAATTCTTCTCCTATCGTTTGTCTAATATGTTTAAAGTAAAAAAAAAATTTTTTTTTTTTTGTCATCAGTTCATGTTTCGGTTTGCCCCCTTCTCACTTTGCCTACTGCTCGGTTTTTCAGGCTCTGTTAAATGTTGGGAATGAATGGTCCTTTTTATTCTCCAGCTATTAGGAATTATGTCTTTTATTATTATTATTATTATTATTAATTTATATATTTTTTAATTCCACCCAAATCTGATCAGGCCATTAAACATAAGTGCGTACAATGAGCTCAGTGTCACTAAACGGCCCATCATGAGGCATTTACATGAATTTGTACCAAATAAGCACATTTTCATTTTCAGACTTCTGGGGAATTGTCACTGTGTTGAAATATTATGCAGAGTTTATCCAGGTTATATATTATTGTCTTGTTTGTCTCAGTGTTAAACTTTTGTATCCTCAGGCAGTGAAGCACACAGCAGCTGCATCATGATTCATCCACAACACATCTCAGAACAGCTGAATATTTATGAAAAACAGTTGGAAGTCGGAACAGTTAAAAAGCAGTAACGAATCTCATGTGGCACTGCGGATTTACGTCTTGCGTTGTTCGAAACAGGTTTGCTTCCATTTCTTTCTTTTTATACACTCAAATAGAGCACGTCTGGTATTTACTTTGCTCTCAGTCAGATATCGGGTGTGAATGTTCCTCCTTCCTGGCCTTGTTAGACGAGTGGGTGGTCTGCCTTTTATTGCAGCCGCTCTAAACCAAGCTTGACGAGGACATAAATTAGATTAGTGTCATCAAAAATGAAGACGTATGGCTGGTAGGTGTGGCAGCCACCTGTGTGAGAATAGGACATTTACACAGCGCTGAATGTAATCAAGTTTGAAAGTTTGTTTAGTGGAAGAAAAATATGCTGAGATAAAGTTGTCACTATTCATTTAAAATTAACATCTTACTCTATGTTTGGCTGTAAATCTGCAGAAACTATTTTTTCACGTTGACTCTGTTTAATAAAGTAGGGACAGTGATTTCTTTATCTTATACAGTGAGAGCAGACTTGAAGGATGTTGCACAAATTATGCCACATGACTTTCTCTGTGTGTTGGGGTCTGTTTGCTCCTCTGAAGGTAATGTGATTTGCATATGAATTAATATCTCTTTCCTATTGACTAAATCTTGCAGTCCTACTTAGCTGTAACATTTGATTCAATCCACACTTCTTCCGGACAAATATCATTCTTGCATACTGGAAAAAAGGTTGGCAAATTGTTGTTCCTTTTCAGTGAGTCCGCTCACTTGGTTAAGCTTATCCATAAGAGATGACTCATTCAGATCCCGAACATGCTCACTGCCTTTTTATCCCCCCAAAGCCGTTTTGTAAAGATGGCAATATTATGGACAGAGATTTATTAGCCTTCCATAATACAAGGTTGGGAGTCAAACACGCAACTCATGATTCATGCAAATGGTGGGATGGATGGATGGATGAATGAATGAATGAATAAATGCTGTCCCTGCCTACATTTAACAAAAAGGAAACTAGCATAAGTGAGTCAGCCCTGAATGCTCGCCTATTAGAGTCGACTCAAAGAATCAAGACATTCACAAAATGACATCACTACTGGAAATCATGACAGGTTAAATAAAACACTGCTATTAAAATCCCACTCACATTCACCTGTTAAAAGTTTATCTAGTTTCCTAGCCATTAACTACAATATGTAGTATGCAGGAGGACATGGGTACATTATTTAATTTGTAGATGACATTTTAATAAGGGGAAAGGCTATCAGATATCCCTAGAGCAACATTAGTTTTCCTTTTGCATTAAAACATATTACACAGTTACTTCTATAACATCTTGCCTTTACTTTAAATCAGTGAAGTCAGACGTTTTACTGATGAAGGATAATAGAATGATAGGACAGACTGAACAGGAAGAAGCTGTGTTGATGGACAGAAATTGGAATATGAAGTTAGGGCAGGAAAACATAAAAATGGGAGTGAAAAAGAGATTTTTCTATTTGCAACGATGGGACAGGTTAGAGCAGAGTTACGAGTTTATCACACTTCCTTTCTTTGACAAACACTGTCTTTTTACTGCATGCACTACAGTTATGTATATTTTAAAATCAGCTAGGATAATACAGAATTGTGCAGAGTGAGACGCATCTCTAGTCCGTCAGTCGCTGAACATAGCTCTTCTTTCTTGGCCCTCTCAGAGGTCCAGCACAAACCATGTATATACTGCCATCTTCTGTCAAAGCTGTTCATTTGGCTTCTTTTTTAAAATATAGTTTAGACTTTGGTTGGTTACTACTGCTATAACGCTTGTTGGATGTTGATGATTAACAACCTGTAAATTCTACTGAGTCATGCTTGTTACTTTTACTTACAGGCTTGTCTTTGCTTGTCTTTTACAGACCCGAATTAAATTTTTTAGTTTTATGTTTCACTTTTTCACACAAAGTATATTGAAATTATACATTCTTAGAAATATATACACTTATGTACTTAATTATAAACAAATATGGCAGTAACAAATATGCTACTGACTGTAGCTCATCTGTTGCCCCACACAGGGTATCAGCCTTGGCCTATAACATCCATCAGTGTAAAGGGACCAACCACCGTAGGACCAGAGCAGACAGTATTTTTTTTTTATGTTAATTCATTACTGTTCAGTACCGTTAATTTCAGTACAGTACTGAAACTGGTGCAGGTACAAGTGTATCAGGTGCAGCAGTGTTCTTGCACTTGGTTTTACACAATGTGTTACATCAAAGTGATCTTACTAATCACCTTGTTGGTGTTCAGTTATAGACTAAAGCTCATTTCAACCCTTTTCAGTATCAGGGTTAGTTTCTGATTGGCTGTTGGCTATAAAAGGACTTTCTCAACCCAGTGACCCTCAGGTGTTCAACCCCAACAACCTGATACACTAAAGAAGAGCATTTCTGCCAGGTAGAAAAGTTTAAAAAAATCACATAACGTTATTTCTGGCAATAGTATGTTGACATTTTCACTTATTAACACTACATGATATGAAAATATGTAAACTTCACACAGAAAGGCTGACCCGGGGATCGAACCCAGCATCTTCTTGCTGTGAGTCGCCACTGCACCACCATGCTGCCTCAATCTAAGTGTAAACTAATTAAATATAAATAATTATTTATTATAGAAATAAATAATAATAAGTATTATTAATTATTTAAAAAGGATGAGTCATTATTCTGAGTTAAAGTTAACATATCAACCTAACATACTTTGACTCTTGCCGGGGGTTTTTTTCAGTACTTTGAGATAACTCAAAATTTTGAGATTAAAAAGTCAGAATTTAGATTATATGTTGGCAATCTCTGTTGTTAAAATGAGCCAAAAGCTGAACCAAACTGAATTGTAAATTCTACACCTGCATAAATTAAAATGGACGACCCCAGGCGCAGAATACAACACGCATGCGCAAAAGCTCAAGGTGTTGTGAATCACACGTGACCATATTTGTGTTCCCGCCCCCCGCCTATGTTTTTACGGTCTCATGAGCCTCGCCTGTTTTCTGATTGGCTACGTTGGTTGGCGAAAAAGTCGTCCATTGGCTATTTGAAACGGTTACCCGGGTAGCGTGACGTTCTGTTCGCTCATTGGCTCTTACCTATGCGCGAGCTCTTTCTATGTGTGGCAGTTGAGCGCAGACAGTTGAGTTAGCCGTGTAGCAACCCTGTCAGGCGTTATTTAGGTAAAGAAAAGTGTCTGGTGTCGGTATCGGAACCGGTGCTAGCTTAGCCAGCCAGCATGGGGGAAGAAATGGGGAACAAGTCAGTGAAGACAAATTCGAAGACGGAGGATGAGAATCATCTACCTGCGGAGGACGGTGACGTGAAATGTTACACGTGTCAGGAGGTTCAAGCTCATAACATGAGCAAAGACACATGGCTGATTATTCACGATAAAGTTTACGATATTACGAGATTCCTCGAAGAGGTGAGAGGAATTCACGTTAAAGTCTGTAGGTGGTCGTATTTGTTAAATAACGCACTAACAATACAAATTATTTTACTGTATAACGTTACTTTTGAATGCTAACTGAGCTCGTTAGCGGCGCGCGACAAGGCCTCGCGCTCTACCTGCTCGACTAATAACGCGTTATGGACTATAGCTAGATGACCATTACGACACTTTCTATAAAAGTCATAAGTGTCACGACCTAATAACACTGTAATGCATTCAAAAGGCACCTCAGTTTATAGCACCGTTTATAATGCAGTATAAGGAGTGTTTTATAACATGTCACCTGTGTCAAATAACCTCAGCCAACTTTAATGCGGTGTATTTAGCTGTAGGAGTTTTAAGACTGAATTTATAAACATTTCATTTATGAGTGTGATTTAAAAAAAAAAAAAAAAAATTTTTTTATTGCCATTCATATCTTATTTAAGCTCCGTATAATGAGCTATAAGTTATATTTATGCGTCTAATAAAACTTTCTAACCTTTTCATGGGTAAATTATTGTAGAAATAATATAAATATTCGTTTTTGATGCTTAAAATCATATACATTAAAAAGTAACTGAAGTGAACAAATAGACTTAAAATGGTGTTAAAATCTCAAGTTAAATCAGAAAATGGCATGAAAATATTGTGAAATGGTGGAAGAATCAGTGTTGAAAAATGAAGAAATAATAATAATTTAAAAAAATGGTGAAAATGAAAAAACAAATCACATACCTCACACACGCCTACCGCGTACCAGCAGCGAGGACGTAGTTAATCCGAGTTCAGCGGGAGGATTAAAGGCGTAACCTGATCTGGGTTGATTCTGATTGCGCTTTTATTTCAACCGTCTTTATTTCACAGCATCCGGGAGGTGAAGAAGTGCTCCTGGAGCAGGCAGGTACGGACGCGACGGAGAGCTTCGAGGACGTCGGCCATTCCACGGACGCCAGAGAGATGCTCCAGCAGTACTACATCGGAGAGCTGCACGAGGTAGTGAGCTAATGACATCTACACATTTTATATTTATTTTTGCAAGTTCATTCGTTCATATCTATAACCTTTGATTAAACTTCTTGTATATTCTGCATTTAAAATGGATGTAAACAGCACGGTCAGGGCACAAGTGTGGATTGATTATGATCCGTTCAATATGGTAATTATCCTGTTTTTTGTTTTTTTTTTGTAGGATGATAGAAAGAAAGAGACGCAAAAGGTAAGGGAACCCGGCACGGCAGTAATCCGCCCATTCCCGGCCCGATTACACTGCGGTGGGGCAGGGAGGTGCTGGACTGTCTTACTGCCCTGTGTAGTGGGTGTGGGGTATTCCGATGTCGCCTCTTAAATACAACCAGTTCTTTATTTAGTTGCTTTATTTCTCAGAAATGTTGATGATTTATGTGTCTGTCTTTGTGTCTTTCCATAGGAAGTTTATATCACAACTTCAAAAGACTCCAGGTGAGAGATCATCTCTGTCTCTATCCGTCTCTCTCTGCTTCTGTCTCCATTTTCACTCTCGTCCACCTTTCTCTCTACCTTTCTCTCTTTCACTCCGTGTCTCACTCTCTGCTTCTCTCTCACTCCCTCATGCTGTCTGTCTCTCTCTCTCTCTCTCTCTCTCTCTCTCTCTCTCTCTCTCTCTCTCTCTCTCTCTCTCTCTCTCTGTGCATCTCTCTCTCTCTCTCTCTCTCTCTCTCTCTCTCTCTCTCTCCATTGCAGTGGAGCTGCTGCTTTGAACGAAATTTAGTTTACTGTAACTTGCTGTTAAATCATTCATAGTGCAGCCATAGGGAACGCATATCTATAACCACTATAATTAATGACTCTTATAATGTGTAGAACTTTGAAGTGTAAATTTCAAATGTATATTTAATGTATAGAGACATTTTTTTAAGTCACACCAGATGAAGGTTTGAAATATTATTTATTTATTTATTTATTTATTTATTTTTAAACCTCCTCAGCCTCTCGTTTTTCCTTCTGCTCACATAATCTCAAGTTTCACTCATTCGCGCACGCTGCGAGTCACTCTCGCGACTCATCTTTATTTTGTAACAGCGAAACAGAATTACGTTCGGGGATGAACAAAAGCTCGGTTATCCCAGGGCTAAACGCCGCAGTTGAGTAATTGGTTTTGTGAGCCTGAGAGTGACGAATAACAAAGCGAATGAGATGTTCATCCTCCAGTGTGCCTGTCATTATGAAAGCGCCTTGTTTAATATGAACTAGCGAAAGCAGCCCCTTTCCTAATTTTACGCCAGGCCCCATCTTACGGAGCCGATAAAAGTCATAAACGCATGTAAATAAAATCAGCCCCTGCCCGTCATTAATCAAATAGGACACGATGTCGTGATGCCCCCTTCAAAAAAACAGGGGGAGTGGTGGAGAAAGACGAGTAATGACGCTCACTGAACTCCGACAAAATCAATGATGCAAATGAGCAGGTTGGTTGGGGGGGACAAGCAGGGCAATAAATTCTTTTACATCTGCACATCCCACTGAGAGTTTTTTAATAATTTTTAATAAAGCAAGATTGTAGTTTGTAGCACTGAATAATTTAATCACAGACACGGAAAGAAAAAAATAACATGCATCTCCAGAATGAATATATAAATAAATAAATATACAAATGAGCAGATAAATAAATATGTACACCCATTAAATTTCATCCTCACATCTTTTGCACTTTGCATGTATGTGCAGTATGTATGTATGTGCAGTATGTATGTATGTATGTGCTCTATGCATGATGTATGAGCAATTCCACCTTCCCAACAGTCCCTTGTGTCCTGAAAATGACACAGCGATTGACCTCATAGTGCATTTTAGGGCTGAAAGGATGAACATGTTGTGGACAGGCTGGCTAAAAAACATATACACATGTGAAGGAGTGGATGAGGCAGCCTCAGGTGAAACAAAGCCTTGGCAGTAATTTATAACAATGACACGGGAGCGAAGTTTCCCTAAATGAGGCATTCAGATAGCCAAACCAGTCATTTATCCTGATGATTAATACAAATGATATTCCTAATAATAAATATCGCTGCCTCGCAGCGAGCAGACGAGGGAGAGAGAGTGCCGCAAATCTATTCTGCCAAATACCTTTAGTGCACAGAATTTATTCTAGTTGAATCTGTGTGAGTGTGTGTATGTATGTGTGTGTGCTTATTAATGTACAGTAAGCAATATAATTGGCAGCTGTTGTGTGTAAATCTGCAGTGTAATTATTACAGAGTTCATTCACTATTATTACCCTTCATTTTTAAAACTTCCTTCAGTGAATTACAGGAATTCAGGTAAGTTTCCAACCAGTTCTGCACATACTGAAATGTGTGTGTGTGTGTGTGTGTGGTTTGAGTGAGCAGCGAGCATGTACAAGGCAGACAGAACCCCCTTGTGAACATGCGTCACGCAGACATCTTCAAGCCACTTATTCCCAAATATCGCCCCCTTTAATATTTATTTCTTTCCACGCTCCACTATAATAATGCACCAAAGAGTGCTATCATAATCAGAGGAGGAAAGGAATGGAGGGAGCAGGGGCCTTTTTAAACAAATGAAGCTGTCAGTGCAACACAAAGCCCCAGAGAAAAATTACCGAGCCGGACGCCACACTTATGCAGAACGCTCCTCTTTTCTACTTCTCTCTCTTTCTGTGTTCGGTTGCCATCCCTCAGTTTTTTCCCCTCCTCTGTCCTAGATGGCTCAGTGGTGCTGAGCTGCTCGTTTACAACACACTTTCTCATGGCTCATACACCCTTTTCCATTTCCTGTGCTAAAGCTTTGTGATTAAGTCGCGTCCAACTTCAAACATCCGCAGTCTCTCTCTCTCTCTCTCTCTCTCTTGCTCTTATACACACATGCATTCACACACACACACACACACACACACACACACACACACACACACACACACACACACACACACACAC
>JAQQZR010000007.1:21449387-21469802 GCA_030068235.1 Notoglanidium macrostoma
GATGGAGCCAATATTTAATGGATCTTTTCTGGATTTTCAGCAGTAGAGGGAATCGGCCTGATTCGGCTCTGCAGCCGTTGGTCGTCGTGTGTCTGTGGACCTGCAGGATGGATTTACAGAGTTGTGTGTGAATCATCTCCACTGGGTGTTTGTCTCTCTGGCTCTCTCTCGCTGTGTCTCTCTGGCTCTCTCTCTCGCCGTCTCTCTCTGTCACTCTTGCTCGCTCGCTGTGTCTCTCGCTCTCTTGCGGTGTCTCTCTCTCTGTCTCTCTCTCGCTCTCTCGTTGTGTCTCTCTCTCGCTCTCTCGTTGTGTCTCTGTCTTTTTCTCGCTGTCTCTCTCTGTCACTCTTGCTCTCTCACTGTGTCTCTGTCTCTCTCACTCTCTCGCGGTGTCTCTCTCTCTCATTCTGTCTCCCTCTTGCTGTGTCTCTCGCTCTCTTGCTGTGTCTCTGTGTCTCTCTCTCTGTCTCTCTCTCTGTCTCTCGCTGTCCCCTCTCTCTCTGTCCCCTCTCCCTCTCTCTCTCTCTCTCTCCCTCTCTTTCCCTCTCTCGCTCTGTGTGTGTGTCTCTCCCACTCGCTCTCCCTGAGTGTATATGTTTTTGTGGAATTTTCCAGATCACCCTGCAGGATCACAGCCTCTCTAGTGAGATGGATGACGATGCGTCCCTGCACAGATTAGAGGGTAGCGGCCCGGGCTCGCAGGCCAGCGGACTGATAGTGAAGAAGAAGAGCGCTTCAGCTGAGCAGCACGTGTTCCGAGCGCCGGCCCCTCGAACCTCTCTGCTCGGTCTCGATCTACTCGCTGCTCAGAAACGCAAAGAGAGAGACGTGAAGGAGCAGCTGAACTCGGAACTCGATGACAGAACATCGAAAAAATCCAAGGTGTCGTCCTACAAGGACTGGGATGAGGGAAAAAGCGACTCCGGGTCTGATGAGGAGGATGAGGATGGAGACAGGAGGAACGGGAAGAAGGAGAGGTGAGTCATTTAAAACACGCTGTTTCTCACAGTTTAGTCAAAAACAAAACACCTGCCATAATGCTCTTCACCCAGTGATGTAGTCCATCAGCCAAGACATGTTTGGTGTCTGAGGCTCCTCGGCTTTACGCTGGAGCTCCTCGGCTCGTCACACACCTGGATGAACTGTACTTTGTGTACATTTACAGTTTAGGCAGTAAGGTTTTTTTCTGTAGTGTAACGGTCGTAATGACTTGAGGATGTAAAGTGCAGTAAACGCGTCGTGATGTCGTCATACAGCCGGCGCTACCGCACCTCAGGGGCAGAAACACCCTCAAACCCCGGTGGCGTCAGTGAAGAGTTCCGCAAGAGACACCAGCAGAGGGAGCGAGACCGCCGAGAGCACGGAGTTTACGCTTCCTCCAAAGAGGACAAGAACCGAGACAAAGACCGAGAGAGATCCAGAGACCGAAACCGAGAGAGAGACCGGGAGCGCAAGAGTGATCGAGGCGAGTGTCCCTTCCTTCCTTTCCCTTTACCTCTCTCGTGCTTCCTCACGCCCTCCATTCTTTCCTTTCCTTTCCTTTTTTTTTTTTTCCCCTCCCCTCTCTCTCTCCTTCACCCTGCCTCTTTTTCTCCCTTTCTCACTCCTTCACTTCATTCCCTCCTTCCTTCTGTTCTCCGTCCCACTTTCCCTCTCTCGCTTCCTTCCTCTCGCCCTCTCTCTTCCTCCTTTCTCTCTCCATACCCTTCTTCCTCCCTACCTTTCTCCCTCTCACTGCTCTATTCTTCCTTCCCCCTTCCTCTCTGTCTCCTTCCATCCTTCCTTCCTCCCTCCCTCTCTCCCCTGCTCCTTCTCTCTCTTCCTCTGTCATCCTCTTCCACATTTTTTCTTCCTTCCACTCTCCTCATCTCCTTCTGTCTCTCTTCCTCTCGCTTCCTCCCGTCCTGTCTCACCTTATTTCTACCTTCCTCATTCTCTCCTTCTCTCTCTCTTTCTCCCTCTCTTCCTGCTTTCTTCCCTCTTCCCCTCTCTGTGTAAACACGTTGTTTGGTTGTTGGAGCAGATGAACGGGACCGCAGTCAGGGGTCCGGCAGCAGCCGCTCGGAGCACTGCGACAGCAGCGTGAGGAGCGAGCGCTCACAAAGGGACGGCTGGTCTGAGCGCATCAGCCGCGGGAGTCGCAGGGACGAGCCGCAGACGCCCCGCAGTCGGCCCAGAGGTCAGTGAATCACTTATCGTGTACTTATTTATTCCGGGCAGTTAATAGCATGTTATTTTTGGATGCCAGGGAGAAGAGTTGACTCAACCGTGCGTTTAAATGTTCTAATCTTTCAAGATTCTCCATATCCTGATTGGGTCCTGTGTCCATTTCTAACACGTCACATAACGGCCTCGCAAGAGCCTGGTTAAACCTTAAAAGCATGACTGCTCAGAGTGCGTTATTGTCGTGTCGCACACAGATGCTCCGACACCGTCTGCCTCCAGTTGGGATGAAGACGACAGTGGCTACGCTAGCTCGCGGCGTTCCCACTGGGAGAGCCCCTCTCCGGCCCCCTCGCACCGCGAGACCGATCGCTCGGAGCGCAGCTCTCGCTCAGGCCGGGACAGCGAGAGGAGAGACAAGTGAGAATCTCTTTTGTAGTAACTTTTGTGGTACTTTTGTAGTAATCATGAGATTATCGACATGAATTAAAAACAAGTGTTCCTGATGTTAAGTCGTCGTGTCGTGGTTTTTGTTTCTAAGGTCAGTGAGAGCTCGTTATCCGGAGGACACGCCTCTGCCCACGCCATCGTACAAATACAACGAGTGGGCCAATGACAGGAAGCACCTGGGCTCCACGCCTCGTCTGTCCAGAGGGAAAGGTGTGTATTCCTTTAAACACACTGCGTTGTGCTGTTGCTGGAAAATAATCAACGACAACGGCGTGATGAAATCGTGTTGCTGTTACCACCCTGACGTTGATTAGTTTCCTGTAACAGCATGTCCCGAAGTGTTTCATGCCTCTTATACAACAGCCAAAGAGAATATATTTTATCATTCTAAAGAATGTCACGTCATGGTTTTTATCTACTTGTAGTCACGTTTAATGTTACGGAACGTCCACGAAACAAGTTCGTCCCTGTCCTAGTACCTAAGCAGTCATTCCCGCACTCTTTTTCTTTCTTTTTTTTTTTTTTTTTTTTTTTTTACATTTTTTTTAATTCATTTATTTATTTTTTATGATGAAGGTGATGGATTAGATGGAGTGTCTAATTATCATGTTGCGTGTTTCAGGTAAAAAGGAAGACGGAGAGGATGGAATCAGCTTTGATAACGAGACCGAGAAGGAGCAGTGGGAAGAAGACCAGAGGGTCAGTGTGCACCCCTTTAAACTGTCATCAATGGCAATCGTGTATGTGTGTGTGTGTAATATGACTGTATTTAAATGGTCCACAGCAAGCAGACAGAGACTGGTACATGATGGACGAGGGCTACGACGAATTCCACAACCCTCTAACTTCCAGCTCGGATGAGTACGTGAAGAAGAGGGAGCAGATTTTACAGAAGCAGACCCAGAAACGCATTTCTGCGCAGCGACGGCAGATCAATGAGGTATAGTGAATAAATAAATCTCTCACAAAAGTATTGCTGCTGTAATCGTAAAGCCGGTCCTGCGTTCATCCCAGGGCTCTTATACCGCAACCCATTGCAGTCAGAGCTCGATTGTTCCGGGGTTCTGATGTAAATATATGCTTCCACTTGGAAAAACCAGGACTCCCAGAGCAAGGTCATATAAGCTCGAGTGGTGCAATTGGAAAGCGTTCACACTATTATCCGGAAAACGGGAGTTTGAATCACGATCATGCAACATCTGTGTTTGTCTTCCTAGTTGTTTATATGTATATGATCATGATGACCTTCAACCTCCCCCCCCCAAAGACGGGCTCCAGGTTAAGTCAACGTTTCTTCCGCATGTCATTCCAGTGTCCTCTCTGAGATCTAAACTTACATCTGTAGAGCTGCTGCTTGTTAAAGGTGCAACACAAATAAGACCCTCTTGAATGTAATCGGACAAATACCTCTTTAGGACAACGAACGCTGGGAGACGAACCGCATGTTGACCAGTGGTGTGGTGCAGCGTTTGGAAGTGGACGAAGACTTTGAAGAAGACAATGCAGCAAGGGTCCACCTGCTCGTCCACAACCTTGTCCCTCCTTTCCTAGATGGCAGGATTGTCTTCACCAAGCAGGTAATGTCCAGTAATACTACTGTTGTTATTGTTGTTATTATTATTATTATTATTAAATCCCTGATGCCATATTGTGCCATTTCAACACTTTAGTAGCTCAAAAATTGTTAGGTTAGTGCTTGGACATGTTGGAGATAAAGTCTAGAGGTGTGCTGATTTTGCTGTTTGTGTTTAATTAATGCATTAATGTAGGAGTTCAGCCATTACAATCATCTTTAGGAGATACAATCTTTGGACCGAGCCTCACAAAAGTTCTTTGTCTTTCCAATTCGCAAAAGCTTTCAGCCAGTCAAAACCTGCAGCGAAGCCATCTAACAGGAACTGAGGTCATATCTTGGCAACGCTTTGATGTATTGACACCACATTTGGTACATGAACTCAGGAAGCACAGAGAATTGTGTCATTTGATTAATGGGGCACTGCAATAAGCAAAAATGTGTTTAGGTAATAATGGTTAATGTGTTTGCCTTAAAACCATAATTCTTATGTCTGGTGGTTAATGTGGCCAACCACAAGGCCAACACATGGCAACAAGTCAGTGTAATTAATTCGGCCGCCATGCTGGTTTTTATCAAAAGGTAAAAAAGAAATCTAGCTTATTGAACCCTCACCAATTCCGCAAGGTCTCTAAACTCTGTTTGTGAGCCAGTTAATTGAACACTGGATTTTTTTTTAAAGACAATCAGCAAGTCCACGCGATGATTTAAGTCAAGTCCAAATTCAGTAAACAAATACAAAGATGAGTTTGCATATTTTTTATATGTCCCAATGAAAAGCTTTCCGTACACATTATTTACTTTGCACGCTAGCTAATCATCAAGCTGCTGTGATTCTGTACATGAATCAAACTAAACTCGACAGAGATGTTGCTTTTCCTAATCATTCCGTCCTTTACGGCAAGTGGCCACTCACACGACATTAAAAACATGAGACCGGTGTAATCCGGGATCATCACCGTGCACATCAAAGCAGCTTGTGTCATAGATGCTGGTTTTGATGTATGTATGATTATGTACAACGGAATAATCAACGTTAATTTTCTCTTTTCCCAGCCCGAGCCGGTGATTCCGGTGAAAGATTCTACTTCCGACATGGCCATCATCTCGCGTAAAGGCAGCCAGCTGGTGCGCAAACACCGAGAGCAGAAGGAGCGCAAGAAGGTGATGTCTCCATCTCTCACTTCAGCTCTCCACTCACATGGATCTCTGTGCTGTACTCGCATTTAGTTTGGTTTATTAGACATCATTGCTTGTGTACGGTAAAAGGTATTCAGATTATTATTCACATTATTGATTTACATATTGACTCTGAACAAATGAGACCTCTAACATGTCTGTGATAACGCTTTACTTTATTGACAACCAGCTATATAATTTGCATAAATGCATGCGATTTGGATAAACACGACACATGGGCAGCTGGTTTATGCTTTTAAAAAGAAATCGAGTTTCTTTTATTCACGTGTCGATAGTTTCCACTGCGGTATTTTCCGAAAGCCTGGTTCAGTCTGTTGAAATACTTCACTGGATCCACATCAGGAACATGTGACAGTGTAATCTTGATATTATGATAAATTCTATAACGATACGCTTTTACTGAGATATTGTCACCTTTTTTTTTTTTTGGTGTTTTTGAAATTGCAATTAATTTATTTTCACAAGCTTACCTGTAACCAGTTGATTTGATGTTAGAATTTTGTACTTGATCCTTAAAATGGTTAGATTTATTTTTACAGAAAGTTTGTACACTGTTTATAGAATATTTCCATAAAGTATGCTTTTATTCAGAGTCCCAATCACATAAATAAATCGTACATTATTTACCGAAAAGTCATTAAGTCAGAACGTTTTGCATGTTTCGGTATACACGCGACGCGAACGCGGGCTGTAAAATATTTATACAGACATTTTAATAAAGCTTTCTTGTTTTCACTCTGTTTACTGGAACAGGCGCAGCACAAACACTGGGAGCTCGCAGGGACCAAACTGGGAGACATCATGGGCATCAAGAAAGAGGAAGACGCCTCTGACGCCAAGCCCGTCGGAGAAGACGGCACTGTGGACTACAAGTACGTCTTCACGGACGCTCTGACGTCATTCCTGGACAGAAACGTATCATTATTTCATTGTTTTTATGATTAAGCCTTTCCTCTGTCCCGTCTGTAGGGCGGAGCAGAAGTTCGCTGAACACATGAAGGAGAAGACTGAAGCCAGCAGCGAGTTTGCTAAGCGTAAGACTCTCCTGGAGCAGAGACAGTACCTTCCCATCTTCGCCGTTCGCCAGCAGCTGCTCAACATCATCAGGTCGCTGCTTAAATCCGAGTGTTTAGATCTTAACTGCTTTTCAGAAATCTTTATACCACGTTGCAGCTGCAAGTCACAGGTTTATGTAACACGTTTGTTATCGTTTCTATAGTAACGTCTCGCAGCGAGAGTCCACGGATGTGTAGTTGTCTGCTACCGAGAAGTTTTCTGTAAGATGTTTATTCTGTATAAAGGGAATCGTCCTGTTTTATGTTTATCCCACAGAGACAACAGTATTGTGATCGTGGTGGGTGAGACGGGCAGCGGGAAGACCACGCAGCTCACGCAGTACCTACACGAGGACGGCTACACCAGCTACGGCATGGTGGGATGCACGCAGCCGCGCAGAGTGGCAGCCATGAGCGTGGCCAAGAGAGTGAGCGAGGAGATGAACAGCAACCTGGGAGAGGAGGTGAGCTTCGTTTACTAAATCTGCTGTACCTGAAATCAGCATCAAAGGTGTGGGATTTTTTTATTTTTGGTGACCAAATTGCCCTTCCTTATTGCATTGCTATTTTCTCTGAAAAAGAGAAGTTCTCTCATTTATTTTATACATCAGTACTGACACCTGGTGGCCAAAATGAGAATTACATGTCTGCTTATAAAGAATGCAGTGACTTAGATTTAATCCTTCTCATTCATCCATTCATCTTTCTGTATTATTTAAGTCCTTGAAAGGCTTTTGTTTGTCATGTCATTAAACAAATCTGTTTCACTTTGTGACCTGAGACATAATACATGAAAAAGTGGCATTGAAATCCGTTTGGGTGGGGGGAAAAACTGTTTAAATGGTTAACTGATGCATGTTTATTTTATTGTGAATAATGCTGAGGTATATTTTATTTATTGATTTGTATTAATATATTTAAGTGCTTCAGAATGCATTCGTATCCATCTAGCAGGCATCCTTATGCTTGTGAACGTGGTACGTATTAGTGAGTTTTAATGACTTGACGCTGATCCGTGTAGGTCGGTTACGCCATCCGCTTTGAGGACTGCACGTCAGAGAAGACGATAATTAAGTACATGACCGACGGGATCCTGCTGCGCGAGTCTCTGCGTGAGTCTGATCTGGACCACTACAGCGCCGTCATCATGGACGAAGCACACGAGCGCTCTCTGAACACGGACGTGCTGTTCGGCCTGCTCCGAGAGGTCAGTACACAACACCCCCACCTCATCCCAGGGCATTGTAGGAGCTGGTGTTAATTCTGTAATCTCAGACAAAACATGTCCATTAACACCTTTGTCCATGTCGAAAACTGATAAATAATCAATAATAATTCACTTTTGTCAAAATATATGGTGAAGTGTAATAAGGTAATTGTAATATTAATATTAATATAATTTCTTCAGTGGATAAGAATGAGACTAAAATGTCAATTTACGTTTTAACACTTCATATTTTCTTCACTCTTTAACAGGTGGTGTCCAGACGCTCCGATTTGAAGCTCATCGTCACGTCGGCCACCATGGACTCGGACAAGTTTGCGGCATTCTTCGGAAACGTTCCCATCTTTCACATTCCCGGAAGGACGTTCCCTGTGGACATCCTGTTCAGCAAGGTAAGATGTGGTGTTCTCCGTTCTGATTTCTAATGGAGTGTTTGAGCCTGAAAGGTGTTTCTAAACTGTGTGTGTGTGTGTGTGTGTGTGTGTGTGTGTAGACTCCTCAGGAGGATTACGTGGAAGCTGCGGTGAAGCAGGCCTTGCAGATCCACCTCAGCGGCATGGCGGGAGATATTCTCATCTTCATGCCTGGCCAAGAGGACATTGAGGTGAATGTTACCAAGAACTTTTTCTATTTCAAAAATTCATTTTCGCTTTATATCTCAAACAGTTATAAACTCACCGCAGAGTATCTCGTAGCAATCAGCTCGACAGGAGTTAGCGTGAACGTTGAGGGATTTTGTCAGGGGTTTTTAAAACGCAGTACAGCTTTTGGACCGTATGTTTGTGTCCCGCTGCAGGTGACGTCGGATCAGATTGTGGAGCGATTAGAGGAGCTGGAGAACGCCCCTGCGCTGGCAGTCCTGCCCATCTACTCCCAGCTGCCCTCAGACCTGCAGGCCAAGATCTTCCAGAAGGTACCGCATCTGCTCCACCCGCTTCACTGCAAACGTACAGAAAGGAACGAGATTCTGAACCGCAGTGAGAAACGAAAACGCGGACGAAATTAATTGTCAGCACTACAACGGTGTTGGTGCGAGTATCGCTCAGTCTTTTTGTAACTTGTTCTTAGTGTTTGTCACAATGTAAACATACGTTCTTAATAAATCTCCTGCTGCCGTTTCTGTACAACGCCACACCCCACACCAGCAGGGTGTTAAAATACAGGTTGGTGAGATTTATCTCTTTTTTTTTTTTTTTTTTTTTTTTTCTTCTACCAGGCTCCAGATGGCGTGAGGAAGTGCATCGTGGCCACCAACATCGCGGAGACGTCTCTGACTGTAGATGGCATCATGTTTGTCGTGGATTCTGGATATTGCAAACTCAAGGTATTAGATGGCTGTGATTTTTAAAATTCAAAATACTAATCTGAAAATATGTGACGTGCCACACTGCAGCGTCTTTAACTCTTGTTTTTGATCAGGTGTTCAACCCACGTATCGGTATGGATGCACTGCAGGTCTACCCTATCAGCCAGGCTAACGCTAACCAGCGCGCGGGCCGAGCCGGGAGAACGGGGCCGGGCCAGTGTTACAGGTAACCCGCGCATACTTGCGTACCTGACATTATTAGCATAGCTGTGTCAGGCTGTGTTCACATTACGAACCTCGTTTGTTCGGTTCTGATTTTTTAGCTCGGATCGGATTTGCCCATGTTGGCGGTTCACGTTCATTATTACGAGTGAGCTGTATCTCGCTGTAATGGGGGCGTTTCCTAATTCCCAGATTCATGTATATTCATAGAGCTTCTCGTTTTCATTAAGAGTAAAGGCTTCGAGATATCCCTAGGCCATTGTTTTTAGTTTCTTAGACATTAAAAACATTAGCCTATTGTTTATAACGACATATTAACACATTCTTAGCACATGTAAGCCCCTGTTTGTCGTGTGAAGGTTGTACACTCAGAGCGCCTACAAGAACGAGATGTTGACCACCACCATCCCTGAGATCCAGCGCACGAACCTGGCTAACGTGGTGCTGCTGCTGAAGTCTCTGGGCGTTCAGGACCTGCTGCTCTTCCACTTCATGGATCCTCCGCCCGAAGACAACATGCTCAACTCCATGTACCAGCTGTGGATCCTCGGTGCTCTGGATAACACGGGTACGAAAGACGTTTAGCGGCGAAGCTGTAATTGCAGCCGTCAGTGTACATCACAGGCATATGAAATACACATGATAAATGATTAAAGATATTTACTAGGCCACAAATTTATGCAGCACCATAATAGTTTTAATTCAGAGCCCGTCTTTGGTTTTTCTTTTTCTACTTGCTTGTGCTTTGCGTTTGTAATTTTCGTTTGTAACACTGATAGTTAAAAAAAAAAAAAACCTGAAATATGTATTACTACTTGTACACTTTTTTTTTTTTTTGGTAAGTCAGTAATAGTTTGAAAGAGTAAAGCTTGAATGTTGCTTCTCTGCTTAAGTGTGCATCTCTCTCTCTCTCTCTCTCTCTCTCTCTCTCTCTCTCAGGTGCTCTGACGCCGACAGGTCGTCTCATGGTGGAGTTTCCTTTAGACCCGGCTCTGTCCAAGATGCTGATCGTGTCCTGTGACATGGGCTGCAGCGCCGACATCCTCATTGTCGTCTCCATGCTGTCTGTCCCAACCATCTTCTACAGGCCGAAGGTTTCCTTTCACTTGTATACTTATGATTCTCGTATAGTTTGGAGAAAAAAAAAAAAAGAGTAAATATCTTTAAAATATGTACTTTTTTTAAGGCTCATAAAAGAATAGCTCTTCACCTTCATTAAAAATGTCAGACTCGATCAGCATCTCGAACAATGCCGTGTCGTCCTGCTCCCGTCAGGGCCGAGAGGAGGAGAGCGACCAGGTGAGGGAGAAGTTCGCTGTACCTGAGAGCGATCACCTGACCTACCTTAACGTCTACCTGCAGTGGAAGAACAACAACTATTCCAGCATCTGGTGCAACGAGCACTTCATCCACACCAAGGCCATGCGCAAGGTACACACGCGTAACGACCTGTGAGCTTTTGGCTGATATGTTCAGATTAATTGCTAGTTATGGGATTCTGTCGTTCTGTTTTGGTGAACTCTGCTCACTGTGTGTGTGTGTGTGTGTGTGTGTGTGTGTGTCAGGTACGGGAGGTACGAGCTCAGCTCAAGGACATCATGGTGCAGCAGAAGATGAACCTGGTCTCCTGTGGCTCGGACTGGGACGTGATCAGGAAGTGCATCTGCGCCGCTTATTTCCACCAGGCGGCCAAGCTGAAGGTGCGTTTCACACGCCGGGATCAGACGCATCGTTCCGCTGCTGACGTTCCCAAAACGAGTCAGGTCCACAAATTATTGGCACCCTTAGTACCCTAAGATATGGGGGGGGGGGGGATGATGATATCTGTGGGCTTCTTTACCTCACTGTAAATAAAAACGTTACCCTTATTCGAAAGATATATTTTAACAACCCGTGTCACAATTATTGGCACCCCTAGACATTCAAACTTTTGTACTTGCGTATGTAGTCAGGGATATCTTCATGGTGTCCAACACCAGTCATTTCATTTTAAAAGTTTGACGACATGGCAGCAAATACAGACCTGCACGTTAAGATAAAAAATGCACGTTAAATAAAATTGATGCTAGTATTTATGCTGATTTGGTGCCGGGATAAATTGGGAGGGTTGCGTGAGGATAAACCTGTGCCAAGTCGAATATGTGGACAGTGGATGATCTGCTGTGGCGACCCCGAAGGGGAGCAGCTAAAAGAAAAAGATTTACGCTGATTTTGCTTACCATGTAGTTGTGCTGTTGCTGTGCTGTAGTACCATTCCTTGTGCTGTTGCATGACCAAACGTGAGTACAGGCAGATTCTTTTATAAGTGCACAGGCAAGTAAGTTGTGTAACGTGTGTGCAGGGCATTGGGGAGTACGTGAACGTGCGAACGGGTATGCCGTGTCACCTCCACCCCACCAGCTCTCTCTTTGGCATGGGCTACACCCCCGACTACATCACCTACCACGAGCTGGTCATGACCACCAAGGTAACATCTGGTCTTCTCTCTCTCTCTCACACACACACACACACACACGGCTCCTGATGTTACACAGTATTGTTACTTCTCACTTTTCCTTTACATCCCAAACCCACACTCTGAATTCTCTCGGTGTGGTTGTACAGATCATGTGACCCTCGTCATCTCCATACCTGATTCATGTTCGGTGCTCCAAATTGTTCATATATTAATATTAAACTGCGCCCATAAATCCTTGTTTATTAATATGTCATTGCAGCTTTTAACATATTCATGGATGCATTGATTGATTTATTGATCGCTTTATTGACCCCTGAGGGAAATTTTGTCACAGCAGAAAGAGATGCTGAACACGATGCATCGCATTACAAGGATGCTGCAAAAACTCGCAAGGACACCTAGTTCCAGACAATAAGTACACAAGTAAATACGTGATTTAATATAAGGATAAAGGGACAAAAGGTCAGTCAAATGATGCAGTGAAATAAAATATAAATGAATATTTTTAATATTAAAGGTACAATCTGTAATGTGTAGACGTGTTTGTATACCTTTTAGAATCAAAGACGCCTTAGAAAACCCCCAGTAGTGCAATCAGGGTGTTGGTGATATACGACGGAGACCATGAAGCTCTATAAGAGTGTGGGCCAATTGTAAATAAAAACGTGAACTGAGAAGAATTCACATGCCTCCTTTAATCGTTCTGTGGCTCTTTTCTCGTCACTGTTCTGAATGAGGGGATGTAAACTTAGAGCCAACTGTTGAGGTTTGTGTGTGTGTGTGTTGCAGGAGTACATGCAGTGTGTGACGGCGGTGGATGGAGAGTGGCTGGCTGAGCTCGGCCCGATGTTCTACAGCATCAAGCACGCGGGAAAGAGTCGACAGGTGAGATCCGCCGGGTCGCGTCGGCGCCTTTCAGGAGCACGTCTTAAACTGACGCCTTTCTGTTCATGTCTCGGCTGTTCTATGCTGATGTTGCGATGACCAGCATGATCCAAAGTGAAAATAGAAGGCATTTAAAGATTAATATGTGAATCAATCAACACGGATTTTTTTTTTTCCCTTCAGCTCTAAACGTCATGTAGGAATTTTCCGTAACATGGCCGTAAAGTGTCAGTTATTTTAACCCCCTCATGTTTTTCTCAGGAGAATCGGCGTAGGGCAAAGGAGGAGATCTCCAACATGGAGAAGGAGATGTCTCTGGCTGAACAGCAGCTGCGAGCAAGGAGAGAGGAGCAGGAGAAGAGGAACACGCTGGGCAGCTCCAGGTACTCTCCTTCACTGCACTCGTTCACTTTATCATCAGCTTATTGCCGTATAAAATATCTGCTCTCGCTCTCTCACGTTCCGGAAAGCACGATCATCCCGTTTAGCTGCCGGCCCAAATTCTGCTGTGCGGTAATACTAATGCTGTCATTTTGGGAAGACTATTATCAAACCTTTTCCTCGGGCTCTGTCCGACCCCCAGCCTCCGTCTCTCTCTCTCTCTCTCTCTCGCTCCCTGATGAGCTTTTCTCACCTCTCGTCTCTGCCTGAGAGGAACAGAAATAATATTGACTCCTGGCTGACCTCCATTACTGTAGCAGTAATGCTGCGGCACGGGAGACGAGCTCGCCTTAATTTTCCGATTAATCCGAGAAATTAATTTCGCGCACATCTGCCAGTGCCACAAAGGGAAGAGATTGGTGTTTTAAGATGACACGTTATTAATTAATCAGTGCGTTTATCTCTAAATCAAAGCCGGCCGGCAGCGGCGACGATCGCATTAAAGGCGTAGATCCCAGTTTTGATTTGCGTGACTGCAGGATGTGATGATTAATGTGGCGTTCCCTGTCTCGCTCGTGGACATTTTCAGGATTTAAATAAGATATCGATGTTTATCGAGGTGCCAGGAACGGAGCGCAGCGGGCCACGTTAAGGCTTAAGGAACAGTACAATTAATTTCACTTTTAAGGGCAGCTGTTGAACTTGTAAACATAAATGTGACTCTACAGACGTTTCCTCCTCGCAGCTCTGCAGCTCCTGTGACAGATAAAATCTCACTGAAGATATTCTTATGGACGTTTTAGGACTGGAGCGATACAGTAAGATCTGTTGAAGCACTGTACGCAATCAAAGCCTCATCATTATGCTGATTTCTTCCCTCTGAAAAAGTAGTTTCATCCCAAAAGGGACCAGTTTTGCAGATTGTTAGCCGAAGCATGATTTATAGAAATGCACGTTTATTAACGGAGTGCCCCAGCTGCCCCTCGATCCCCCTCGTTATAAGTGAGTTTGGAGGAAAATGGATTTCTGGCATTTTTTTTCCCCCCGAGAAGGGAAACTTCTAAATTCCTCTGCGGTAATCCCACAGACGCACTATAGTTAACGTAGATGAAGATGAGTGTAAAAGATAATGACGAAGCACTCCTTTCTGTGTAAAGCCGGCTCTTTTCCTTACCACGCTGCACTGTATAAACATCAGCGTTCTGGGATGTGATTAGTGCTGGAATTACAGTCCAAGCTGATAATTGTGTCGAACTCTTACAGACTCTACCTCGCTAAAAAAAAAGTCATTACATGGCTGTATGTAGTATAACTGTGTCTGTACTGACTACAAATTGCCATGCAGTGCAGCATAAACCAGGAGTAGGGACAGAATACACGTTTTTATTTAGATTTTGTATCTGGGTTTCTGTAAAGCTGCTTTGACACAATATCCATTGATAAAAGTGCTTTATGACTAGGAATCAACTTGAATTGAGTACGTGAGAAGTACAAACAGATAAAAATGGTACTAATACAGAATCAGCCAAAAAATTAAAAATGTATGCACACGTCTGGAAGCTAAAAGCCACCACTTTGAGCTTCTCATGTAATTGTTGGACTTCTGAGCAGAAGGTCTTGTGTTCAAATCCCAGCACTGCAACTGCTGCACTCGAGCAAATATTCCATAAATGAAACTCCTGTATTAGTAATACATAAGGAAGAACTAGTCATAATGTGACATCGTTTGCCGCTTCTCTCTGGGCAGGTCCGTAAAAATCTGCACCCCGGGCAGGAGGGAGGACGTGCCCATGACGCCAAAGCGAACTCCCGCACGCTTCGGCCTTTAGATCACCCCGAGCTTCGTACCGCTCATGTCATCCTGCTGTCTTCAGAACTGGTGAAGGTGTATTACCCAGCATGCACCAGCAGTAGGCGCACTTGCATAAGAGAAGAGTAAGAGCAATGCGGAAGACTCCGATTGTAGTTTCACTGCAGGTCTGCTTTTCGTGTTCCTTTAATGTGTGCGCGTTTTAGGTCCAGGTTTTACACTTGCTTGCATACAAACATCAAAACAGGCCTTTATTTTTTATTGTGGATTTTCAGTGTCTGTTTACTTTGCATTTATATTGCTGTTCAATTGTGCCAGGTTTCCCCCCCCCCCTTGTTTAGCTTCCTCTGTGTGTATACACCAACACCGAGCTTTGTTTTTGTAGTTGTGTAGCAGAAATCCCTAAACTGAATATTCAATAGTTTCATGATCTGTGTGGTAAATACACAACATAAAACATTTTAAAACAGTACAGTGGTCAGAAATGGGTATTTGTACAATATAATGACTAGTTGACCATCATGTTGTGTTTATTAAAATATGAATTAAATTAAAGATTAAAACACCAGCCCAGTGTGACTCTGACGCCCCGATTTATTTTATTCTTAGCAGCTGCAAATAGTGGATCTGCAGTAAATGCTGAGAAACTACCGTGCCCCGTCAACCATAATAAATGTAAAGACTTTAAATGGCCGTGGAATATGTTATGATGTTGTATTGCAATAAAACTGTAAGAAATGTGAAAAATCTCGGTAACTGTATATATTAAAGCGACTGTAATTCAAAGCAATCTGCTGAGTTGCAATGTCAATCCACCATTCTGATAAAATACAGCTAAAAGCAGCGACAGAGGGGGCCAAGCACTTTCTGGCCTAACAGCAGCGGAAGACCAGAAGCCATTCAGATGGTCAGCTCCAGTAGAGGTACCAAGTCTGCAATCATGACTTAAAGCACATACTATCATGCCTCACTTCCTGTTTTCAGAAGCTCACCCCAGCTGCAATCATATACCTTTTTGGTTTTTTTTTTTTAAATACAGTGTGTATATATATATGTACATAGAGCCACTTTATAGGGGTTTGGCGAGAAGTGAACCCTGACTGGGGACTTCCTGCTGCGCCTCTCTGACTGTTTCTCTACTATGCAGCAAAAGGCTCAGTTCTGATGATGTCAGGCAATGTAACGTGTCAGGGAGCTGCCTCACTGTTTAACTTTGAATGTGACTTTGACATCTTTTTTCCAAATGCAGCCAATTTTAGGTAAGTGTTCTGATTCACTGAGCTCTTTAAGGAGTACCACTCGTGGCCAAACAGGTTTTTCAGACTTACCCGAGAGCTTCGTGTATAAACAATACAGTCGCGTGATGACGCTGCAGGTTTGTGATGTCATTTTTAGCGTAGCTGGGGAAAAAAAAAAAAGTTATTCGTGGCTATAAAGTCAGTTATGCTGGAGCCAGTCATACTCTCCTCACAGAGACCTGTGAGTTTCCAAAATAAATTTCATATCCACTCGCGGTCTCAATGTTCATCTGGGAAAGTTTATTTATTTTTTTTTACTTTGTCCAGATTATAAACGAGCGATCTGTGCGTTTTTATTTACGCCAGACGGCTGTCGAATTCTCACATTGGGCGTGGATTAATTTTCTACAACAGAAGCTCTGACGACGGTCCCATTATAATAATGTGCTTGTACTAATATGTTATTGTTGTGACCAGCCACTTCTTTTGTTTTATTAACTTTAAGAGACAGAAAAAAGCGGTGAGGTAAAGACCGATTATAGCTGCTGTAAGTCACGACAGGAACAACTCGTCTTTATGGATGTTCCATGAAAGTAAATGTAACTTTAAACGGTATCATGTGCCATTTTTAAATAAACAAAAATTGAAATCATTGGCAAATTCGAGTAAAACAATAAAAAAACCTAAGGACGTGTTATTGGAAAACGATCCTCTAACAGCGCGTCCGCGTCGCATCGGGCCGTATCACGCCACCCCTGCGTGGATCGCTTTCCAAAGTGGTTTATTCCGCTTACACCACAGCTGTTGCATTGTAGATAGCAGGCCTGCGTCGCTACACTACAGCAACCAGGAGTGTTTACTTCGTAAGAGGTTTATGGTTTGTTTATGGACGGGTGGGTCAGATTCACGTCTCGGTGGCAGTACTGGGTTTCGGTTCGGATTCTTTTGCGTTAGTGTAGCACGGACCTCTGCGACAAGTTCAAACTTTCCGGTTTTACTATTTTACCGATTTCTGTGCCGCAGTGGATCGAGAGCAAGGTTTCATTAAGTTGTTCTTTTAAAGACGTTCTCGTGAAGATTGGAAATGGTCTCCTGCACTCGTTTAATTGGGACAAATCTGTGGTACAGGCTGACATTTGAAAAATCCCTCGACTGCATGACGGTGGCAGGCGTCACCTTTATAAGCGATTTATGCTGCAGGCCTTTGTGGCGATGAAAGGAATTAAAACGGCGCGCGCGTCACCGGGGACGCGGGTCTGAGGATTAAGAGTAAAACCGGACTTCTGAGAGGATCTGAGACGCTCGAGCCTGTTGGCTCTGATGCGCTTTGGTACAGTGAGAGGTGGTGTGTTTCTGTACAAGCATTAAGAACGTGTCTCTGTCTAAACACTTCAGCGACTGTGATTACAAACCTAATAGCGGCCCAAACGCACCAGATGGGGAAAAGAAACTCATGGCGTCGGCTGCACTTTTAATTAACCCTGGCCTTGTAATGTCCTGATAAAGACAACGAGCGCTGCGGAGCCTTTCTTTCTTTCTTTCTTTCCGTCTACAATACCTCTGTCTGTTGCCTCCCAGTAATGAACAGCCTTCTGGGATCCAATTACAGCACGACTCCATCTGAGGTCTGCTCGAGACATAACTGCAGCCTGATCCTCGTCTCGCACGTCTCTTCCGTCCCTGCCGCCTGCGACTTTCGCTTGATGGGATTTTTAGAAAGCGGTGTCACGGCCGATCCTGCAGAATCTCTCTACAGCCGGTAAATCACCTGCTCATGAGCACGGAGATGCTCATGGTTACAGGAAGTGTAAAATTAAAATGCAGGCGTTTCTTAGCAAAGACATTCCCGGAAATGAAAGGCCACAAACGTTATTACTAGATGAATATTAATCAGGCAGTGACGCACCCGACGCTCGAGTTATTCCTTAAGAAGGGAACGTGTTCGGATCCCAGACCCACCAGAGTGCCGCCTCGAACTCTCTTTCACTTGGCCTGTAAGAATCTCAATTTGGATTGGTCGGAAGGTGTCGATTAATTTTCTACCTGCGAGAGAGGAAAAGAGACGCTAAAAAAAAAAAATAACTTGTTTCAGGGACGGCCTTAAACTTAACTATAACAGACGAAACGTGCGACGTATCTTTAATAAAAGGACGCGATCGATGGCAAATTGCTGCGGTATAAGAGGACTAGGACACGTCAAGGCATACGGTTGTTGATTATTTTCCTAGAACTGCATACCCTGACGTGTTTTATTCCTTACACAGTCAACGATGACTACCGGAATCATGTCGTAATAATATGTCACGGACGCATCATTTTTAAAATCCTTTCCTAAAGGTGTCGAATCCCTCCGGGTTTGAGAAGTTTTCATCCGAAAGCCTGTGAGAAATTTACGACCAATGCTGAAATGTCAAAGAAATATTACATTAAATATCAGCGCGGTGAACAAACACGCAGGAAGCCGCAATAACGGCTCACGTCTCCACTTACCGCCGAGCGAAGCACGTTTCGGGATGATTAACACACACTGACACTCGGCGCCTGTCGCTCGGAAAAATGAAAACCGCACTCGTTTTCGCTGCTAAAGAGAAAAACGCCATCATCTTCTATCGTACGGCATCTATCACAGAGTCGTGATGCGATTCAAGTTGAACAGGTTTACTAAATGAACGCAGGTATAAACAATCCTCCATCAGCTCTGCTCGGATATGTTCTCCATCAATCCTGGATCGCTTTTTAATAAGAGTCTGAGTGGCGGTGAGAATCCCTGAGATACGGAATGTTCGGTGGTGTGAACTCCCTGCCGTGTGAACTCCCTGCCGTGTGCCCTACGCAGGGTCCTTCTCTCCAGTGCCCTCTCCTCGCCCTCAGCTCCGCTCTGGCCGTTCCGCCGGGGGCTTCTTTCTGCTCGCGTGCTCCCGCTGATGGCTGAAGATCCCTGATCTGAAACGTGGCGGGAAAAAAACGCAACACGGAACTTTGATTAAGAACATCCTTTTGCAGGCCAGACAAAAGTTCTTCAAAACAAACTCGGAGACGTTAGCGACCTCGTACGGATTTCGCGAACCTTGCCTACGTTTTATATAGGACGTTATGAAGTCGGCAACCTCGCACATAAATTTGCGAAATTAGCAACTTCCAGCTACGGGTTTTCCAAGCGCGTTTGAAAATTCATGAAATTAGCAACCTTCTCTTAGAACTTAGCAGTAGGAGAATTTAAATAATAAATTTAGTCACCTCGTACAAATTCATGAACTCGGCAACCTCGTGTGCAGATTTAGCGATCGTGGCCACAAATTCATACATTTTCCAAACCCATGAATGAATTTATGAAGCGTGTGTACAAATCCATGGGATTAGCAACCTCGTCTATGAATTCAGTAACCTGGCATGTGAATTTGGCTTTAGCGATGTCGTCTACGAATTTAGGAGCCTTGTACACGGAATAATTCATTCATTGAGCAAACTCTTATAGAAATTCATGAATTTACAAACCTTTCTTTATGAATTCGGCAGGCACATTTACGAATTCAGCATCTCGTCTTCGCGTCCAGCAACTTTTCTAGACAAATTCATGAATTCTGCAACCCCTAAGAACTAAGCATTGAGCAACGCTAGCTATGAATTTAGAAAGGAATTCATGAATTTAGCACCCTTCTATATGACTTGAACAAGCTCTTATACACATTTATGAAACCGGCAACCTTGCCTATGAATTTATCAACCGCATATATAAATTCATGAATTTAGAAACCTCGCCTACAAATTCACCCACCTCGTCTGTGAACTTAGCGAGAGCTCAAATCTACAAACTTAGCGACCTGAGCTACATTTAATACAGATTCATGAATTTAACAGCCTTATCTATGAATGAAGCCACGTTATATATAAATATATTCACCTTATACATGAATGTAACCAGTGTATCTTTGAATTTAGTCATTCTTACAGCGCACCTTTCTAGATGATCTCACGCATTCAGATGGATTCACATGTTTCGCTGCTCATATTCGGATTGTAGTGACAATACAGATATGCTCTGTGCTGTCAGAGCTGCTCATCACCGCCGGCGTCATGCTGGTCATCTGTTTCCTGTTCCTGTCACCCTGACCTACCCTTCCAGCAGCGTTTGGTTTCTCTGCCTGTCTGCCCTGCCTCTTTACCTCCCAGCGGCTCTCTGGATCTCGTTTGGCCCCCGAGGCCACGTCACTGCTGGACACAAGTGCAAACAGTCAAATGTCAGCGCGGAGATCATCAGCTTCCCCAGGTATAATGAGCGCACTGTAGCACTTGTAGCAAAAAAATATAAAAAAAAAAATATATATATCCATCCATCCATCATCTATAGCGCTTTATCCGTCTGGGTGGCGGTGAAGCTGGAGCCAATCCCAGCATCTTGGGGTGAGAGGCGGGGTACACCCTGGGCAGGTCGCCAGTCCACCACAGGGC
>JAQQZR010000007.1:21472101-21482686 GCA_030068235.1 Notoglanidium macrostoma
CTTTGGACTGTGGGAGGAAACCGGAGCACCCGGAGGAAACCCACGCATACACAGGGAGAACATGCAAACTCCACACACCCTGGGTGACCCGGGGATCGAACCCAGGACCTTCTTGCTGTGAGGCGACAGTGCTTACCACCGCACCACCACATATATATATATATATATATATACAGCCAATTAACAAACTATGCATCATCTTCTTCTTCTTCTTTTTTTTTTTTTTTAAACCAGGGCTGCATATAAAGTTCCCTTTTTCAAAAGAAAAACAAACAAAAAGATCTTTAAACCGTCACGGTCCCTTGTTTTCGGAGTCGTCGTCCTATCTGGCAGCTTTGCATACGCGATCGGCTCTTTGACTACTCCTGCGGCTTTGCTAATGCTTGCCCTTTTGTGCCCGTTAATTCCGCCCGGGATAAACAGGCTTTGTGCATGCAAAAATTATTCCCGCTCGCACGTAATTAGCTGGAGAAACAATTAGACGTGTGAATAACAGTCCGCAGCGGTGCGTTATGAATTTGAAGTGGGAGACTGAGGCGTTTGTGGATACCCAGGAAAGCAAAGCTTATCAAATAAAGCTTGATGAATGCGCACCGAATGAAACGAGTCAATCATTTTAATGTCCAAGAGGAGCCCTGAGGAGAATAAATAAGCAATCAGGACCTCATGTGGCGCGAGCAAATGAGTGTGAGGCACAATTAGGGAGGGTCACATTCACACGGGGGTCTGAGTACACCAAACACACTGATGAGATCAGACGCATGTGAGAGACGGGGGGGGGTTGGAGGCGACAGAGGGAGGCAAGCCGAGAAACGAACTCAAGATGGAGTCTACGGCACTCTGAGTCTACCATTTATCGCAGTTTTGTATAAAGTGGGCCCTTAAAAGTCAAAAAAGACCAAAAAAAAATAAATGTCACATACGGCGTAAGAAGAGGACGGCCCGAGGAGAACGCGGGTTTCTTTTCCGTACTCCGACAGATGAACAGGCCCCACAGCACGCGCTTTCAAAGGCAAATCAAAGTTATTAACTATTCAATCACATAAAGGAGGTGACGGCGTGAAAGGTTGCGGACCAAAGCACTTTTGCTTCGGTGCATTAAGAGCCGCTCCGGCCCTGTGTGAAAAGAAAATAGATTGCCTCCCGGTACGACGGCTGTGTGTTTTGCCCTTCTCTTTTTTTTTCTCTGCTAATAACAGCAATCTGCTCTGAAAATCTAATCCCAAGTACCATTTACGCCACATCCACATATAACTTCTGCTTGGAGAGGCGTAGAATACGAGGTTTTTTTATTCTCTGATATCCAAATAAACAGGACAGGCTCTCTGTCAGCCGGAGGGATGTTACGGCGAGTGAACCGGAAAGAGCAAAGTGCTAATGAATAGTGGGTTTTTTTTTTTTTTTTTTTTTTTTTCCTTTGGGGGGGGATGAAAGCATATTATCAAAGCAATGTTCTTTTTATTTCTCTTTAAAATGTGCAGGAAAAGTGCCAGCAGTTTAAGGGAAGAGTGACTATAAAACCTGCTACCAGTGACGCTCCGGAAGAATCTTGAAACGCAACTCTAGGAAACTGCAGAGTGCAAAAGTTTGCATACCCTTATGCCAAAATTAAGGAGAGATTTAAAAAGGATCTCGGTCCAATAATGCATGGTTAGAAATGAATCTCTGTGTCTGAATGTCCTGTTCTATAAATACAGCCTCAACAGCAATCTGTGGGCTCTGAGTACCCAGTGCCACTTCCTGCCAAGTTACACTGAACACCAAGGAGACCGTAGGTGATCCTTCATGACAGGAGCTCAATTCTAACCCTCTGAAACGCCTCGTGAAAATGTCAGCGCCAAACTTCGTCGATGTCATCGAAAGTTTTTTTTTTTTTGGTGAATCCATGCAATCGATCATGAGGTACAGCGGTTGAAGTAAATTAAGCTCCGCCCCACAACGAGTGACTGGCATGTGTCTGGCGTATTACTTACAAATCCCAACATGCTTTTGATAATTACTCAGTCTCTACTAAATACTACGGTGCCAGCTTTGTGAAGATACAGAATAAACTAAAAATCTTAGGGCTGGTTGTTAAGATTATGCAAAACTGAAGTGGGTGGAGCTAAAGTTGTTCGCACTAAGCCGAGAGAAAAGAACGACTCGCATTTCTCAAGATAGGAGCCACGCTGTGTTACGGCGCCCTCGTATGTTCGTTACATGTCCAACAGAGTGGAGGTTCTTCAGCAAAGTGGGACTAAATCGGATGATTAAATGAACTCAATTAAAAAAACGTGGCGAAAACATTGCCGGCGTTTTCGCATTATCATGTAGATGTAGATGTTCTAACACAGGAACCTACATACACCTTAAAAATCTAATCGAAGCACTGAAGCACTTCACTTCCTTATTTGTTTGAATTTAATCTCTCTCTCTGTCTCCACTTACAGGCCTGCAGGCTTTCTGCACGTCTTCGAACATTAACTGAGCTTCATTTAGTCACACAGCTACGTCGAACGAGCCGAGTGTGTTAATGCGTGTGTATAATTTTCCATCCCTGTGCTCTCTGGTTTCTCTCTCTCTGAATGATCAGTCAAGAGAGTCACAGTCTCCGGGGTGATTATCCACTTAATGCTCTAGTAACCATTTTCCCGTCCTGAAACTCAGCAAAGTTTAGTAAAGTGTAGCACTTTCAGTAGGTTTGTGCCTCCAGCACTGCCATTAACACAGTTAAAGGTGCAGGATGGTGTGTGTGTGTGTGCGCGCGTATACAGACGGGATGTGATGGCAGCAGTTAGTGAACCTGGTACTGGGCCAGAACCCAAATGGATTCTGCTGTGCTGCGGATCCTTAAGGGAAAAGCCAATTTTGCGTTCGCCATGTCAAAAGATTCCTCCAAAGTTTTTCTGCGCAATTACACATCATTAGAGAAGATAAGCGAACGTCAGTGAAACGACAGGCCTTACACTGCTGCCTAATGGACCTGGTGCATCACACACACCACTGTATATTAAAGATAAGACACACATAATAGAAATGGTTTCTCAAAAACTTCTAACAGGGCTTAACTGTGAACTTTCCTCAGGTGGGGGTGAAGAAGAATCTCTGCTGAAGGGTTTCATGGAAAAGGTTTAAAGAGGGACGAGCCGGAGAACATCTCGTAACGCGAGAAGAGCGAAGACAGGCGAGGTTGGCGTTTGCTTATACGAGTTTTTGGAAGATTAAAGAAAGAAAAAAAAACGATCAAATTAAAATAATCATTTTAAGAATCCAGTCTGACGCAGCAGAGTTTTCTGAATTACAAATCGATCATCACCACCCAGTTAGACTCATTTATCAAGCTGGATATGAATGAATAAATATAAATATAATATATATTATGAATACAATAAGACAAATAAAACTAATAATTCAGTTATTATTATTCAGTTACAATTCAAAAGAAATGGCGCAGTATGAACGGATGAGGAGATGGTCTGTCTGCGCAGACAGCGCTCACTTATTATTATTATTATTACTGACATCAAAGACAGTCAAAATATCTTCCACTTTTACCCTGATTGCTCATTTTGTGCTCCAAGCTGCTGTGCACTTGACCTTTTATAGAGTTTTGTGGGCGTCAATACATGCAAATGAGCTGTGTCCAGAACGCGCTTTGACTTTACGGGTGATCCACACACACACACACACACACACACACACACGCACGAGTACGAAGATCATCAGCGTTTCTGAAACTCTTGTAAATCCAGTGGAACATTTCAGTTCGATTTGGCTTACGCAAACGAAAGTTACTCGTTTCCTAATAAAGACAGCAGAAATCATGACCAGGAACACAAAAAGTGCTGTTTTATAGAACTGATCACGGATTTAAATGCTATCTGAAAGCTCAGAGTCCGAGTCAGAGATGTGGTGGTGATGGCGTGAGTACTCACAGTGCAGGAGGCTGACGGCTGTGCAGCTGCTCACTCGCGCTCTGGGTCCGAAACGCCTGCAACAAACAAGACAAAACAAAAAAGCACAATCGTAATGTGATAACAACTCTCAGAAGGCTGTAAATCATCCAGGATGTAGCAGCAGTACGTCACTGCGCCTGAAATTTCATCAGTTCCCCACAGTCCTCATCATAACAACACATCTCGACTTCTCAAACATCTTGGAGCGTAAAGGAAGTTTCTGAGGTCATAAAGTCACACAAACTTCACTTTCAAGAATTAATTATTAAAGATTTTTAAGCGCAAAATGGCACACACACACGTCACCTTTAACTTCATCTCAAAATTCAGCTTTCATGAATATGCTAATTAAAAAACGCTCACAATCCAACATGCAACCAACATGTTTTTCCTGCTTGGCTTGGATTTGCATACTGGAACATGATTGGCTCTTACATTTCATGACGCATTAACATTCCAGCCTGTCACCTGTTCTCCAGCGACTTTTCAAATCCCAAAACAGTTCAAATTTCTCCAATAAAGACTTCGGAATTGAAATATATATATATATATATATATATATATATATATATTTCCACTTGGAGAGAGAGCGCGAGAAAGAAATATACTGTAAATATACCTTGCACCTCTCTGCCTCCATTCTTTGCTCATCGAGCTCTGCCCCCAGCCTCCGGATCTCCGCCTGCAGCTTCTCCACGATCTCCTGCAGATGACTGGGAGAAGAAAAGGCTTGTTGCTGCATCCGCATCACACTATTCGTCTCTCAGACACACAGTGCTTAAATCACTAGCAGCTCTTACTCTTTTTCAGCTGTGAGGTGGATGATCTTCTTGCTCTGGTCTCTGATTTTCAGGCCGAGCTTCTCGTTGGCCTGCCTGGTGAGACGCAGTTTACAAGCATACATGAGAACCAGTAACGTTTCATCGTAAACACTCAGAGATTCAGGTGACAGAACACAGAGGTGCACAGGGTCACGCTTGTGGATTGCGAAATAAGCGCCAGAGGGAAAAAAAAGACATTAAAAATAAATTGGTGGATATAATATAATAAAACAGTGTGATGTCCTAGTGTGTACAGCTACAGAGCAACAGAGAGGACGGTGTTTTATAAAGAATGTGATGTGAAAAAATTCAAAAACATAAAAGAGGAGATGTAGAGCTGGGATCCTTGACCTCAGGATGTTGGCTCTGTGATTATATACATGACCATGGTGGAGTTCGTGATTAAATAAACTCTAGACACTGTTGTGCGTGAAATTCGCAGATCAGCAGTAAATATAAGAGCATTCGATCTGTTTTAAGATGCTTTTACTCATTTCAAGCTTTACATTGTCTTTTTCTGCTGGCAGATAAGTTTGCTTCTTTCTAGAAATAAATGCTTTAAATTAGTGAAACTTGATGCCAGTCGAGTGGATGGTGACGCCTCCACCACGACCTCTGCGAACTCTTGTCCTTCTCGTTACTTATCTGTCTGCCAGAAATACCCTTAAAACATGCAAACAGGAAGGAAGCTACTGAAGAATAACTACTGCTCAGTGGGTTTGTAACGATTCACCCAATTTGGTTCCATTCACAATATCGGGGACGCGATTCGATTTTCCCCATGATCGTTAAAAAGAAGAAAAAGAAAGAAAAGAAAAATGAATGACCAAAAATTGCAACATATATTTCCCTATTGTTTATCAACTTAAATATTCCTTTTGTTAAATGAAAAAATACTTTAGTTTCATTTTCTTAACAACCAACAATAATTATTTACAAACATTTGCAAAGGTTGGAGTAAAATATTTTGGCTTATAAACAAAAACATTGTGTTTATTAAAAATGAAAACGTTAATAACGAATAGGCCTTTTCTTAATAAATATGACGGTACATTTGTGAAGGCTGTAGTCAAGATTAAACATAAAACAATTCCTCTATTTTCTTTTCTTTTCTTTTCTTTAGCTTTCGGCAGTCTGCAAAAAGCTCTGACTTCTTGTTGAACTGGTTTGCACAGTCGATCGCACAAAAGCTCTTTCCCATTTAGATCTGTTTTTTTGTGGCATTCGAGTTGTGTTGCTTTCACCTACAGTGACGTCATGTGCATTCACTCGATTTAACATTATAGTGCTGTCTAACCACACAATTACTTCTAGAAATAATTAAGAGATTACACGGCCTGATAATAATGTTCATTTTTTTTTAAATTATTTCCTCCATTAGAATCGTCATAAATTTGTACCATCGATAGGACAAGCCTGAAGTGAGTAAAAATGTCAAGGTTTTATTATTAATCATGTTTGGTTAACCATAATACAGGAAATACTATATACATTTGATTATATTTGAGATATTTTCACTTGTCAAGTTGTCATTTTTTGCCATCTATCAGTATTGACCCGGCTGTGATGAGATCTTACTTTTGTTCTCTGACCCACTGGTTGACATTGGTGACCACCAGCTCGCTCTCTCTGTGCAGACGGGAGCTGTCAGTGCGGGCGTCGCCCAACGCCTGCCTCAACACCTCCATCTCACTCACAGCGGCCCTGTACTTCTGTTCTACAGCGTCCAGGTCGGCGTGTAAGGTTTCCAGCTGTACAACACACACAGACAAACACGGGTCTTAACAGGACAGAAGGCTTTTGAAGAAAGCTTGTGTGTGTATGTGCGTGTGCGTGATTAACCTGAGCTACTTTGGAGCGGTAGTTCTCCCTGAGGGAGGCCACCTCCACCTTCAGGAGCACCAGTTCCTCCTCCCTGGACTGCAGGGTGGCGAGCTGCTGCTGACCCCAGAGCTGAGCGCGTACCAGCTGGCCATTTAACTCCGCCAGACGCCCCTCAGACGCCCGAGTCTGAAAGTACAACACGTCAGAGAGTTATTAACTCATCGGTGTCAGAGCCAAGCGCATGTACTGAGGAGCTGATACTGAGATTATGCGTACTGGTGTTCAGATCTATTTTTTTGCGCTGTATAAATCTGTATAAAAAAAATGGATATAAACAAAGAGCTCAGTTTGTAATGACACTAAACAAGCTCCATAGTTAGAGGACAATTATATTTAACAAGCTTCTCTGGTGTTAAATAAATCAGCGTGAAACTGTCGATGTCAACTGAGACTCAAATTTAATTTGGAGAACTTAAAAGCAGCATGCTAACCGCTTGGTGAAGTTAGCTAATGTTAGTGATATTAGACCAACAGAGATGACAGGAGTAGTTTTAATGAGGGCAAAGGTGTCGAGATGTTCCTAGCCCATATGTAGTTGTGTCTTGGGTGTAAATATGTAAGCAAATAAATAAATAACATGTCTTCCTACATTGATTACATGTCCAGCCTGCAGTGTAATATCGTTGTGTGTTGTTATATATAAAATACCATATTTCACAGGAGTATTAAATCATTTTTAATTGACTACACAGCAGCATTATCCTAGACACTCAGTCTTTAATAAGAAGAAATAGACATGTAAGGTAGACAGTCAGGTTTGCCTATGTGTGTGTCAGAGAGCGCGAGAGTGCGTGGGAGAACATTGAGAAGGTCTCACAATGACCTTTACACAATCCCTGAGCACATGCGATGTAGAAGAGAGCCAATAAAGGTAATGAAAAAAAAGAAGCAAAGGCAATTAAAATAGTGAGAGTGCAGTGTGTGTGTAGGTTCGATGACAGAAGCACGGACGCAGAAAGCACACACACATAATTACAAAATATTTGGTCTATATATAAAAAGGCTGGCAGTGCAAACACACACACACACACACATACACACACACACACACTTCAAAATGATAAGTGCTATAAATGCAAACACGTAGAAATACAGCTTCCTCGTCTTTTCTCATTATTGGTCCGCTCCGACTCCTCCTGCACGCTGCTCCGTTCTGCACAACCGGCGGCGATCATTAGTGGCCTCGCGCCGATGCAGCTGCAGCACGAGCAATTATTTTTAAAAGGCAGAACTGAAAACAGACAATTGACACACGGCACGGCACGCACACCCAGCACCGATCATTACTCCTGCAATCAGGGCAGAGAAGAAGAAGAAGGGGCTCCGGATGGGGTTTCGGCTGCTGATTTTATTATATATATATTTTTTTTTTAGCCTGAGGAGTTTGCTGACCACAAAATGACAAGGCTGCTTTTCGTCCACCAATTAAAGCAGGGCAGAGAGTGGGCCTGCGAGCGTGCAACACTGACAGCACTTAAACAGGATGATGTGAAGGCTGAGAGAGAGAGAGAGAGAGAGAGAGAGAGAGAGAGAGAGAGAGAGAGAGCGAGAGGGGAGTCCATGACTGAACTGACTGCACTGCACTTCCACACTCTGATCGATCCACCGTGTCACACTTCCACGCCGCATTCACATCAACACCTCGCAGAGGAAACAACGGGCCGAGTACGAGAACGTACACTTGAGTCTTGTTCACTTAATATTAATTTATAGCAGCGAAACCTCCACAGTGCCTCGCATAAGTATTCACCCCCTACATTTTGTAGTGAGCTGAAATTAAATGAACTGAGATTAAGTCATGATTCTATACAAAACACACCATTGTATAGAAGTGGGTGGAAAAAAAATCAATACATACATATCTAAAGTAAAAGGTGTGATTGCGTAAGTATTGACCCCTGTTGAAAAACATACCTAAGCAAACAGCATTATGAAGACCAGGACATTATGTGGTCTGGTTTCGCATGTTTGCCTTAATAAATAAAGATGTGTCAATGCCTACACTTTAATCTAGCCCCCATGGTGTGAGTTACTGAACTGAAAGTACTTTTCACGACAGTGTTTGTGTGTGCAAATGAAAAGCAGACGTCTCTGTCAATCGTTTACGTTACCAAATCTCTGCGATAAGTTCATCAACATTATGCCTTACTCTTTTAAAATCTCTATCAAACCTTGATGAGGAAAAAAGTTACGAGGAACCCTGCTTTCATGTTAGATATATAGTCATTTTGGACAGTTTTTCTGAGCGTTTTATTGCCTGTAACTGCTAATGTACTTGAGCACACAAGTACACACACAAACCTCAGGGTTTCCACACAACATGATGTGATGTAATTATTGTTCATAAACCATTCAAAACGCGCGCCTCGTAGGCAGGAGGCGTCTCACCTCGTCCTGAGAGAGGCGGCTCTGACTGCGCAGCTGCTGCAGCTCTGTACTCAGCTCTGTGTTTCTGTCTTCCTGCTGGATCAGCCGCTGCTGCAAGCGTGTCATCTCCTGACTGCGCTCAGCCAGCTACACACACACACACAGTAGTAGCGGTAGTTATAGTAATAATAACTAGAAAAAGAAGAAGCACTAGAAAAAGCCATCGACTGTAGAAAACATGGATGGCGTGGCTCCACTGCTTCCCATTCTACAGAAATGGAGCCAAAATAATTCCACCATGCTGACAAATTTGGAGCCAGATTCTGCGCAGCTGGGACGAGATTCGAAGGTACGCCCGCTCATTTGGCGTATCCGCCCGCTGGACCCGCCCCCTTCTCACAGTGCCAAGGTTCATCACATTGCACATGTCTTCAATGTGGAACTCAATCTTGCATCTACCCAGAGAGCTTAAATAGTTTTAGCTGGAGAGATTTCATTAATATGGAAGAATTTATCACGTGCACATGAACTGGAAATTCGCTCATCACACCAGTGCGGAATGCACATGGCTATTCCGAGCGCTCTTTAAACTAGCCGAGTTATTAAATGTATCCCAATGTTATTTGTAGCGTATGTGTTCACTGACGAACAAATAATGCGCAAATTTAAATAGCTGGTTGGCTGGACGTCGTTAAACTAATATAGCTATCGAGGTGGATATATGGCTTGGCGGCTAGCACGATTAAACTAGCATTTTCCTGTGAAACATCTCAAAGTTTCAAACGCTTGAAATAGAAATGCCTAACGTGTCCATAAAAGTGCAAATAAGTAGGTATATGACTGTAATGATGTTAGCTGGATAACTACATCTGATCTCTTCCAAGCCAAAGCCGTCAATCGCTTCATTCCCATTCACTTCATTGCAGCCACGCCTTCTTACGATGTAGTGGAATAAAGTTGTACAAAACTAATTTATGGAGTAAACTTAAAAATGTGCAGAGGTCAGCACAGGGAGAACTGCCTGTTTGACTAACACTGTAGATGGAAAGACAGTGACGTGGAAAACAGGCTGTTGAAACACATTGGCGTAGAAAATTTGTACTGCAGCCAGCCAGCAGGGGCGCCAGACCTGTAGTGACTCCCCTTTTTTAGAGCCGATGTCCATGTTTTCTACAGTGGATGGTAGTAGCAATGGTATTAGTTGCAACAGTAGTAATAGTATTTCAGACTAAAATGCATAAAATACTATGGATTAAAAACTTTAGTATGTTCACTGCTGTTGCTCTTTAGTGCTATAACACACTTGATCACATTTTACAATTCTGTTTAATTAATTAAAGCTTATTAAAAGCAGCAGTGACCTCTTGGCTGAAAGTCTCGATGCGAGCGTCTCTCTCCTGCAGCTGCGTCCGCTTGTCTGCCTCCTCCTCCTCCAGCCTGAGGGTGGCGCTGTGTAGCTCACACACCCGCTCCTGCAGCTACACACACACACACACACACGGACAGACAGACAGACAGACAGACAGACAGACAGACAGACACACACACACACACACACACACACACACACACACACAC
>JAQQZR010000007.1:21484192-21504832 GCA_030068235.1 Notoglanidium macrostoma
ACAGACAGACAGACAGACAGACAGACAGACAGACAGACAGACAGACAGACAGACAGACACACACACACACACACACAGAGAAAAAAAGACAAAAAGACAGGTGACAATCACACGTGAGGTATCTCCGGTCTTCGTCATGTGTACCAGAGCGTTATTTAAAGATAACCGCCGGAGGATTTGCTCACACGTCGGTCAGATGATAGATACAGTCTGTTATGAGTGACAGATATTAAACTGGAATTACAGAGATAAATTTTCAACTGTAATTGAGTAAGGAACTGCATCAGATCTGTTAAAGCTATTAAAGATTTAGATTTAAGTTGCATACAGATGAGCAGTCGGCTGATCGATGTGCTTCGCTTCCTGAGAGGGGGGAAGAAAACCCGACAGATTTCTTCAGTATCTGTGCAGGTCTGGGTCACATTTAGCTAAATCTTTCCCTGAGAGGTTTGGAAGTAATTACTACGGTGTGAAGGAGAAATTCGGAGGGAACTTAATTGAATTGGTACAGAATTACCTGTGGAAGCACTGTTCGAGTGTAATAAATGTGCTATGTCTGATTTAAAAGAAAACCCACGAACAGCTTGTTGTAATGTGATGCGTATCTGTATGGACATGAACTTTATAGCCATAAACAGTTGCCATTTAACACTTACTGTTGGGTTTTGTTTTGTACAAGCGTCACTGCTCTGCAGTTCTATTTATACTTTAGGTACCCAAGCAGGCTAACTAACCTAGCTAATATTAGTGATGGACCGATCCAGGTTGTTGTTATGGTAACGTTATAATTTAACAAATGAATGTAGACTCTCATAACGGATCCCACTCACAGCAACGTGTAAGATATTAGAGCTAATTACTCAAGTTAGATCATTCCGATAAAATTGACGTCCCTAATTTGCATATCCATGCATATTGACAGATCTGTTTTTAATACGGGTATAGCTGCAGCGATTTTGAGCAAATTATTATTCGTGATGGATTAAAAATAAGGTTTATGACGACATGGGTTTGAATACGGATGATGTAAAATGAAGAGTACGTGCATGTACCTGTACGTGTGTACCTGTTTTCTGACTGTTTCCAGGTCAGTTCTGAGCTGATCTCTCTCAGCCTCCAGGCTGTCCTCTCTCTGACGTGTCCTCTGTACCCAGTCCAGCTGTTCCTGCTGCCGCGCCTGTTCCTGTGCCAGCTCCACACGCAGCGCCTGAGCCATCGCCGAGTGCTCCCTCAGCTTGCACACACATACACACACACACACACTTATAGCATTGTGCATACTCTCTTATCCATAGTGACTTGCAAAAGTGCTTGTTTGTTTACTTGGAAGAGAAACATGTCCTTATGCTACTGCACATCAGCCCCAATCTGAATATATATATATATATATATATATATATCACACAATAAGGAGCCCAGTGGAAAGTAAACAGCACTGACGGGTAAACACACCAAGTTGCCCAAGATGGCGATGAGCTGAACAAGCACTGCACCCTTCTGGATGCACTGCAGGGCTGAAGAGGGCTTGCAGGACTGATAAGTGATTAGCTATGATTAGAGACATATACGCTGTTAAAGGAGCCATAAGTGATTTTTAAAAACAGGTAAATAATAATAAAAAAACAGCTGAACTGGGGGTTACTGTCTGTGTAGAGTTGAGCACGTTCTCTGTGGGTTACTAGGTTCTCTGGTTTCCTTCCAGCTCCAATAAACTATGTCGGTTGGTTACTCTAAAGTAAGTGAGTGTGTGAATGTGTGCGCGTGTGAGATGCCCTGCAACAGGGTTTTCCTGTCTCACAACTAGGATAAAGCGCTTACTGAAGATGAATGAATGGATGAATGTAAATACATCCTGACTGCTATCACGTAGCTAGCAAAATCACTTACAGCAGCTTTAACTCCGGTCAGTACTGATTAGTGGAATGTTTTACGGTGGCGAGAGCTCGGGAACTGAGAAAAAGCGGAATCGCTGAACGTTCACGAACGTGTCACCAGACAAACGAGCACTAGAAACTTCTTGTCCTCTTTGTTCAACGAGGATGAGGTGGTTGTGATTACCTGCTCCTGCATGTGTATGAAGCTGTCTTTGGCGCTACTCAGCTCCTCCTGGAGCTCCAGGTTCTCCTGCTGCAGCCGTAAAGCCTCCTGCTGGGCGCTGAGCTGAGCCTGCTTGCTGCTGCCAGCCTCCAGCTTCACCTGCTCCAGCTGAGTCCTGCAGGTGAGACGAGAGTACGAAACTTGCACACCTTATCACGGTGTATAAATAAGAATTTGACAATACAGATAAAGAGATAGAACATCGTGTGAGTACGGGATCACAGCCGGGAAGCGAACGCTGTGAAAAGGCTGGTGTACTTTCACCGCAGCTTATCGAGCTACAGTCCTCGCTTTCTCCACAACATCTAATTTGCTGGAATTCTCCATCTCTCCACTGTTTAATCAGGCTCAAGGAAGCTCACTCTGTCTTAATTGGAGTGCGATGCCGTGCAGAAACGGTGAGAAAGGTTGTTGGTTGTAATCAGACAAGGCAAGCTTAAACATTTAATGAACGAGCCCCGAAGCTAATTAGAGGTGGGTGGAGGATGAGCTCAGCCACCGATGGAGCGTGAGGGCCTGAATCACGGCTCGGAAAGCGTCAGCCGGAGCAGCTAATCCAATTAAAGTCCCATCACATCTCTCTCCCTCGTTCGCCTTTATCAGCAACTCAAAATGAGCACGTAAAATCACTCCACATACAGATGTGTTACAGTGTCGCTCATTCATCCTAATGTTCCACTCTCTCCGGCTGGCCCCACACGGACACTCTAAAGATTTATACCTCCGAAGCAGGCTTTATACCCCTTGTTTCAGTGGATAATCACTTAAATATAAAGACTGTTCTGTACTCGTTCCAGGAGTCTTAATTCACAGTCTGCTCATGCTGAACAACCTTTCAACACTCTCAGTAGTTTCTGTCTACACCTGTATTCTGTAACGATTTATGTCTTCTCACCCAGGACAAGGATGGTCACGGCGAGGTTTCTTCCGCACGTTGTAATAAAAAAAGACTGTTTCCTCACGTCTGCTTTGCTTGTCAGGGATCTACATCTTCATCCGGATTTCTGTAAACCTACTGTGTGTTAGATCAGAAATGACTATTTTTGAGTGCTAACGTTTAAAAAGAAATGACTGGGAGTCACATTCAAGCAATGTTTAAATGAATAGATCATTTTAGTCTTTTAATAGCCTATTTTAGTCTTTTCACGATCATGACACTGCAGCTCAGGGGAAGAAAATAAATAAATAAATAAATAAATAAAATCCATATTTCCCCGTCCTTCTACCTCCAGCTAGCGTCATGTCTCAAATCAATACATTTGTACTATTCTAGTCTGTTATTATGAAATAACAGTTTTTGATCTTTTTAGTTAGCGTCTGGAATTTTAAAAACCTCCCGGGTCACCTTCAAACCTAACGAAAGCTCTGCGTGCCACCATTCTGGATATTTGAGCTCAGTAAATATTTTTGAATGTCAGAGTTTTCGATTTGAGATGTAGCTCATGACAACAATCATGATGACTGGAGGGTTTTAAGAGCGTCAGAGCTCTTTAGCGTGTTTAAAATGGCTAAACGTTTTACAGTTCGACTCGGAGACCTGACGGACAGGGTGATGTCTCGGCTCGGACGTGCTGTCTAGAGGACGTCGTCTTTAAATCGTCCATACGTACATAAGACACGCGGATAATAATACCACTGTTTGTCCTATTGTGTTGTCTAAAACCCAAATGCTGCTTTTCCTTTGAGTCAGTAGTATTTTTGCACATGTACAGAATATTTCTGATTTTAGCTGAATCCTACATAGTGGACCTTTAACTTGTACTTTAAGTACTTATTATACAGGTGATAAATCACACTTTGCGAGATTTTAATTAAGACTCGTGGTATTTTCGTTTAAAATAGGAACATGCCACACCGTAACACTGCAAACACGGAGCAACTCCGTGACAGTCGAGAAAAGAGAAGGAGAAGACAATGACAGGACCGGTCACCAGACTGAGGAAGGTGTATTATGAAACGCTGCGTCACTTGTTCGATTAGGTGTGTGTGAGAAACTGAGCTTAAAACCCTGCTTTCCTTTATATATTTCTCTCCCTCTTTCTCTCTCTCTGTCTCACTCATTGACAAACCGACCACGGTAACAGCTAATCGATCTCCGGCGCGATTCCCGAGCCCACCCTCGCCAGGATGATCAATATCCCTGGCAATTAGAATCCCCTATCTGCATGGCTGCAGGGACCTCGCCGCGTCTCCACGGCCCACAAACACCCAATTTAGTCCTCAGCCTATCGCTTAATTACTAAATCCCCCGTAATGCGTATTGGCAGGCGGACGGCGGTGCTTTAGCGCTAGCTCCTACGCCTGACTGAACAAGTGACCTTTGGCAAACGGCTGGCTAAGATGCTGAGAAGTCGCTGCTGCGTGTCGTCTCGTGATTGTTTAAACATCTGATCTCGAGGTGAGGCCGTGAACCGATGAAGACCGCGTGTGTGTGGAAATGCTCTGGAGGCTGAGCAGGAGATAACAGCCTGAGAACTTTCCAGACTGAGCCGGAATTGAATTTCGGCTTTCGTCCCGAATAATTGTGGAGAGGATCTATATTCTCGGTTCTACATCAAGTCGATCTGCACGTACTGTACGTCTTGACGACGATATTCACCAAGTGAGTGTGTGTTTGAGGTGTACCTGCCGTCGTGGAGCTCCTGCTCGCTGGATTCCAGTCTCTGCTGGACTCTCCTGAGCTCGGCATGAAGCTTTCTCTGGGTCTGCTCAGCCCGGACCACCTCAGCTACCCGCTCGGCCAGCTGCTCCTGCGCTCGCTGATGCCCGCCCTCCAGCAGCAGCACCTTCTCCTCATGACGAGCCAGCTCCTGGGCTGGACACCCAACACACACACACACACACACACACACACACACACACACACACACACACACACACGTACACATAAAAAAAAAAGATTTGCCTGCAAATATGGTACAAATGATGTCCAGACACTATAAAACATAATTATTTAATACAAAAATTCAGGCAGTATATTATCACTCTGGGTTCCCACCGGTGTCTCTGCAGCTACTCCGGGCCTCCTTCAGCTCGTCACGGATCTGCAGCAGCTGTGTGCGGAGCTTGCCGCACTCGTTCTCCCTCGCTCTCTTCTCTTTCTTGGCCTGCCGCAGGTCCGCCTGTAGAGCCTGAATGGTGGCGGCGTGCCTCTCTGCCTCCGCTGCCTTGCCTCGGATCTTATCCCGCGCCTGGACCAGGTCTGCCTCACACTGCCTCAGGAGCGTGTCTCTTTTCTGCACGGCCTGCGGGACATGGCGACGCAAACGAACCCATGCTCTTATTCACGGTCACTGCCTGCTTTCTGCGTTCTAATGAGAATGACACCCTAGCTAAGAGCTATCTATTCCTCAAGCAAATAAAAGGGACATTTACGTTCTCCTAAGCTAGCTTCGAAAGGGCGGGGTTCACCTCGACGCTATTGATGTTAACGTACGCGTCACATGCTCGTGAGGTGATTTTATTTAAGTTTCATTTAACTAGGCTGTTGATTAACGTAAATCCACCGGAGCAGAGAGCAATCATAGTGTGTGAAGGAGGGGGAAAAAAAAAAAAAAAAGCTGGGTGTCGGATGATGCATGTTCTGGGGAAACGACACGACTCGCAGGAGACATTCACAGTTCATATCGTGGGTGAGTAGTCGAACCTTGATCTCGCACGACTAGGATTTTCTTGACGAAATCCAAGTCATATTTTTAAAAAGCTTGTTGTCATTAAAACACAACATTAACATTAACCTTGCAGGTACTATTAAAGTTCCTGCGAACGTTTAGGATTTTCATAAAGCACGCAGCTGATGTTTGTAACCACACAGAGCAATAGAAAAAGTTGGCCTTGACTCTGTGTCTGCGTTTGCTTACGAGCTTTAGCGAGGCTATCTGTGTGTGTGTACCTGCTCTTTCTGTACACACTGCCTACGAGCTGCCTCTAGTTGTTCCTCCAGCTCGGTGACTCTGAGCTCCAGAGCGTCCACGTCAGCCCGTCTGCTCTGAGCCTCGCACGCAGCATCCGCCTGGAGCTTCCTCATCAAGTCCTGCAGCCTTCGCACCTCTGACACACACACAAATTAACCCATAGGGCATTGCAATTTGTCATGTATATCGCTATAATTGTAAGAAATGTCAGGGGTTTTTTGTGCTTTTTTTCTAAACTGAGTGTAATCCAGAAAATGACAGAAACGTTCAGCATTCTCTCCAAACTTCATGTCTTGTGCGTGGACTAATATCCCGAGCATAATAAACTAAAAGAAGAAAACAGAATTTCAGTTCATGACTGCGGGACTTCTGCACTCCTGAATCTCTGACGGAGAACGGTGACATCGTTGTAGATGTTCGCCAAACTCACAGGGGGAAAAAAAAGCATGCAGTTTGGCACATTTTCATTTCTAATATTTAATCTTGTTTGAAAATGATTTGATTATAATTTTCTGTTTAATGTGCAGCATGAGCGAAAAAAAGCGAGAGACAGAGGCAGGTAATGAGAGACGGAGAGAGGAGAGACAGAGAGAAAGAGACAGAGGTAGACAGACAGAGAGAAGAGTGAATGAGTGAGAGAGAGGAGAGACAAAGAAAGAGTGAGACGTGCAAAGTGGGACAGAGACAGAGGAAGAGAGATGGAGGGACACATAAAAACGGGGAGAATCAGAGGCACACAGACAGGCTGACGGAGAGAGAGGGAAAGTGAAAGGGAGAGACAGAGAGACGGGAAGTGAGAGATAGAGAGGAGGAGGAGAAGAGTGAGTCCGTGAGATACAGACAAAAAGTGGGACAAAGAAAGAGAGCGAGAGAAACAGACCGAGAAAGTGAGATGGGCAGAGAAACAAGCAGACAGACAGAGAGAGCGACAGAAATAGACAGAGTTAGAGAGACATACTGTACGTACAGACTGAGAGAGAAAGAGACGGGTAGAAAAAGACAGCGTGAGACAGAGAGGGACGGACGAAGCAAAAAGAAAACATTCCGAAGTAATGGAATGTAAAGAAAGTAAATTGATATTTAATTAGACGAATAAAAACAATTACACTGTTAACAAGCAGCGGAATTCTCATGACCGCAGGACCCAGCGTTCATCACGACCCACACAGAGAGTTCCACACAGAACCTTCACGGGTTCCCCAGAGAGACAAACTGAGGAATGTTTAGGTGCTAGATTTAACTTTTTATAGTAAGAAATGGTCAGTTTCAGTGGCGTGACGATGGAAAAGCATTTGGAAGACGAATAGCAAACAGACAGCAGGAAGTTGCACTCACCCGCCACGCTGCCATCTCTGAGCTGCTTCTGCGCCTGGGCTTCCTCTTTGAGCTTCTCCAGCTCTGAGTGACAGGTTCCAGAGCGCTCCAGGGCCTGGGACAGTGCCTGGACACACACACACAATCACCTAACTGTTCCTGAGCCTCAGGGGAGGTGCAGAGAGGCTGGAGGCAGGAGAGCAGTCCACTTGAGCAGTGAATCCCCCCTCACTGCCCTCAGGCCGTCTCTCCATCTCACCTCTCCTCTCACTTAGTGTCCACTGCACATGCAAAATGTCCCATGCATACACCCACCCGCTTCCTGGCAGGTGCCACCTCAAATCTGACAAGTGCAGGACGTGCACGTGTCCCATCTACTAATTATAACGCCGACCTGGAGCTCATGTGTGTCATGTCAGATGTGTGTATAAGCTGCAGTCTCTCCTTTCGTTTAATCCATTTCCTTTTTTTGAGAGGGATGTGAAAACTTTTCTGTTCTCTCAACAATTTCACTGTCCCTTTTCCACTTGTTAGGGCATTACTGGCTAATTTGTCCTTCCTGTACATTTCCTCTAAATGGTATTTTCACACTGCAAAATATTATTATTATTATGGTTTGAATGCTATTCTCGTGAAAGCTCTTTTCATAATAGTCATGTAATCCTACAGTTTCCTAAATACCCTCACGTCGCTTGATTATCCTCATGCCTCTGAACGGGCGCATCGTCTATGACATCCTTACCACACCACATCCTTTCTAAATTGTGTATCAGTTTGCTAATTAAGTTCTAAATATCAATAAATATTCTGTCCATTATTAAAGGGGGTGGACGTTCACATGGATCAGATGGAAGAGATCAGAGCCTAGAAAACGTCTGAGTAAATGATTCAGAAAGAACAAATCTGAAATACTGAAATGTACAGTAACATTTCATATAACACAACACTGTCGCAGCATTATTAATATTCAAAAGTCAACTTATTAATTAATAAATCTGTGTGACTGAAATATGGGTGTAAGTTTTAAAGGTATCGGACACCCAGAAAGAGAGAGGGAGAGAGCGGGAGAGAAAGAAAGAGAGCGTGAGAGCAGGAGAGAGAGAGTGCGAGAGAGAGTGCGAGAGAAGGAGAGAGAGAGAGAGGGGGCGAGAGAGTGGGAGAGAGAGGGGCGAGAGAGAGAGAGAGAGGGCGAGAGAGCAGGAGAGAGAGAGAGAGAGAGAGAGAAAGAAAGAAAGAAAGAAAGCGTGAGAGAGGGAGAGAGAGTGAGAGAGAGTGCGAGAGAAGGAGAGAGAGAGAGGGCGAGAGAGTGGGAGAGAGAGGGGCGAGAGAGAGAGAGAGAGCAGGAGAGAGAGAGAGAGAGAGAAAGAAAGAAAGAAAGCGTGAGAGAGGGAGAGAGAGTGAGAGAGAGAGAGGGTGACAGAGGGAGAGCGAGAGAGAGAGAGAGAGAGCAGGAGAGAGAGAGAGAGAGAGAAAGCGTGAGAGAGGGAGAGAGAGTGAGAGAGAGAGGGCGACAGAGGGAGAGCGAGAGAGAGAGAGAGAGGGAGAGAGGGCGAGAGAGAGGGCAAGAGTGGGGAGAGAGACACTAAGAACGAGGGAGAGAAAAACTGTGAAAAATAGAGTTCAAGTACGAGAGAAAGAAAGAGAGATTGTGGGGAGACAAAAATAGAGAGAGAAAGAAAGAAAGAAGGTAGGTCAGACAGTGACCGATAGAGAGAGACAGAAGGAGGGAAAGCGTGAGTGAGAGAGTGTGAGAGAGTGAGAGTGTGTGTGCACTTTTGACATATGCAGATAAAAACAGCAGCAAACAACTTTGACTAAACTGAGTGCTCAATAAAAAAAAATTATAATAAAGATTTGGGGTTTAAAAAAAAAAAAAAAAAGGGAAAATGGATGGCAGAAATGTTGGTGGCAGAAGTTGATGTCTGACCCTCCCTCATTTTACCCCATTAAAATAACGAGGTGTCACGAAGGCTGTGGTTCGGTGGCTGACACCCGTCAGAACAAATCTATATTTCATGGCCACTTACAGATGTATAAATAGCCAAATGAGGGGCTGTAAGTGTGTGTAAAATGCCACTAAAAGGTTGCTGGTGGATGGCGGGGACTGTCAGCACGGCCAGCGGGTAATCAATCAGCGGCTGGTGGCAGGAGAGGGCCAGTAAATCACGCTGATGCTAACGCGGAGCTGCAGCTACAGTAAGACGCCAGCGCTTCACCTGATACGACAGCCTGACGGATCGCTCCACTACAGTCCATTAAAGCTCAACGACGCTGCCACAACAAACTATTAGTCACACGGAGCCGGGCCGAGACTGTCGGGACGGGGCTCGGGACGGAGACAGGGAATGCTGACACACGGTTTGAGTTGAGTTTGAGGAAGTCACCTGTTCCAGTTCGCGGATGCGACACATTTGGGACTCGTAGTCCGACTCGGAGTGCATGTGAGTCGCTCTGTAAAGAGAGAAATCAGACTGGAGCTTCAGCGCAGACTCCTCCTTCTCTTCCACCTGGAAATAAATGATAGTCACAGATATACTGAATTTGTTAAAAGAATATTTCAAGGTTTTTCGGCCTTTGCAGAAGCGAATCTCTCAGCGAATCTCCTCCTTTGTGTGATTCAATTATTGCATAAACTAATAGCAGAAATATCAATGATGAATGTGGTGTGCTAATATTTTAAATGTTACTGAGAGTCCTACATTGGAATACAGTGGTCCTATAACATAAATATGTACTAGCGTGGTTAAAGTGTAATGCTTATTTGGGTTTGGGAACTGAATACACTTATACACTTTGTGGTATTGTGATAAATTGGGCCTTTACCTCCAAATAATATCACTTCTTTCCGCATGAAAGCACCAGAAAGTCTATTTAGCAGTGATAGAAAAACACCGTGTGGAAGAACACAGTGTGATGTTGGTTGTACTGCGTCTTTTCCATTCTGTGAATTATTCTGACAGCTGCGGAGAATTCAAGGCTGTAATGACGCCAGCGGCGTACTGACGTACTATTTAATGCGAGAGTGTGTGGTTTAGGATAGAGGTGTGCACAGGGGACTAGCATCCCGCGGGACACGAAAACAACAAAAAAGAAAATCACTGGAGAGGGCAGTTTTTACTTTAATGAGGGTGAGAGTGGGCAGTCAGATAGGAAACTCCAGTGTTCAAAAACGACTATGTTTATTAAAGTACGTTCATTCAATCATCTATAGCAGCTGATTTATCCTGGGCACTGAAATGAATACATAATGTTTTAAAGGAAATATGAGAGAGAGTGAGTGAGTGAGTGTGTGTGTGTGTGAGAGAGAGAGGTAGAGTGAGTGAATGAGTGAGTGTGTGTGTGAGAGTGTGTGTGTGCATGTGAGAGAGTGTGTGTGCGTGTGTGTGTGTGTGAGAGAGAGAGAGAGAGAGAGAGAGAGGTAGAGTGAGTGAGTGAGTGTGTGTGTGAGAGAGAGAGAGAGAGAGAGAGAGAGAGGTAGAGTGAGTGAGTGTGTGTGTGTGAGAGAGAGAGAGAGAGAGAGAGAGGTAGAGTGAGTGAGTGAGTGAAAGTGTGTGTGTGTCGCTGTGCTAGTCAACACTAGTGATCTGTCAGCTCTGAGACAGAAGAGCGAGCTAGCTGAACCACTTTATCAAGATGTGTGTGTCAGGTGTGTGTATTCTTACCAACTGATCAATAAGGATACTTCTCTAACGCTGCCTAATAAACAACACTGTCTCACAACGCTGAGTGATTGTCTGTCTGTCTGTCTGTCTCTCTCTCGCGCGAGCTCTCTCACTCCGCAGGCGGAACGTTTACTCAGTTAAAGACAGTTTTTGAGTGCCTGGGACTGCATGTAAAGTCATGCAGATTCTCTAGCGGGTGTTATGTGGCCTAAACTTGAAGAGAGAAGATCAATACAGCCTGCGTGTGATGCAACGTCTAGAGGCTGCTAATGGAGCGATGACCCCTACTCTGAGGAGAAGAGGAACGAAACGGGCGGACACGTCATTCTGGAGGAAGGGAGAGGCTTTCGTCCCTCTGTGTGACATTCACGTAACATCAGAGAGTGTCGCAGGTAAACCAGAGCCTCTCAGAGAACCAAAAATCAATACAAACTCCAAGTCCCAGAATCCTGCTGGAGAGAGTGGCCGCTCATGCCATCCGGCCTCTCCAGTGCTTATCACGTAGCCGCGTATCATTTTCTGTCCGGTCTACGTGTCGAAACACACGGAGTCGAGACACTCGGCACTTAGCAGCAGCGGTTCACTTGTGTTGTTTTTTTTTTTTTTTTTTAATGGACGTAAAAGGCTTAAGATCTGGTTCAGGCGTGAGAGCTTAAGTGTGCCATCTAGTGACATCTTGACAATGAAACTATTAGTTTTGAGTAACGCATCATCATCACGCGGTTTCATCGACAGCATGAAAAGAATGAAAACGATCACACACACTTAAAGACAGACAGGCAGATGAATTCCTGATTTCAATGAAAAAAAAGGGTTTCATGTCCGTAATGTCATTCTAGCTTTGCGTCGTGTCATGTTCATCGCCGGTTCTCATTCTGACCTGACTGTGCAGGGCGGCCATGTTGTCTCGGAGTGCGTCAACGATCAGCTCACAGTCCTGCGTGTGGGCGTGGCTTAGCTCCAGCTCCCTCTGTGTGTCTCTCAGGCGCCGACTCAGAGCGGTCAGAGCCTCGTCTCCGCTCTCCAGCTGAGCACAGCGCGCCTCCACATCGCCCTGTAGAGCCACGATCTCTGCCTGTAGACGCACCACCTGCTCCTCCCGCTCTACCGCCTGAACACACACACACACACACACACACACACACAGATTCCTAAAACACCACCACTGGCCTAAAGGTCATGTGTCTCATGGAACAGATCCTAACATTTTACCAGAATCGCCAGAATGAAGCGTAAACTGCACAGAAATTCATAAACACCACACACTGTTACGCTCTATAACGGGAACTTTATTTAAAACCATCTATAACGATGTTCTGATCGTGCAATCTGAGAGCTTGGTGCAGGATTAGCAATAACGTTAATAACGTCTCGCAAATAGAAAGCGATGGCGTTTGAAAGCAAAAAAAAAAAAAAAAAAAAAGGAACGGACCGCGTCTTTACCATCTAAAGACTAAAGGTCTAAACGCAAATCAAGTTCATTTAGCAAATAAGCAAATTCGCTTCAGCGGGAAGAGAACGCAAAGCGAATAAGCGTCCAACATCTTTCCCCTTATGATCGATGTTTTTCACGTTTTCTTTTTTTTTTTTTATTTTGAACAACTTTCACCCTTAAACGTACTGTTTGTGAGTGTGGATTGTTTTATACTTTGAAACTTTTATGTAAAGTACTTTGGGCCACCTGGGCTCTGCTCTGCCTCCGGTCCTCCTCGTGGCTCCGCAGCGTGCTCTCCAGCTCTGCCATCTTGCTCACACAGGTCTGACATTTCTGCTTGTAAAGCTGCACGGAATCGCTGAGTAGCTGCAGCCGGGCCTCTGCGTCCGACGCTGATCTTTGAGCTTCGAGTACGTCGGCCTTCAGCCGCGTCAGCTCCGAGTCCTGAGAGCGTAGAGCTGCTTCCTTACGGGAGACCTGCGAACGTCACAACACACACACACACACACACACGTTCAATGTGTTTTTACATATACAAGTTTCACCCGTTTGAATGGAATGCTGATAGGTCTGTAACTGAGCACCTAAAAGGTGAGCATGTAGGTACCAGTATGGAGCGACAAAACACAATAATGCACCTGGCTGATATGTAAGAGGTTCACCTCGTCCTCGGCGTCTCTCTGCTGTCTCTGCGTCGACTCCAGCTCTCTGTGCAGACTCTCCAGATTTGCTCTGTGCTGATGGAGGCGACTCTGCTCCTCCCGCAGCTCACTCCTCAGCCCCTGCACCTCCTTCTCCCGGCTCTCCCTTTGGTCCTGCGCCTCCTGCTGCCATCGCTGTACCTCGGCACGGAGTTCACACAGCGCCTCCCGATGGCTCTCACACTGAAAAGCAGACTTATAGCTCAGGTGGAATAATAAAAACAAATCTTCACACAAAAGAATTTAGTTAAATGGTATGAAATGGTTACAATCAGGGCCTTAATACCATGGAAATAACCACAAATTCCGAAACCCTGACATCTACATAATCTGAATCAACAACCTGAGGAGGATACTATTTAAATGTCACACTTTTGAGTTCGGAAGTTTATCAGGTGCATGATGACCTCAGCACTCAGCTAACAGGCTGAGCTAACGCTAGTGACTGTGTTCATGCTTGTTGTTTTCTTGTCAACCTCATCAAAAAACACTCAGGAAGTCCTGAGTGACATCAACGACTTTTTGACCAATCAGGTCACAGCTCAGCTGGCAAGTGAGGAAAAAAACTACAAACTGCACAAATTACAAACTGCTGCTGCTGCTGCTGGAAAAAAAAAAAAAAAAAAAAGAGTATATTTGCGTATGCACATATATACAGACGCTACATAAATATATACACGCTACATTGGAAATATTTCATATTTGATTGCCAGTATTCCAAGGTAGCAATAGGTGGGATTCGGCTGCAGTGTTCGGCACAGCTCTCTATTTTCTGAAACGTAACACCGCTTCGGCGTTTCTGTTTGCTCTTCGTGTCGTCTGGCTCAAATGTGAAAAATGTTTTTCCGTTTTGATTCCGCGTAATATGCCAGGTGCGAACTTTTCTGCGATATTTCAGTGCGCTTTTGTAAGTCACGTTTCCACCGCACAATTCCACGCAATTTCAAATTGCGCTTTAAGCAGGTTAATAAAAACCCGCTTAACGTAACTAAATAGAAGTGTGCGTGTGTGTTCGGGACGTTCGACCGATACGTGACGTCACGTCTCATTTGGACTCCGCAGTGCTGGGATTAAATTCGGTTTTTCTCATGCACGTGAACGTGTTTTGGACAGCGCGGCACGGATGGAGATTTAGTGTACATGTAAACAGTTCGCTCGCAGTTTGGAGTCAAAATGAATTCAGTCAGACTGACGAGTGTGTGCGTGTGTGTGTGTGTGTGTGTAATCACAGGCACAGATAAGCGTGCGGTAGCGAGCGGTGCGTCCTGCTCGCTCCGAGAAGCGCTCCTGTGGCACTTTAATGACAGCAGCTCGGCATTCGATTATTAGACTCCGGAGTGTAATATGCCAGATGGGATAATATTATTCTTTTCCTCCCGCTGATGATGCATTACAAAAATAAGAAGCGGTGGAACAGCTGTCTCGTCGGGGAAAAGTAATAAATCACACCGGCTCGCTCAAAACATACAAACACACCCATACATACACTGATATTAGCTTTGTGTGATTTATTCAGCTTGGTGTCCCCTCAGCATGCTGGTGTAAAACAGAATAGAGAGAGAGAGAGACAGAGAGAGAGAGAGAGAGAGACGGAGGGGGGGCAGATTGGTCTGCATTTGCCTTGCGAGCGTCATTAAGAGCGCTGCACTAATTGTGTTGTTTTAAGAGACTGAAATCCGATAATGACTCCATTAGTGACTCGGCTGCAGTGATGTCTCTCAGGGGCGGTGGTGAGAGGACGACGGGTGTGTGTGTGTGTGTGTTTTGGGTCTTAACTAAGAGAGAAAGAATTAAAGAGAGGAGTGGGGAGAAGGAACAAAGAACAAATGAAAAAAGAGGTGAGAGACGAGGAGAGACCGCGTGAACGTTCCCTGCGGGACGAGAGCGATAGAGAGAGAGAGAGAGAGAGAGAGAGAGAGAGAGAGAGAGAGAGGCGGACGGACGGTCAGGAGAGGACGACAGACGGATAGAGAGTCTAATCAATATTACACTCATGGCTGCATACATTAGCGCATCAATCAGTGCTAAGCTGCGGTGTAATTTTCTAACTCCCCTATTTCTCTCCCAACCTCATCACAGAGACAGACAACACCCCATGGCTATTTCTGATGAGCTTCAGTGGCTGAGAGAGAGAGAGAGAACGAAGGGAAAAAAGAAAGCTATTTCTGGAGCTCTCTCTCTTGCTCTCGTTCCACCACTGATTAATTTCCAAACTCGGCCAGCAGCGCCATTAGCATAAAATTTCCATGGATCAAGCCAGTGCAATGAAACCCCTTCATCAAGTCGCTTGTCAAACATAAAAATTTCAAATCTCATTTTGTTTCTAATATCATTTTCATACTGACAAGATGAGAAGGGGTGTGTGTGTGTGTGCGTGTGTGTGTGTGTGTGTGTGTGTGCGGAGGGAAAGGACGGGACAGAAGGAGAGACAGAAATGGGATGCTCCCAGGCACTGCACAAACTGAGTTATCAAACAAAATTAAAAGAGCTGTGAGCTGCTTTGCAAGTGTCAAGTGTTAAATGGGTCGACTTTTTTTTCGGTTGACGGCCAGAAATGTGGTTCGACACGGAGTCCAGCTGCTCGACACGGAGCCTCTTTATGCTCTTTTAGATAAAGAGGTCGCTCACTCATCCTCTTTGCATAATGCTGTAACCGGCCACACTCGCACAAACACACTCTTCTCCCTCCGGAGCAGTGAGCGGAAGGGGGTTTTATTTTTTATTTTTTAAATGCTGCAGTTATTTCTGTTTGTACCTGTCTGCAGTCAGTGGGGCTAATTCACAAATATAAAAGTCTATTGTTTGTAAAATGAGAACATCTCGGCTGCATACTTTTTTCCTATTTGTTTCGTCGTCTTCTTTAAAAGCTAACTATAAAATGGAACGGAAATGATGCAGAGGAAAAAACAGGAAGTGACCTCATCTGGTCAATTTTAACCCCTGACAGAGGTGGAGGGGGGGGGGAGGGAGGGAGAGAACTTGGTATTGTAAAAGCAGGAGAAGGTGAGGACGAGGCCTGTTCATTCACGAAGGAAAAGTAAAAAAAAAAACAGGGAAATTTGAGAAGGAAATGATTAGGTAACACTTACATTCCAAGCCTGTAACTTTCTGGTTTCCTCCATCTCACCATCGCACACACTCTCTCACTCTGATGCATCCTACCATTAATAAAAGCAATTTCCATACCTTTACTAAACGTACCCACACATGCCGACACACACACGCACGCACGCACGCACACCCTAAAGATAGTCATTAATTATGAAAAATAGCACCGCTCTGAAGGAGGGGTCCATTGTTTAGATTTAATAAGGATACGGAATCGATGCGATTGAATCAATCTTCCTTAATTAAAAAAGCGCTATATTGTGAAGCAATCAAGGTGCATAACCCAGATTAAAATAAATGAAGGAACCGTGCCACGAGCTGCGGCGCATAATTAAATGAGGCTAATTGGAATTCCACGGCGATGTGTGCCTCGCTGAAGCTGAAGCATGAGAGTGTAGGGGTGGGCCGCTCCCGAGAGATCCGTCCTACTGTAAATATACTGTTTATATCCACACACACACACACACACACCACATGGCCAAACACCAGCTCAATAATCCACTGGTGTTTTAATGGCCTCAGCAGCGTGCGGTTTAACCGGTCCAGTACAAGAGGACACACTGGGTGTAGTGCTATAAGAAAGAAATTGGTAGAAGAATTCAATTGTGTTAAAACATTTTACACCACTGCATTTAAACAACAATGGAACATTTCAAGACACGAGTATGCAGCAGCCAACGGTCAGATCATTGTGCCGCTTTGGCCACGCCCCCTACGCCAGGGCGTAAAGAAACAGAAACTCGCCATCATATATAAGGAACATTTTCTGTTTTGGCACCATCAGCTGACTGATTATTAGAATAGCACCCTTTTTTATTTTCTCCCGCTTTGCTTTTGTTTTCTTTCTTGAGCGTTCTTCTAAGTTTTAAACTCAGATTTGTTGTCTACGTCAAGTGTTGTCTAAATAATGGTCAGATCCCGACATTCCCTGTGATGTAAAAAAAAAAAAAAAAAATATATATATATATATATATATATATATATATATATATATATTATTCGAGAACTTTCTTGCACAGTATGTAGAAAATAGCGAAATCATTGCTGTTTTCACCACGCCCCCTCATGACGTCATCAAAAATAAATCATAAATCAACCATCACTGGAGTGGATGTGCATCTATTAAACATACAGGAGAAAATTCGGAATGAAGACGGATATCTGGAGTGACGAACGGGAAAACCTGAACAGGGTATTTATTCATCAACAGGAGTTTTTCTTGCACAGCCAGTGGACTGATTTCATCCACAACATGGAGAACATCCTGCTATAAAATGAAGAAGTCAGTGACGGGGTGATGTGCTGGTGTTCTCACCTGCGCATGAAGAGTTTCTTTTTCTAACCGGAGCTGGACGTTTTTGCGCTTTTCTTCCTCGAGCGTCTCCTCCTTGTGTTTCAGGAGCTTCTGCGATCGTTTCACGTCCTCCTGCATGGTCATGATCTCCTCCGCTTTAGATTCCACCTCCTGAACCTGGCCTGTGAGCTACACACACACACGACACACACGTGCACTAGATTTATTTATCTGCCAGCACGTAACGAAAGTAACGCAGGACAGAGAATTAGAGTAAATAAGTAATGACAGAGATGAGAAATGAGCAACTCTGACACTAAAGCTGATGCATTATTTCCGAATTACAAGCGCACCGTGTCATCGAGCCCCTCCGAAGGACTGACGTTCTGATGTCCTTCATTAGAGGGCCTTCAAAGATGCATGTGTCTCATGCCACGGTGCTGTTAAATTCTCGCTCCTGATTGGTCAGGCAGTGTCGATTCGTTTTCTATAACAGCAGCCCTGACAGTAGCGCAACCGAAAAATCACGGGATATTAACGTTCACGTTCTACTACGTTATCGTTTCTGTCGCGACAGCTCAATCACAGGGACTTCTATTGCAGATGCTCCGTATAAACTGATAAAAAATGTGTCAAAGTTTTCTGTAACGAGATATAAATGTGTCATTTAAGGAAGGAGTGCTTTATAGCAGTGAGACGGGAACTTTGAATGACGTGACGTGACGTGAATGAGAAAAGGTACTTTCCTTTTTCAAGGATGTTGCGCAACAACAAATGTAGCTACAAATGGATAAAAGTGTGAGGCTGTGTTCTGGCGAGGTATAAGAGGGGTGAAACAGTTCATGACGTGGTGCTATAGGAAAATAATCAACTCTGGCTTGGTAAAAGTAACTCCGCTTCAACACATCACTTGGTCATTGAATAATTTCCTTTAGCAGCATGATACGGAGTGTTCTATTCCTTACAAACCTGTGTTTTATGGAAAATGTGAACGAGTGCAGTGACATCGTCATTCATGATGAATGTGTGACGATAACGTCCCAAGTTTTGAACGTGAAACGGATTTGAACGCCAAGTATAAATACGCAAATACTCGTAAATCCAAGCTGACGCAGCCTCTTCTGTTGCAAATGATTAGATCCTCGGAAAACCAGACGGACAGGAACAGGGCGAATATTAAATAGAATGTATTTCTGCACGTACACGCGCGCACAAAGAACCTTTAACGTTCTCCGAGCTGTGATCACTTTGCAGAATTAATTATGGCGTGTGTGTACGCGAGTGTGAAATTACACAGAATTCCAAAGCGTGTAATTACAGGCAACAGAGTAAGCAAACAATGGGCTGTAAAAGCAGGCGAGCGTGTGAGGACGAGGACGAGGGGGGGATTTATCGCCGATCAAAGCTCATTGTGGTCCTGCGCGGAAGAGCTGCGGAGCGGCGTTCGTTCCAGGTCCGTCCCCTTTGCTGGAGTTTCACCAAAACTGTCTTTTCAGGTGCTTGGGGCGCGAAGTTTTTAACAAAAGCACAAAGAAAAAGTAAAAAGAAATAAAGTAATCGAGTACACCCCCCCCCAACCCTCTCGCTTGCTTACGGCTCACTCGCGTCCCCCTGCATTTTGTCCCATCTTCATCTTCAGATTAAAAAGACGTCTCCGCGCGAGTCTCAGAGAACGCTACACAAAGGAATGACTAACTAGTCTGAAGCCCTCCTTCCCTTCATGCTGGAGCGAAATGGGGGGAGAGACGGAGACGTGTGCCCTTCAGCAAAAATGAATTTTCCAATCGCAGTTAGTACTGCCATGAATAAATAAACAAATGAATAATTGAGAGGCGCGACATAAATAAATAACATCACAAACATTTCACCGGCGCTCGTAAGCATTCGGCGGATAACTGGAGCTGCATGCTAATGATAAAAACGCAACACGGGAACAGGTTCTGTTGCATTATTCAATGTTCCTTCGCTGAGAAAAAAAAACCCAAAATATAAATATAATATATATCAAGTATGTAGGAACTCAAAAGGTCCAGTCGGCACTGAAGTGACAGGAATGTCCTGTTTATAACACGTAAGGGCACAAAGTAAACAAAGTAAAACAAAGCAACGACTGGCCAGAGTCGGAGCTATCTGCTCGCTATCTGCGCTAACTGACAGACAGCAGTAAGGTTCGCTTTTATTCCTCGCTGTGATCTCGATCCTGCCCCTCCGCAGGCCTGCTGAGGCCTCAGAATGCCCCGGGCAGCTCAGGCCTGCTGCTCAGCGTCTGCTGAAGGGACGCGGCATCACCTGGTCATGGCAGGCTTTCACAACACCGCATGCACATGTACGGAGAATTTCAAAGCAGTCGATCAGAGGCAGGGCTCTCTGCTCTCCGCTGTTTACTTTCATGTTCAATTTGCAGCGAGTGCTCTCGGAGTGAAGGATAGGATTGATTTTATAGGTTTCTCCTGTTTACCGTCTCTCTCTCTCTCTCTCTTTCTCTCTGTCTGTCTGACCAAAGCAGAGCAGGTGAGTGAGATGGGAAATAAGAACCCCGAGAGTCTTGCAGCCCTTCAGAGAAGTATCATAATAATAATAATAATAATAATAATAATAATACGAGGAAAAAGAAGAAGAGGAAGAACAGAAAACAGAAAGGCAAGACAAGGTAAAGACGGTGAAGAGAAAAAAGGAAAGAAAAAGAAGAGGAAGGAAGGAAAGAGGAAGACGGACGAAGAAAAAAAGAGGAAGAAACAAAAGGAAGAGAAGGAAGAACGAGACGAGGAGGAAAGAGAATACGAGGGGGAAGAAGGGAATGAACGAGGCAAAGACGACGAGGAAGAGAAAGGGAAAAAGGAAGACGAGAAAAGAGAAGGAAAGGGGAAGGAGGAGGAATGTTAAGGAAAGGAAGAAGACAGATGAAAAAAGAAAAGCAGAGAGACAAAATGGAGAACATGAATTAGGAAGAAGAGGAAATAGAAAGGGGAAGGACAAGAAGAAGAGGAAGAAGAATAAAGGAAGGAGGAGGACGAGTAGGAAGACGGGGAGAGGCCGTGAGGCTTTCAGAAGGCGGGGAGAGGCCGTGAGGCTTTAAGAAGACGGGGAGAGGCCGTGAGGCTTTAAGAAGACGGGG
>JAQQZR010000007.1:21504896-21515888 GCA_030068235.1 Notoglanidium macrostoma
CGGGGAGAGGCCGTGAGGCCTTCAGAAGGCGGGGAGAGGCCGTGAGGCCTTCAGAAGGCGGGGAGAGGCCGTGAGGCTTTAAGAAGACGGGGAGAGGCCGTGAGGCCTTCAGAAGACGGGGAGAGGCCGTGAGGCCTTCAGAAGACGGGGAGAGGCCGAGAGGCCTTCAGAAGGCGGGGAGAGGCCGTGAGGCTTTAAGAAGACGGGGAGAGGCCGTGAGGCTTTAAGAAGACGGGGAGAGGCCGTGAGGCTTTAAGAAGACGGGGAGAGGCCGTGGGGCCTTCAGAAGGCGGGGAGAGGCCGTGGGGCTTTAAGAAGGCGGGGAGAGGCCGTGTGACATAAGGGCTTTTAATTCGATTTAAAATAGTCTTTGTAGGACGATTCTTAAAGGTCACACCTCATGTTGTGTGGAGGTCAGACGTTCCTGAGCGGCGCTCAGCTCTGCGGTTAACGTCAGCATGGCGTCGTCTCTGCAGGCCACCTACACACACACACACACACACACACACACACACACACACACATTCGTGTACTGTGCTGACACAAAATTATTCAGCATATAAATATTTAGCTTGAAGCTGAATAATAAGAGAATAAGCTTGTTAAGAAATAAACAACAGCGATGTGACCCCTCAGGGAAAACAAATGAACATTCCGTGCCACTGATGTGTCCACCCTGATGCTGCGGTCGTTGCGGTACCTCCTGCTGAGCTGTGCGGTGTTTCTCTGTGAGCAGGAGGAGCTGCTGTTGCTGTTCCTGCAGCTGGGACTCCAGTGTGTCCCTCTGTCCTTCAGCCTGCTGTAGGTCAGTCCTCAACCTGGACACCGACGCTTCTTCCTCCACCAGCTACACCACACACACACACACATATATACACACGCACACACGCACGCATGCACGCACAAAATAGTTGGCCATTTTGTTTTTTTCTTTTGTATTATATCTTGTAAAAATGAAGAAGAAGAAGAAAAAAGGAAAGGGAAGAAGAAGAAGAAGCAAAAGAGGAAGAAAAAGAAGAACTAAAAAGAGAAAATAGGAATAAGGAAAAGGGGAAGAAGAAAAAAGAAGAAGTGGTAAGTAGGAAAAGAAGAAGGATAGAAATAGAAAATAGGAAGAAGAAAAGAGGAAGAAAAGCAAAACTAGAACGTTAAAGAGGAAGAGGAGGACAATGAAGAAAAAGGGGAAGAAGGAACAGGATGAAGGAGGTTAGATCAGTTGGACTGGAGTGTGGCAGGAGCATGTAGGTGCTCAGCTGTACCTGGGAGTAGCAGGTGGTGTACTGCTGCTGTAGCTGCTCCAGTTCAGCCTTCAGCTCCACCACTCTCTGCTCCTGGCCTCTTCTCTCAGCTCCCTGTTAACATTTTTGGTAACATGACAAGCTGTGCTTTTCATCTCAACGTCAAAGAAGTGAGAGAAAAAAATATGAGAGGGAATGACTGTTCATGCGCAAACCGCTGTGGTATAAAAGGAGTAAAACACTTGTGCTTTTAAAAGAATATAATCAAGTTCAGGGTGGTGACAGTCACACCGCTTCATCCCATACCCATTCTCCGAGCTCTCTCTGGCAGCTCTTGAGCTCTCCAGTGACCCGCTGCAGTGCATCCTGGGAGATGACGAGCTGCCGGCACAGGTCGGCTTCCTCGCGGTCGCGGGTTCGCGCTTTCTGTCTCAGAGACTCCGCCTCCAGGCTCAGAACGGCTAAGCTGTCCTCACGCTCGTCGAGCTGCGGCCGTGCATTAAAAAAAGAACAAAAAACCCCACAAGACCAAGCGTCGTCAATAAATCTGACCAATCGGAGTTAATAAAGCCGTAATGGAAACAAAGCGCGATACACTGACAATCCAAAAAAAATTTTTAAATACAAAAGAATAATAATCGGTTAAAAAAAAAATAATAAAAGGAAATCATGAGCGCACAATGGCAGAGTAAGAGCTTCTGTCCATTTTGTTTCCACAATGTAATGCACGTTCACTGGCAATTTGTCACTTTAAGGAAATGGCTCGATTTGGCCCGTCTTCATTTAATGGCAAATGGCTAATACGGGCTCTGACCATGATGCTGCTCGCTCGCTGAAATGACTGTGGATTACACATAATTATCTGTTAAACTATCCCTCATCTCCCTGGTTCTGCCAATGTAGTAATCCAACATCCTTTAAAACATGATGGGGCTGGAGCTTCTACTGAAGATTAAATAGCACACCAATCACTTTGTCGATAATTACGGCGGGGGGGACGTAGAAAAGCATGGAACATTAGGAAAAATGTGTGCCAAGTGCGTTTGTTGGACTGACGTTTACCACGCACGCGTTTTCACTCCGCAAACCAGGTGCGGACTTATTTACGGTTCTGACGTCTAAATGAATTGATGGCTTCTTCACAAATGCACCGATTCAAAGGTTGCCATGAGTACCGAGTACCAGGTACTTCTAGCATTATAGTACTCAAATACGGCATTAATATCTCAAGTTACAACATCCTTGTTTCGCAGTGCATGCTACGTTTAAGCCGTAAATGTTGGCACCTCTGGGATGGGTTTTTCATCCTGGCTCTTTTCCACGCTAGTCTGTTTCTTCTTTCTTCCATGTTAAAATCATCCATCATCAACACTATCACACGATACTGAGAGACACGTCCGAGGGCGTTTTCATACCTGAGCGTGCACTCAGGGCCGATAGTGGGCGGGGCTCAGAATCGCAGGCTTGGTTTCACGTAGAAGGATTCCTTCCGGTGGATCGATTCCACAGGTCACGTTTTTGTGCAAAATGGTTCATCCTTTTGTGATTTCTTTTTTAAAATATTTTTTTCAGAAGAGGAGCCGTTCCCATATAACAAGGGCTTTCGTCATGCGGTCTGTTACGATACTTGTGTTTTTCAGGATGTTCTCAATCATTCATACAACAACGCCGAGCTAATTAATGTTCTCCGGTTCTAAGAACGTCTGGTTTAATATACATCAATAAGGCGCTCCGTCTCCTTCGCTGTCCAAAACCGTCACCGAACTTGAAACAGGAAGTATCTCGAAACTGAACCACTCCGCATGTGGCGCTTCGTGAAGACGGATTCCACGCTTGATACGGCTCACTTCAGGTTTCACTTGAAGCAAGTTCCAGACCGTTGTTTTAAATAAGACCAAAGACTGGTCCTCTTTTACACTTCAGCGAACGAACTGAATTCTCAAATGATAAGAATAGGAAATAAAACGTAAGCGTGAAAATGACGCCAGTCGCTGGAGGACACAGAAGGGACTCGGATCACGCTGTAAACGGTTTTTCAAATATCCAACGTGATTTTTTTTCCGGCTCAAAGACGAATCACAGACATCTTGCAAATGTCAGCAAATATGAGAAGTACCTGATGCTCTCAGCTTCTGTATACATGTGCGGTATGTGTGTTTCCCCTACAGACGCTAATGTGCTAATGTGCTGGCTCAGCATAAAATGTTAATGAACTACTCTGAGCTCATATGCATTTTAACTGGGCTCCCTGCGGCATTGGCGAGCCACTTTTAACGAGCCTCTGTGTCTCTTGACCTCCAGCGTCCGCCATGTCCTCCACTCTCTTCCTCATTTATCTTACACTTTACAATTACCCGTTTGTTTGTTTTTTTTCAGTCTTCACCCTGCTCATGCTGTTCTCCTGCCCATGCCCATCTTCTCTCCTTTTCAGGTCCTTCTTAAGGCTGTTTTTCCGTCCTGCGGCTAGCTCTTGTAGCTTCAGTATGCAAACTTATGCTGGGAAAGTGATGGTTACTCTAAAACCTAAACGTAAAAGGTGACCACGCAGTGTTTAATGTAAACACCGTATTGTGGCAGCCATCTTAGTCTCCACATACAAACTGTTAAAAAGCGGAGATCTGTAATGAAGTGGACGTCCGTGCACACACACCTGAGAATACAAAGCGGTTCAATCGTGGGGGAGAATTCGAGATGCTCTACAACCTTGTTAGACATAAAAAGAGACTCGGCGCTATTATTCACTACGGGGGAAAATATGCACTTAAACATTTTAGCTTGGGAATAAAATATTGGGTGTAAATACGTCGATGCATTTCTTTCTTTCTGCTCATTTTCATGAAGGCTGCCGATAATTTACGAGTTGGCTGTATCCGCAATATACTGCAACTCACAAATAACTAATAACCGACCTTTTTTTTTTGCTCCGGGTTACTATGCTGCGCGTCTATAAAAGTGCATGCGAGTATAAATGTGTAAACCTGTAATACAAAGCGCACTAGAATTTCCCGTCCGACTTGCATACAGTACTTCCCTTCATGCGAGCTTCTAAAAGCCTCTCAGTGTGGCTCACCTTTCTGAGCGCTCACTGAGGGAGCCGCACGATTTCTATTTCACCGACTGGCTGCAAATAAAACGCTCTGTGGCGCTATTCAAGTCTCGCAGCGGCAGGTTAAAGCGCCGGAGCCGGAGCAGGGACAAAACACAGAAAGAGATACAGTAGGAGAGCGCACAAACGCACGTGACACGACTTATACGTTTTCCTGACCTCCTTGGAAAATGTTTGAATGGTGACTCCACTCATCATGACCTCCCTGAACCTGTCTCTCTCTCTCTCTCTCTCTCTGTCTCACACACACACTATACTATACAACAGCCCCACCAGGAAGCGTGCAATCGACGGCCAAATCCGTGTCGAATTCAGCTTCCCCGCAGCCGCTCAAACAAAAATGTCTCGAGGGGCCTTTAATGAGTTTTCGACTCAAAGTGGCGACTTGTCCTTTACGAACCGACAAGCTCCTGTGGTGACGGGGCTGGCGCATAAAAGTTGGCGCGAGTGAAATGAAGGAGTGTAAGTAAGTGTGAAAATATAGTGCGGCGTGGGCCCTTGGCAGAGGCCTCCATTAATCAAGCTGTCTGCACTCTGTTTTGAGAGTAATCTTGTCCAACCACCGGAGAAGCACTTAGCGGTAAGTGGTGCATGGATGGCCTTTGAAGGCGGTGCTTTATTGAGGCCCCAATACACAGTGAGGCCACGCTGGGAAAACATTCTGACCCGGGCTCGTAGGCTCAGAGCTCACAGGTCTACACACCGCTCTCTCAAAAAAGCTATTTTAAGAACGTTACTCGTCCTAAAGATTATTATTATTTTTCACAGTGCCTCCGTATTCCATGTATGAAACTTACAACGACTCATGTTTTCGTTACAAACGTGAACCTCCATCACTGAGGCCGATACGATACACGCCTCATCTCGATACGATGCAGTTACAACACAATGCGATTGATCGCGATACGACGTAAAAGAATAGGATGCTATGCGATTCAATATGGTAGTTCTTCCTCCTCCATGATAATCCTTTATGTGACTCGAAGCGGGGACTTTTATTTTGAAATCCCATCGGTGCTATAGCGAGGGAGCCACAGGGACTTTACACATGTATTCATTCATTAACATTAACATGAACATTCCGGAAACACAAGGAAAATAACCAAAATATTCAGGATACGGAATCATTTCCAAATACTGAATATTTTCCACAGTGGTTTTTTTTCTTACTTCTTGTGCGGCCGACAGCCAATCAGTAACGAAAGCTGTTTGTTTAAAGGAATTTAAGGGGATCTGTTATTGGAAATAGAATATAGCATTCATAAGTATGTTTTCATTAGTGTATATTAACCTGCAACTATGAATTGTTGTGTTTACTGGTGCTGGCTAACAAGTTGGAGAACCCAAAAGTCAGGGAAAAGTGAATGTAAGTGCTTGGAAGCACACTATGGGCACCTGACGGCCACCGTACGCTCTAATACACGCTTGGAGAGGGGCAGTTGGTTGCAATCAACTGAATCCTACACAGTGGACCTTTAAACAGCGTGGAAGATGCAATGTGTAAGGTACAATCTGAGCAAACAGAAGAGACAGAGACCTTGTCCTTGAGTCGCAGGTGTTTGTCCCTCAGTCTCTCCAACTCCTCCGTCTGACTGCCGTCCTGACAGAGACAGAGAGGTAGTGTGAGAAAAACAGACGCAGAGAAATGGGTATGTAGAAAACGTAGCCTTGAGAATCGAGTACCGTATCTCCCACTCTGGCCCCTTCTACCACGACCCTACTGAAACAGATGTTTGAACCTGTAAATATTAGTACTACTGTTACAACAACGATAACAATAATTATAATAATGATAATCATGCTAGAAGGACATGGAAAGTAGCTACGTGTACAGAAATGTGTGGCGCTCGTGAAATCTCAAAGCTGATTGGTCAGAAGGTGTTAAATCATTTTCACTGACAGTAGTGACATCAGCGCAGCAATGTCGAAACGAACACACCCGCTCGAATACGTTATCGTTTCTCATTCGCAGGCACTTGCATGGCGGATGCGTCGTGTAAACGGATACGTATAAAAAAAAAGAATCGTTTCGTTATTGATACGGTGAAGTTTTCTGTTAAACGTTTATGGAAGGAGTCGGTCCGGAGGTAAAGCCGGACATCTTCCGGAGTTCACATCCATGGAAATGTAACGATAAATGGATAAAAAAAAAAAAAGTGTGGGTTTCAGGATGTGAAAAATAATCATCTCTGTTGTGGTGACTGTAACTCTGCTTCATCACACCATGGATTATTGATTATTTTCCTATAACTGCATGTTCCATCATGTTTTACTCCTTACAGAGTGGACCGTCGGAGTTTCTGCTTTACATTCCGAAAATACATTCCGCGTCGGTGTCTAGCCAGTATCGGTAAATGAATTCAAATCGGCCCACGTTCGCCCTCCGTGATAAACTGCGTTCATTGTGAAAAGAGTGGAAGAAAGCAGAAGCGATAATGTAGTGAAAGACCCAGAAAGAAAAGATTTCCATATCAAATCAAAATATTTTCTTTTCAGTTGTTATTTCTGATGACGCTCTGGCAACGCTGTAACTAAATAATGACCATAAAGCCCAGTGGATGAGCCGAGTTGCGCAAGGCGGAGAAAGAACGAGCCGGGGTCCTGTGAGAATCTTATTATATGCATGAGTGCGGGTCAGGGTGACCGAACGCTTTCATTCAAAGTCACCACAAAGTGCCTGCCGAGGCTTTTGACCTCGTTCTCATTCGGGCGTACAGACCTCTACATTTAGCCAGGATGTGGTGTGGAGAGCGCGTCACTGTGTGAGTGGTTTCAGGCGGGGATGATCGTTTGTACGATGTACAGTGATTAAAAACGCAATTCAACACATTTGAACTTCTTGAGGAGCAAGAAGTGAAGCCGGCGCAGGGTCAGCCGTGATATGGCACCTCTGGAGCACGCAGGGTTAAGGGCCTTGCTCAAGGGCCCAACAGCGGCAGCTTCTGATCAGCTGAGTCACCATTAAAAACTGACATGTGGGAACGCTTTTGGCTCTCTAAGGCTGACGGGCCAAAAAAACTTCGCAACACCTTTGCGATTTGCAAGATTAAACGCTTGTATGGGAAACCACATCTGGCATTTCCTTCTGGAGATTAGCTGAGGTTCATCCTGGCGTTCCTTCATGGACACGGTCATGATGCACGACTGTATGACGACACAAAAGCTAGAATAATGGACAAGCATCAAGATGGCGTATGCTGATGCAAGCGGAGATTCCCGCCCCTAGTGAGCACCGCACGGGGGTCAGATGAGCCAAGGCCTGTGTGCGGTCATGCTTTTCAGGTTCCTATAAACTGTGGAATATTCTGGATGTGGGAAAAACAAGTTACACGCGTGGGCTGGAATGCTTTGCGGTGTGCGTGTGCAGATTTATAAGGATGTACTTGACTCCGCTGACCTCTCGGTCTTTCTCCAGCAGGGCCAGCATCCTGTCAACCTCTCGCTGGAGCTCATCAATCTGGACCTCTTTCAGACGCTGCTCTTCTGCCTACACACACACACACACACACACACACACACACACACACACACACACACACACACACACACACAGACCGAGGTGAGGCACGCTGGGAACGAGCACTGGTGCTGTTAAGTGTCAAGCGGATGCCTTTGCATAATACATATCGCACCTTTGAAATGATCCATTAGCGAGTGGCGGTGTGAGAACTGCTAAATGAGCTGACTTGACTCCACGGAAACAGACACAATATCCTCTCGTGCATCTACATCTACCCCGGCTCTCTCGTTCCAATAGCCCACCCGTTCACACCCTGGAGGCCTTGTATGAATCACACTCAGGCTCCGGGGTGTGAGAGGAGCTTCATCTCTCACCCACTCCGCCCCCTCCTCCGCCTCTCCGCTCCGGCATCATCTGATTTATAATTTTAATACCTCTAATTTCCAGCGCCCGCTTTCCAAAATGCCATTTTCCAATTTGCGTCAAAGTGCGTGAGCATTTTTCTTAATGTGGCTTATGACAAGTCTGGCAGATGTGCAATTTAGACGGAGGGTCCTGCAGGCGCGGGCGCGGCCGCTGTCTGTTTGTCTTCATCAACAAGCTGTGCTGTGTTTTTATTCTTGGGGGGCGAGATGGGGCATGAAAATTGGCAGAATAAAACTGGCCTCAGGAAAGGGGGGGAAAAAAACCCCTGTAAAATCTCATAATTACATTTCTCATAATAAGAATTTTGATGGTGGTAATGATAATGTATTAAAATATGCATTACCATTAAAAAGCAAGGGACGGAACGCGAGCCGGGTTTGTGGTCGTTATATGAATATTTATGTTAATTAAAACGAGGCCTGTGCTCCACAATATCTTACCCGCTAACAGGAGCGCAAAAGTGAGTAGTGAGCAGAGTAATAGGCGGTGCTTTTACCCTCAGGGTGGCGTTGTGAAGCTCCTCTCTGGTTCGGCTCAGCTCTCTCTGGCACTCTTTGTCTCGGACCTGCAGCTCGGCGTGGGCCTTCCGGAGACTCCGCAGCTCCAAGATGCGCTCCTGTAGCTAAAACACACACGCCGTGATGGTCACACACACAAGCCTCCAACAGAAAGAGAGATGGAATATAAATCTAAATGGAAACATACAGATATATTAAAAGTTAGACTCAGATTTATGACCTTATATAACAAACAAAGCGATATCTTGAAATGACAATTTAAAAAAAAAACAAAAAAAAAACAACTCAAAATTGATATATCTTGGGAAAAAAAACCCAAGACAAACCAAACTGAACATATCTTGAAACAATGACATCTTCAAACACCATAATATCTTGTAATAACAAGATAAGTTAAAAAAAACTTTAAAAAAAAAGAGTTGGCTTGAAATTATAGGAAACAATTGTGGGCCGTAGCTGAAGGCTAAAGAGAGCTGAACGCACAGCTCCTTCACTGATCTCCAGCCGCAACTGACCTTCATCGAGCCTCGCTCTCGCCATCATACCTACCACCTCCTGTCCCATCACGCCATTAGGGAAAAAAAAAAAAAGTTAAAAATAAAAAACAAACCAAAAAAAAAAAAAACCAGGAGCAAGTTGTCAGAAATGAAATTTCAATTCATCCAGTCCCCTTATACACGAGCGCAGGGAGCTCGGCGAAGAGCGAGCGGATGGGGATCAATAGTGTTTAGACAGCGGAGCAGATTTTCTAAGCGCCAGATCAATAGGAAAGAGAGAGCAGAAAAATACCCCGGCTTTTCTTTGGGTGTTGTAGTAAATACGAACAAATCAGTGGCCTTAGGCTAAATGGATTGACCAGCTGTTTCCGACTCCTGTGCTGTAAATAAAGATCTATCGGGAAGCTCTGACGGAGACCTAGAGGTGCGGAGCGAGAGTGCCACTGCGCCACGCTCGCGTCGACGTGACAGAACGTGTAGGAGAAACGCTACGGAGCAGCACATACAGTGGAAAAAATGTGTGCACCCTTACTTTCCAACATTTGGACAGACACCTTAATTATGGCAATTTTTTTTTTTTTTAGGTGTCATGCTACGGCTTCTTCCATGACTTATTTTTTGTCAGTCTGTCCGTGAAAATAACGGAGAAAGAAAGAGACAGAGAAGCGCTCAATGTTTAAACATTTCTGAATAACGATTGAATCATTTTCACACTTTAATAACTTTCTATTTCCTCCGCCTGGACAGAAGGTCAGCATGCTCTTGAGTTGTGTGTGTGCCTTAGATAAGTCTTAAATGACACGCTTGCTGTAATACTCTACACTCGGGCTGTATGTTGCAACAGGATTTCATGTCACAACACATGCAATTCTGTTTCGTATAGGCGCAAGCTAGCGCGCTCGACTTTCGCGGCTCGTCTCCTCGATCGCTTACGGTTTTTGCGCGGAGTGAAGAGCCGTCCTTGGGTGAACGAGAGAAACTTCACTTCTGCACACCAGCTGGAATGAAAAAGCTGAACTTGATCACTTCAGCAACTTTGCTCTAATTACTGGCGGCTCCGCAGGCTACGGGGAGCGCGCCGGAGCCGTGCGAGCGTGATATATGGAGGCACTCGAAGGCCGTAGCCTAAACAAAAACACCTCGGCCAGGCCAAAACAATAAAGAGCGGCGCTGACTTCGCTCCAAATGAAAACATTCATCAATATAAGGGCAGAGAAATATGGAAATAAAAGTGTGAACTCCATTATTGGCCGCTCGGCAGGACCGAGTGGGAGCCTGGCCCATGTTTGCTAAAGTGACAGGGCTTGAGAAAGTGTCTAGCTCTCTAATATTCAGTACATCTCAGGAGCCCATCTGTTATAAGTCTACACACACACACACACACACACACACACACAAAGTGATTGATAATCAACCCCATTCTGTCAGTCAGAAAGGACGCCAGTGATGTGAAAAAGCCGTGCTGTGTGACTGGACTAACAGGCTGTGTTTGCGTAACACTCTGAGTGCACACACATGTCCAGCTGTGCCCAAACACACACACACACACACACACACACACACACACACACACACACACACACACACACACACACACACGCCTGAACTGTAGCCATAGAATCAGTCAGCTGAATGTGAATGTCCTCACAGATAAATTACCTTAATTACACCATCTCTCTCTCTCTCACACACACACACACACACACACACACACACACACACACACACACACACACACACACACACA
>JAQQZR010000007.1:21570120-21581261 GCA_030068235.1 Notoglanidium macrostoma
TACTATTTACTGTTGCTCTCAAATGCATTAAGAAGGAAAGAAATTCCACTAATAACCTTTTATGTCAACTAAGTAAAAAGAAACAACAGTCCATCGTTATCCGGTCTCTTTTAAAATCATAAAAATAAAGAAAAACATCGAATTAGAAGGCGTGTCCAAACTTTTGACCGGTAGTGTGTGCACGCTGCTACAGAACAAGTTAAGATTTGCCTGTTATTGCTTTGAGTAATCTGAAACAAAATTCAGGACCACAAAATACTGAAACAGCGCTTGTGTGTCGATGGACTTGCATCAAGTAATAATGCTATTTTATACCACAGTGCTGTTGAATGCTCAATTCTGATTGGTCAGAAGGTGTTGCTTCATTCTCTAGAACAGCAGCTCCGGCAGTGAATTTGCAGCTGCAGATCACAGGTTTATATTAACGTGTTCATTTCTCTAGGAGATGTTTAAACATTTGGAAAAGGAGTCTCCAGTGGCAGCATGATGGGAAAGTCTACACTTTGTTTCTTGGTGAAGAGACTTTTCTGTCAAACCCACTTCAGAAATGAAGCAGGGAAGAAAAACGAGTTATGCTTTCACTTACATAATATTCAAAGAGGGTAATCCCACGTGAAAAGGCACAGAATTGCAGATACGCTATCTCTGATTTCCAGCTTTAGTTCCACAGCACACACCCACACACTCCACGTGTGCATACTAGGGCAGGTAATGCGAAATGGCGATACATCCGAGACAGCCATGACACACTCCTGACAGAAGTCCCACTTGTGAGGACATGCTCATCGGGGCGAGACTGCTGCAGTGCTGCTCCTCTGTGAACCGGAGGGATCGTGTCAATCCATTTTCTATAGCTATATTGGCCACTGCGACGGCGGGTCACGGTGGAAGAGAGAGCGAGGCCAGTCTCACAGGAGCGGCCGTAGCACATCATGCGTTGAGCTACTCGGAAAAAATGTTTTTGCGAAAAATAGAGAATGACTTGCATATCATCTTGCTAGCCCAAAATTTATGTATCCCTTTCAAAATATGAAATATCATGTTGTCCCCCAATTTTGATAATGATCAACTCATAATTCATAATAATTGATTGACTAGGATTGCCTTTTATATCGACGCATCGATCCAAGTCATCTGCTCTTCACTATCTCCTGAGTCTTTAGCAGATGAAGCTCTAAGGCTCCTTTCCACTTCAGTTTTTGTCACTATAACGGTGTCAAACTGTGAAAGACAAAATTGATGTTAATGCTCCTTTCAAAACACATAATGGCGCTCTCGCAAGGCTCTCCTTTTCAATCCGCTGCTTACATGCTTCAGTTGCTGTCTATTCAGTAAAATACCAGGTTCTCTCTTTTATATCCAGTTAAAAACCTCCTTTGGTTCACAGCAACGCTAAAACAGAGTGGGGAAGAAAAATTATCAATCGTTTTTTATTAGAAAATTTTGCTATTTTACCCCAAATCCCCCATCAGTGAACAAGGCAGCCATTTTGTTTTTCAGAAGCCTGAGAGGCAAACCAGAAGAGCTCTTGGAGAGCACCAAAGACGATACTCATTTCTTCTACAATATGCAAATTCCCCGCCTGAAAATATTTTCCATGGAAGATTCGAATTTCTACACTGGCTATGTTTTGTGACTACGGAACTTAGCCGGCGACTGAATTTTAAGAGGTACGGCGTTGTTGGCGGAATCAAAACTAAATCTGTAGATTCGCCCCGTGACTCGGATGGCCTCTAAAATGTAATGGGTTATTCACTGGTTCATGCTGCACCCTGCCACCAAGCTTCATGAAAATCAGGCTGGCAGTTTTTGTGCAATCCAGCTTAGAGTCAAACAGACAAACCAACCAACCACATCTCCTTGATACAAATAGAAAAATAGAGACGCAAAGGTCAGGTGTGATTGCTACTTAATAATAAGCAGCTCCTACACTGGAGGCAAAGCTCCTTTAGGAATATGTAATTGAACCGTTATAGCAAGCATTTCAGAAAAATCGAATGTAAACGATGATTTCTGAGTGACGACACAGTTGTTTAATTCCATGTCCCACGTAAGCATGAAAAATGATCCAGCAGCAAGTTTTCTGCACGTCCCCGCACACGCAGGGCAAAAACATTTATGGGTAAGACTGCTCTGAAATAGGTGATGCGTATTTCTGTCCAGAATGGGAATGCCTCGTCACTGGCGTATTACGTATGAACCATGATTGGCTATTGATGTAACGAGTAGTGTCCGTATTTCCTAGGTATTTCTGGGCCTTATTATGCTATGCAGAGTGTCCAGCATTTTACTTTACAACCAAAGATGGCCAACAAACAAATCAGGACTGTTGTAAGAGGATCTTAGTCATGTAATCTGACTTGCAGCACATGACCGTAACCGATAACTATCACACAGTCATCGTCTCATGCAGGGTCACACATAATAAACTTCAAAGACAGCTTTTATCTCTGATGTGTCTTTATACACATCATTCCCCAGCAACACTTTTCTATATGCAGATTGACAGCATGTTGCTAACATTAGACTCATTTTGTGACACACCCCTGTATTTACCAACATAAACATCATTGTACGACCCTAACTTCAAATGTAAAACAGTTTACACCATTCGAACCCCACGCAGTAGAAGTGTGCAATATATATAATTGATAGTGGATGCACGTGATTTGCATTTTAATAAAGGCATATTATCTGCCCTTTAGTAGTTCACATCATACACTAGGCTTATAAAATCAATGCCTTCTAAAAGCTTAATTGAACTTCCATTTTAATTAAACTTCTGCGGCTGATAACGGACCCGGTACATTTCGGCGTAATGAACTGAGCTTCAAATGTCAGTCATTTTAATCAAGATCTAATCATCACTGGATTACTTTATCATACCTGCAACAGATGCTAAGCTGTTGAGTTTACAGCGTAATATCAGATGGCTTCGTTGGAATGCATGTTTGCCTAGCCACTCATTTCTAAATAAATACGCAGTGATGCTTTATTTCTCGGTACAGTCAAATTTAGGCTAGGGCGGAGGGACGTGCCTCCTGACAAACCGTTTGATTTCTCCATCACTGTCTGTATTTTCACGATTCTTCTCCAGTCTGGTTGACCGGTTGGTGTAGCCCATTTGTAGAATTGCTTCAGTCTATTTTGATCTATACACACCGTTTCAGTCTCTGATGGCAGGTACATGAGCTATGCTGAACGCGGCAAAACACACACCGAGCTGAAAAACACTGCAATGATTTCATAAAAGAAGAAAAGAAGGGGTTGGGGAGGGGGTCCAGATCTACAGCCATGAGTGTGTGACGAAGTGTGAGGTATTTTGGACTGGAGCTCAATTTCAGCATCATGCAGCACCCAGGGTTCAAATCCACAGCCTACAGCTGAGGGTGTGCATGTGCGTGTGTGTGTGTTAACGCTGCTGGGAGAACAAAGCGAACCGAGGGGCCGAGTAAAGGCCAGGCCTCCGAGCATCCTCTCCCAGGTGCTTTCAACACACACAGAAACAGTGCAAAGCTTTAAACCGCCGCCACCCCACCCTCAGTCAGGGGCCGGCTTTCAACCCCTGTGTTTGTTCACTTTGACTGCAGGATCAAGGCACAGTGCACTCCCGCTCTACCTCACCACCACACTGCTTTTATTTCAGCAAAAAATGAATAGGATTTTATATCAAAATCATACTAATTTAAACAGATTGTTTTTGCTTTGTTTTGTTGTCTGCCGGCTCGAGTATGCAAAAGAGGGCTGATGATGCTTTCCTTAAAGTGTTTTACTCTGGAAGCTGACCACATTAGGGCCTGTGTCCTCCAGATGCATTTTTTTTTCTTTTGCCATGGCAGTGCGCATGACCTGATCTTCAGAGCGCTTCACTCTAGCGCTTGTTGTTGCTAGGTAACAAAGAACATCTTCTCGCACTTCCGCATTCTTTCGTTGTGAACGTCAAGTCTCTATTTACATGACTTCGAAAAGAGGAGTCTGGGTGGACGAGATAAACCACGCAAGAAAGCAGACAATGTCGAGATCATAAGCGATTGATTTGATTGGTCGGTGAGAGAGAAGTGACATGGACGACATGAACTGAGCGCGCCCTGAGCGAAGTGGTGGGAAAAAAAGCTGAACGCTGTGGGCGTTGTTGCGCCGAGAACGCTGAACTTTATAGGATCTGTATAGAAAATAGATGCTACCGGTGCAAAATACTCATTCGTTGGAGGGGTCTCATTTGATCAATTCCAGTCAAAATCATGCTCCAGTTGCATATAGTGAATTTCAGGATTTGCCGAAGAATGCCTCTTTGTTTGGAAAAATATTATGGCAGTAATGCACTTGATAACGATGATTAATATATCTATATACCCTTTTTGTAGCACGTGCCAATTGGATGCTACAAAACATTTTTTCCCCACTGCAGCAAAAAGAAATGGTGCTGAATGTGCAGTCCATCAGCAGAACCTCATCACTCGTGCTGCCACTCCTAGCCATTAGCCACTCCTCATTAAGCCTGCGCTGACGCTACGTCCACAGCCGGCTAGCAAACACTCGTCCACCTTCTCATCGGGCGCCTCTTTGATCTCTAACCTTTCCGGCCAAACAAGCGCTCCTAAACCAGCCGCTCCTTCTCCTAAATGCGCGCGACATCAAGTAGGTCTGGGAACATATGCAAATTCGCCATGCTGTGCGCTTTAAATGGGAATAATACAAAGTCCTTGATATACTTAACCAAAACAAGCCACAGACAAACAGGGCCTCAATGGCGTACTACGAAGAAGAGGCAAAAAAAAGAAAATAATAAAAGAACACAAGTGTGTGTAGCTGAAAGAAATCAGGACACGTGGAATAAATGCAGCACGTTTCGTCGGGTGATTTCTGTAAAAGGCTCTTTGTTATCTCCAGACGCAGAGAAAGGCCTCCTACTGACTTGATCTTTAGAGGCTTAGATCATGTCATTAGCATGCTAATTGCAACCTCATCCACGGAGCTGAAAAGGACCGCGGGAAAAGGAAAAAAAAAAAAATTTTAAAGGAAGAGGGGAGAAAAAAGAAGAAGAAGAAGAAGAAGAAAAAGCTGCACACATGCCGGAGACAACACACGCAGAGAGGCGCTTTGTTCTGCCCGGGCTATGGGAGTTTTCCTTTTTTTTTACGTCTTAAAAATAGGCTGGTGGATAAACAAAAGGCATTTACATCACATTTACAGAATCTTCTCGTTCCCACAAACATGGTAAAGACCGCAGCGTGTGTGGTTGAGTCAAAGGAAGTATTCGGGACGAGAGCAGCTGCTCCCCTTGTGTAGAGTCAAGGCCAGTTCCTCAGTTGCTCCTACACACTATTAGTCATTACAGGTGAGCTTCCTAATGGCTTTCCATCAACCCACACACGGGTCAGCAACCCAGCTGCTTCTACACTACCCGCCTCACAAAAAAACTAATCACATGAAACAATACACAGCTTTTATCCTCTCCGTGATGGTCATTTGCACATAGTATGGCGTTCCTCGAAGAAATCCTCCTCTACACTGCCACTTAATGCTTATGGTTTAAAGTTTGCGGCCACTATAAGGGCTAACCCAGGTGGCGCAGCACTGATACGACATGATTATCCCGGTTATTTAGCCAAGAAAAACAGATTTCATCATCTTGATGTCTTTAGTGAATTTACAATCCACTGAAAAGAAAAAAACTATTCTTTTTTTTTTTTTTTTTTTTTTTTTTTTAAAAACATCTGGCCAACTTGAGTTAAGCGGGACCTTATTCAGTCCGGTATCCCAGAATAACAATCATTACTCGGCCGTCTGCTAATGTACCCCATCCATGAAACTAAAGTGAGCTGCCAAACTACGCTCAAAGATACGGCGAAATTACCCGAGTGCATACGTTTATTTCCTAGGCAAAAAGGAATACCGATGTTTTTATGCATTCAAGACCAGGCACTCATCTGTTACAATTACATCCCACTTTTTTTTTCTTTTCTTCTTCTAACTAAAGTGTAGTTTGTAATTTTGTCCTTGAGATAAGCGAACGTCTCTGATTAACATGCTTTAATTAGGGACCTTACAGGTATGATGTAATTAATTAACCTGTGATTGATATTTAAAAATCGGGTGTATTTGAAGCCCAAAACATGCATTCTGGGAAACTGGGAAAATACTAGGCTTAGGCTGTGTCCATGACAACTGGGAACGCCGAGGTGGAACCTTCCCGCATTAGCGCGTTCTCCTGAACTCGGCCGTAAGGAGAGGCCGTGCTCTCGTCTCGTCTACGAAAAGTGGAATTAAATTTTCTGGTTAGTGTTGATTTATTTTTAAACTGTCAATGCTGCAAAACATCACGGTTTGACAAAGATATGTTGCCGGAAGCAAAAAAAACATTTCAGAATAATAGCGCATCACCCACTGTTTAGCAATTTTGAACATAACCCCGAAACAGAACCGGGAAGTGAAGACCAAACAAACGTCATGGTCCGCGCACGCGGAGTTGGAACATGTGCTGTGTGCTGAGAGGATTCACGCAATACCGAGTTAATACTGAGCAAACAATTAATAGTGTTAACAGTAGGTTCGGCTATGTACAGGGACGCACAATGTTCCACCGCTTCTTAAGCAGCCGTGTAGGTGGAAATAAACGAGTGTGAGACTCTTATCTATAAAACTGTCATCTCTTTTTCAAAGGGGTGCTCTTTAGGACGTGTACAGGCTCCAGACTGCCTGCGGAGCCACAAATGCCAGAGGTCGTCCCTTCCCTTCAACGTGAAATCAGAATGATAATGACTCTGTATTAAAAATTCTATTTGAGACCTACGCAGAGGCTACGTCAAATGGCGGGGGTTCGGCGTGAGGTCGTCGGGCTCACCGATGCGCAAAAAAAAAAAAAAAAAGAGAGGAGGGGGTAGTTTGGGCCATCGAAATTAAAATACACCCACCACCACGCCATATCTGTTAATGCCTTGACATTGAGACATGGGTTATTTGCCACAAAAAGGCACTCTGCTTCTATGAGGTCATTCCAAATCAAGCCAATGGGTGCTGTTTGGGGAATTACCGATTACAGTCCGCCCGTGTAGGAGTGTGTGGAGGGGGGGGGTTTGTCGGAAATAAATGAAATAATCAAATAAATCCTCTAGTGGACTGTTAATGAATGTATGCGGCACGGGAGCACTTCAGGAGACAATCAGGCGGTGGGGATTAGCTAAAATTGGGATAGCCACACACCCGACCTTTTAACGGCGCCGCGTTATCCGATAGCCGTCCGCCGTTACCACTTCAGCGCTTCTCCCTGTTTAAATCCATTCCCAGCAAAGCCTTTTACACGGGCTTATTACGGTGCCTCTCCAGCCTGATTCACCCCGCCATTATTCAGAGGCGAGCTTATTCAGGGGGATAACCGACGCTCAGATGCTGGCCACTCAAAGCCAAAGCCGAATAATAAATTTTGGAACCATTTTACCCGAGCCTCAATGGTCACGCTTTAGCTAAAGAGGCTTGGTGGTTCCAAGTTCCACGATAAGAGAGCTTTAGAGATCAGCGGTGGTTCCTGATTTCCTTGGTTTGTTAGGTGCGCATAATCAGGAAGAATAACGACAACAAGGTCCTCGACTTCTAAATCGATGACAGATCTTGCTTTTTAGATCCTTTTCGTGCATCTGATAAAAGTTCGCTTTGAGGAAACTGCTGACTTTCATTTACTCACATGACCCAATGTACTTACTATCTATTCCCTCTCCACACACACACACACACACACACACACACACATTATGTATTTTCCAATTATACTGCACTATAATCATATTACACTTTTATAATAGGGATCTGATCCACTTAAGCAGCCGAAACTCAGCACAGGACTAGCGTGCCACGCGCTGACATGTAATACAAAAAACCTTCGTACATCATCCAAGTTTCATTTCATTAGTTATTCTATGAATATCCAATTAGGCCGAGGACAAAGCGGAGCTGAGCGTTTGGGTCCATCATCATCAGGTATTCCAGAAGTTTGATCCAGTGGAGCAAAGCAAAACCAGAGCTCCAGTCTTCAGAGCTCCGTTTATTAACGAGACGCAGCAAGCAGGAGATAATAAGGATAAAATGGAAGGAATCTTCCCGGATCCAAACTCTCTCCCAAAGCTCGACAACATTCCACGTGTGTGAAACAAAACCAGCCCACTTCTGACTATTTATACGTTTTAGACAAGATGTGATTTTGTTTAAGCTCTTTTATGATTTTTAAGAAGCATACAGAAAAAGCCTTTTAAGCTCGTCCCAGGGGTCTGGCGCTCCTCTTCCCTTCTGAACTTATTAGCATCCTATCTCCCGCTGCCTTCTGGCCAGACTGCCTTGCTGGCAACAATATCTCCTCTGGGCAGATATTTTTATTGAAGCTGCCCACATGTGGAAAGAACTTCGCCAAATGTTACAAAACGTGCTCGGAAAAAAACCGCTGACCCCACCTTTAACTTGGCATTGTTCAAGAGCCGTGGCATTGTGTAACACAGCAGATATGATTCAATAAACCATCGGAATAAAAGCTTAATTTATTTCATGCTATGAGTCAAACTGAGCATGACTTCGGTGCCATCGAAATATTTCCAAATCGTGTAGGTCATGCTGAAAAGACGGACAAGCTGTGAGAAAGTAAGAGAGAGAGAGCGATCGAGCTGGGAAGAAAGCCGCTGGTCTGGAAGGAGAAGGCAGTCCGACTGAATGATGTACAGCACCGGCCACGTGCGAGAGCTGTCCATTAGTTATGGGGTCCCCGTAATGCTCGGGCTCGAGTACATTATTTTCAAATGCATCAGTCAGCTTGGTGCAGCTCAGATAAATTCTAATGCCCCCGATCTGTAATGCATACTCTCTCACTGCTGCCATAATACACTCTGGGTTAGGAGGGCAGGCCGGCAGAGGGGGGGCGGGGGACGTAATTTATTTTTCACTGCGGCCAGTATTCCTCCCATTAGCTTCAAACGCGAGATAAGTTATAGCTTTTAACGAGCACCTTTAGCTGCCCGAGCACGCCGTGCACGATGTGCCAAGTCCAGAGCCAAGGAACGGGGAGGGCGGGAGGGATGGAGGGAGGGAAGTGAGGAAAAGAGAGAGCTGGAGGGCACGGATGATCCCGGAGTGCGCCTCCTGTGTGAAACCTGGCACGAGAACAAATGGCTGGACTACAGCGACTGCACATCACTACACACCCACACCCGGATGCATAACGAGATCGTTCTCCTCTCCAGCGCATGCATATTGAAGTGTGGTGCTGTCAGATTTCAGCAAGTGGGTGAGGAAAACTGGACTGGAAAAGCCCAGATGGTTTTGGAGCACACACACTGAAGATGACTTCTGGAAGCACTCAGAGGTCATGAGCAGTGACCTGCTCTCTGCAGCGGAGCAGTGAGATTTAGCCCGAGAGCTCAGACTTCACCAATCAGACGTTGGGAAGAACTTCCTGTCCCGTGTGCGTGTGTGTCTGCACTCTGGGGCCGACGAAAACCAGATTCATCACACCGTTTCTTTTTGTTTTTTTGGACAGTCTAAACCAGAGAATTTTTATGACTGATGACGAGCCTGCTCCGCTTTAGGCTCATGATTCGGCAAAATCTGCTCGCTCTGATTCGCCTTGCTCTCTGCGAGGCATAAAGGATTTTTGTCAGTGATAACTGTTGCTTTCGATCAAACCCCATTTTATTGATAAGTGACTAATTAGCTGTGCGCTTTTATATGCTGTTCGTTTTGCTCGTTGCGGCTTTAAATCAGCGCAATCGATAGCCTCTTTAGTAGCCTACCATCATCTAGGACGATAGAGTCCAGACTCCTAGCTGAAGGCATCTATCACACACTAATTAAGCCTTTCAGTTAAAAATACCATCGGCTTTAGCGCTTTTTTTCCCCCGTTTCAGATCACGTGCCTCATCTTTAGAAGACATAAATCAAAAACTTTTTTTTTTTTTTTGGTGAAAAATGTTCCACGCCTTTAGCAGTTAAATGTACTTAAGAGGATGAATTCTTGTGTGCTTGAGTTAGAGATTTATCCCTCGTGCATTGCATGCATGCGGATTGTTTTTTCCTGGAAACTGCAGCCTTCGGGCTAAATGCAGGATCGGGAGCAAGCTGGGCTCGAATGTTATAGTCTAATCCAGATAAATCATAAGAATGCTTCTCCATAATTTAGGTGCTTTTGATTACATAGCTGCTAGGTGGTGTAAATTATTCAGCGCTTTGCTTAGGTGCTGATGGCATTCTGCCTAATGGCGTAACAGGTTCCCCTTACGTTGGAGATCATGTCTGGAGATAAATTCGGGTGATTTTTGGTTCTTTAAGATTGAGAAAAAGAAGGACGGGTTCAGAGACTGTGGTACTTTATTATTATTATTAGGTTTCAGTGACCAAAGGAACTGCAATGGTGTTGATGGGACGCTTCCACTGCCTGGTCTTTCTGTGACCAATAAGCATACCTGAAACACGCTTAAAATAGAACACCAGCACTATTTTAGACATTTGACATTTCTGTGACCTTGGCCCTGCTTGGATCAATTCCAAACCCTAATCAGTTCATTTACTGGCTATAATGAAAATTCTACATAAATCCTACAAACATTGAACTATTTGCTCTTGAGATATTGTGCTAACAGGAATCTCAAATGGATTTCTCTAGTACAGAGGCATAAAAATGCCTTTGAAGTGGAATGCAGGGCTGACAATGCCCTTGTCAATCCACAATGACAAAATCATATATGCAGACCTTTAACAAGCGCGCACAGAAATCATAAAATTCACTCGAGCATGGAGAGGTAATTAGTTAACTATCTGTGTGCTTTAGCTCAGACGGAGCCTACAATAAAACGGTCGCCTGCAACCAAAAACACTTTTCGGTTCTCTTCCTTAGTTGAATCATTCAGCAAACCCAAAACATGTTGGATTCACTTCCTGCAGTGGGTTGATTCGGACAGTGTACAGTGACCGCCTCGCCGAGACGCTCTCGGACCTGACATCGGTTGCTGCATTCTGATCCCCCTATTTTGTTTATCTTCCTCATATCCATCCATCCATCCATCCATTATCTATAGCGCTTTATCCATGGGGGAAGCTGGAGCCAATCCCAGCATGTTCGGGTGAGAGGCGGGGTACACCCTGGGCAGGTCGCCAGTCCACCACAG
>JAQQZR010000007.1:21588719-21610678 GCA_030068235.1 Notoglanidium macrostoma
GCGCGCCCCTCCCTGCACGCCCCTCCCTGCGCACCCCTCCCTGCCCGCCCCTCCCTGCACACCACACCCTGTACGCCCCTCCCTGCACGCCCGCCCTGCCCTGCACGCCCCTCTCTGCACGCCCCGCCCTGCACGCCCCGCCCTGCACACCACACCCTGCACGCCCTGGCTCACCCTTCCAAGAATCCTCTGCGCCAAGTAGTGAGTCCACATTTTCAATGCCAGCGATATTCCAAAAACAATCCGCAACACTCCAGCGACATCTTAGACTATAGATCTTAAATTATAATTGGAAATTGAAGCTATTTTGTCAAAGTATCTATATTTTAAATTCTTCTGACTGATCCATTCCATTTTTGTTTGGTTATTCCACATGTCATGGATCCGAACCGGCCTCAGCCGTCTCGCTGAATGAACGAAAGAAAAGATGAGGCACATTTTGTTCAAAGTTTCCGTGTGAACGAAGAAAAGTTTGAGATGGCTTTCGTAGGGATCAATAGTTAGTGAGTTTGCAAGTTTGTGAGCTAACAGAGTGGTGATCACATGCCTTCAAAACAAAAACAACGCATTGGATTCTGGGAAGGGTGGGCCGGCCCCTTTAAAAAGTTGATAACATTATCTTTTTCACGTTCCAGTGTGTTACACGAAAGTATAATCTTAACCTTAACATTTTCCCAATACATCAAAATCCCTGTCCGGAATCCGTGGCTTCCTGCCTGGCTACAGGAGAAACTGACGTTAGAGAGCTGCTGTTTGATGAGTTTTCTGAAGATGGCAGGAAATTTGTTCATCACACTGCGAGATAGAAGGATTGTCAGCAAATGGTAAAAATGAATACGCATTTTTGTTTTATTTATACCCCAGGCTTCCTGTAAGCGGAGCAGGCCATCATATGTCATCAAATGTTATTAATGCTGGAGCAGGAATGTAACAATACCGTTTCTGTTCACATACAATACAAAATATGTTAACATTGAAATTTAAGATAAATATCACTATAACTCACTGTTAAGTCTGTATTTAAAAAGAAAATCCATTTTCATCTTTATACATTTATATTTCTACCCATACATCTCTACTCGGTCATTTTCTGACCATGTACATTTACATTTGTAAATGAAAATGTATATTTTTGCTTGTTTATTTGCACCAAATTTATTTGTTGTTATTTTCAGTATTTCGTATTGATCTTGACTGCATACTTGGAATGTTCTCTCAATCCTGGGTCCAATAAAGCTGTCTAACACTCACCAAATTTAGTCTAAATGTGTAAAATCGGGATCATGACACCGGCTAGCCGACCTCAGGCCTCAATGGTCGTGTTGTTATGTTATGTTATGGTTCCAATACGTGAATCAGATCATTATCCACATCAGCGGAAAAAGTATCCCAGTCAGCGCGATTTCCTTTGTAAATAATAACACTGTACAACTGCGAACAAAGCTAAATTCCTCTCAATGTCGCTGAGTGTTTCATGACGATGCCACAGCTCTGAGATTTGCCTGGTGATTATGCGTGCATGTTCCAGTGCGTCTACTGGATTGCGTTTTTTAAGCTAAAATTGATCGCAGGTGACATTTAAATGAGGTAAATCCTATCGATCAGTAGCAGCACCAGGAACTCTTTTGTTTAGAAAATTGTATGAGACTCGAACTGTAATAAATCACTCGGTGACGCGATAAGCGGTCGCGATATCAAGAAACGTGTTAAAAAAAAAAAAAAAAAAAAAAAAAAAAAAGAATCTAGAACTATAAAAGTTTAAGACACTTTGAGCAAAACGTTCTGCTGCCTTGCTGGACCATTGATCATTAATAAAGGCTAATCACGAGCCAGATTAATCATCTGTGACAGAAAACGATCAACTTATTAGCTACTAGTGCGCTACTTATGACCCGAGACGTAACGAGAATATTATGACTTTTATAACGACGTTCTGCCGCCGGAATTTGAACCTGCGTTAAGTGACAACGTGGATTCGTTTTTCAAGCACTAAGAATTTACCAAGCATACAAAACTTTATAAGAAATAAAAACTACGTTTCGCTGTACTTATTTTGACATATGGCTAAATATAGCTTAAGCATGCTAATATTTCTACCATATTTCTGGGCATGTTGCCATGCGTACGGTCGAACATTCGAATGCAACTAGAATTGCATTTAATGTCTAAAAAAGATTACTGCAAAGCTGATAACCGCAGCATGAATTGTTCCTATTCGGTCTGATGGTTGGGGTTTTTTTTTTTTTTTTTTTTTTTTGCTGACTCAAAGCAAAGTATCGATGACACAGCATTTATACACCTCACTCACCTTCTCTTTTTCTGCACCGTTATCATTTTCCCCACCTTGTGCGTTGTCTTTTCTTTTACCAGAAGAATGTGTTAAAAAAAAAAAAAAAAGAAGAAGAAGAAGAAGAAGAAGAAAAAACCCCAGTTGAGGTATTTTAAGGTTTTAATCTTCTTTTCTCAGACGAAGTATAATTAAAGACACTTCATTCTCTTTGGTTCGTCAATTCGTGCTCAACATCAGGAAATTCTAAAAATGATGCACAAACACATAATAAACATTAATTGAACTTGAATACGCGTCAACAAACAAGTCACAGTGATGAACGCAGTCGACATGCAGCTTTCCGGTAAAAATCCTCCGACACGCCAAGCGCTCTTTTGTACAGGAAAATGACTGGATGCACTTAATTACACCTGACACTTTTTTCCCCTCAGAACACTGTCCGTGAATTCGGGGTTGTAATCTTCGCAAACGATATCGTCAGAATGCAAATGAGGAACATAATGTCTGGATAATTAAGATGATGGTTTGAGGACGATTCAATTTTTCTTATAAAAGTAATTACGAAAAAAAAAAAAGGCACGGCTCCAACGCAAATGAATTCGCATTTCCCAAATCGAAATTAGGCAGACGCGAGATAATGACATCGGCTCGGCAATTAAAAGGTTTCGTTCGGCAAGAAAGGGGCTTTTGCAAGAAAGATGATGAAATATATATAACAGTCCCGGGCATGTCTGTAGCTCAAAAGAATCTTTTCACACCAGTGTGAAGTCCATGCGCTGGCAAGAATAGTTCCTGAACCTTTCCTTTTCTCGAACCCGCTACGTGAAGTGATGGACGTGAAGCGTGGAGTTTTCACGCCTCTATGTGACATCAGTACACTGAAGCGAGCAGGTGAGTCCACAGTCATGCATGGCAATCCTGTCTGATGGAATGACGGAAAAAATATCTCCATTAAGTCCAAAGAGTCAACAGGATCCACTGTAACGAAAGAGGCCTTGAGGAAACGAAATAAATAAAATCAATGGACAAAGAAAGGTAGCGAGAAACCCCTGGTTCTCCGATCACGACGTCTCCTGTGCCTGCTTTGTCTCAAACACAGTGTCACATTAAGCAGAGATCAAGTATGCAAAAGAGGCAGGCGATTAGAATAAGCCAAGTAGCAGGAGGAAGGAAGGAGGAGTGCAGAAGGGTGAGGCGGCACGATGTGCCCAGGATCCTGGACCGGAGCATGGTGCTGGAGCGCAGGTCAGGGTGGCGCGCTGGCATTCCCGCGTTGGAGGAGTGTATACAGACACACACATGCCTTTACATTCCCCGATGAAGCTGGCTCTCTCTCCCCACCTCTCTCTCACGCTCCGTCTTCCTCTCCTCCTCTCTCTCTCTCTCTCTCGAGCACCAAGCTGCGATGCTAAACCAACACCGGCGTCGGCGACGGCACGGATGAGCACAGGATGCCCATGTTCCAGAGGGGCACACGCGCCGAGCCAAGCGGGCAAAGACAGCAGAGCAGGGCGGAAGACAGCATAAACCTGCCCCCAAAATGAAAATTAGGAGGAGGAGGAGGAATGGCGGTTGACTGCATTTTAAATTAGCGAACCCCAATTTCCTTTGGTGGTGGTGGTGGTGGGTGCTAATTAATTTGTCTCGCCGCTTTTGTTTTCGAAAATTAGCTTCTGCCACGGCGCCTTTGAAGAGGACGAATTATGTGCCCCCTTTTCCGCATTCCCCTCCTCCTGGCCCCCCATGTGCTCCTCGTCCTGTCCCCCAGCATCCTTTGTGAGAATAAGGTGTACGCTTGTATATTTTTTGTAAAGGAGCGGAGGAATGGCGCGCGCGTGTCATCCGTGCCAGCCTGAAGAGGAGGAGAAAAAGCAAGAAAACAAGGGGGAAAAAAAAAAGAAAGAAAAGAAACCCCTCTCTGTAAGTTATGGGAACACTCGGGGACAGATGCAGGCACTCATAAATTATCTGCTTCATTTGCATATTCCTGGCATAAGACATTATGCAAATAGCAGTCCATTTGCATAATGGATTCCTCTTGTTGCCTCAGTTGGCTCGTGCTCGTTTTTATTTAATAATGAAAAAAAAAACAAAAAAACAAGAGAGAAAGTGAAAAAGAATGTCGGACTGAAGCCCGTGGAGCCGGGTGCCAGCGCCCTGAACGCATTCGCTGCTGTCGCCAGAATTCTAACTCCTTGACATGAAGCAGCGATGGACGAATGTGACCAGTGGAAAAAAAAAAAGAGACTTCCCCCCCCAATATTGTTCAATTTTATAATATTTTATATTCTCGGCTGGTTCAGAAGAGCGGAGCGCGTGCATGTGTACAGAATGCATGCACGTGACTGCAGGTCTCGCTCTTAATGAATCTGAAATACTTTTCACATTTGTGTAAGCGGCTGCCGGGCTAATTAACGGCGGTCGACAGACTCGGTCTTGGGCGGGGGGGGGGGGTGGAAGTAGCGGGTCGGCTTGTTATTAAATATAACTCGTTTTTTAAAAAGCGCTCCGGACGGCACATGCAGCATGGAAAGGTTCGGAAAGACAGAAAGCGGTGCGCGTGTGATAATCGTTTAATCGATAACGCTGATTCAGGCTAATTCACAGAACGGCATCAAGCGGGCGCTAATCACGGAAGACAAAGGATGATTGTGACGGACACGCGTGTCGCATGTTTACTGCGGTAACCCTGCGACGGTGCCTAAACTTTGTGCTCGTAAAAGAAACACCGTTGTAAAGGTGCATAGATGTAAAATATATCTAGAAAAAACTTTTACACTGGGAGGAGAGTTGAACATGTGGGGAAAAAAAAAAAAAAAGAAGGCAGAAAAGATGGGAGGGGTAAAACAGGGAGGAGAAGGGTGGATTGGAAGGAAGAAAAAAAAGAAGAGAGAGAGAGGTGGGAGGTGGTAGCAAGGAGGACTTTTGATTATTTATAACGAAATACCATTGCAACATCTTGCAGGGAGATCAGACAGCAAAACATGAACTGCAATCAGCTCCAGTCCACTAAGCTCCTTCCCAGTGTGCACTCCGCACTCCTCCACAAGCACAGGGACGCTGGCAGCACGGAGGTTCTGCCACTCCGTTAGCGCCAACGTGCAGGAGCGGGCAAGGCGAGCCGGACACATGGGGCGATGCCAGGCAAAGAGGAAGGCGGGGGTTAAGAGCAGAAAGCTGGGGGAGAGATGTTATGCGCAAGTCAGCTTTTAGAATCAATTAACCTCGTATGTTAATTAATGTCAAGCTTATAGAACAAAAAGGGGTGGGTGCGTGTATGTGTATGTGTGTTGGGGGGGGTGATTAGAGGAAGAGCTGAAAATAGCAAAAGGGGCGGGTGCGAAGAATAAAAAAAAAAAAAAAAAAAAAAACTGGAGAAAAGACAGAGAGGAGAGGGGGTGGGCAAGCAAGAGAAACAAGCAGCGAATGTGGATGGCAGGAAAAAGCTGGCACGGTGCCATCCATTCACAAGTAGCGCCAAGGCGGACTGGCGTCCGTGCGCAGACGGTAGGCGGGTAAACGTACCCAAAAAAGGGACCGGCGTCATTTGGCTCAAACTGTCAAACGAGCGAGTTTTTTCGTGTGTGGTTCTGGGTCTTATACGGCCAACATAAGACATAAGGGGGATTCTGAGTAGCAAGTGCAAACTCGAATGGAAGAAAAAAAAAAGAAAAAAAAAAAAGAAGACGAACCCATCTGCCGGGCGTGTTTATTACGGGACTACAGACGTCTAGAACAGCCCTGACGTACGGGTACGGGTAGAGGTTGAGAGACCGACTGGTGTTTCAGCGTAGAGATGAATCATCGCAATGCCATGGTAAATGTTGCCAACTGCTAAAACCCCAATAAGGATACAAAGACTGGAGGAGAGAGCCATGATGGATAAAGTTGCTGTGGTGGCGCTGTCCGAATAGTGGCAAAGGGGTGGGACGTAAGGAAGCACCTCCCTCGGTTTCCCTCTCTCAGCGCTATTCCGTGTGCCAGGCGGGCAGCTAGGCAGTACACTCCATGCCAACGTCCCTGCTGGCAGCTGTAGTGCAGCTGCAGAAGGCAAGGCGGCTTTGTGCGCCATCTTCTCCAGAGACTCTGTTGTTCGGGTTTGCGGCGACAGTTTGTTTTCGAATTATGCCGTGGCACGGGGCCAACGCGATACCCATGTTGACTGAACAGGATGGCAGGCAAATTGCTGTGGCATCTGTCGTGGAAAGACGTGGAAAAGCAGTGGGAATGGTAAACGACGATCCCGTGCCCGTCGCGGGTCGCTTGTTGAAGATAAGGGGAATCGAGAACAAACAAAAGACATTAGAATGCCGTCGTTGACTAATTAAACACACAAAAGTTTACGCTGGTAATTAGCACGACGGGCTCAATGAAAGGAGCCCAGAGAAAAAAATAAATAACGGGCAAAAAAAAAAAAAAAAAACAAACAAAGCGGCAAGCTGGTATATAGAAGAGGTGGGTTGTGAGGCTGGTTCCTTTTCCGTGCCGAACCCCTCCTTTTCTTTAACCACAGTGTTTTCCTCCTTACAAAGTACCACCTCGACAAGACGCCTGCCACTCACCGCTGCGATGAGGAATGTTTACCATGGGCACTGCTGCTGCAGATCCTGCCAATCGCTTGCTTGCAGCAAGAGGAGGGACCAAGAAAGGACCTGAGGGACTGTGCCAAGGGCAAGAGCAGCTGTTTACAGAAGCCACATAAAAAGGAAAGAAAGAGAATCAGGCAAACACGAGGATGCATACTAATGAACCGCCACATAAAATTATAATCAGGTCGACAGACGGGGATTAATTTATGCTCTTCTCTCTTAACGAACCGTTAATTATTCTCGATTCGTTAAAAAGAAAATTGCATTCAATCCGTTCCACGGTTGCGGATTTCGGGCGGTCAAGATCAACTTTCTTTTTTAATGGGAGGGGGAAAAGAGGTGGAAAAAAGCAAACTGAAAGCACGAAACTCTACCTTAGCAGCAAGCAAAGCTATGACAGAGAGGTAGGCATGCAAAGCAGGGCAAGCAGGCGTGTGTGTGTGTGTGTGTGTGTGTGATTTATCTACATTCACAGCAATCACCAGGGAGATGAATGGCTCAGGCAGTAGACTCTGGACACCGTCAAGTAGCATGGGAAGACGAGGGGGATGGCACAACAGCCAACAGCTGAGACAACAGCTGAGCAAGAACTTGGTGGAGGGGGCACAGAAGGCAGAGGGACAAGCCTGCAGCCACAATGCCAGACACTTAATGGAGGCAGAATCCGCCCCTCCAACCTGCCTGTAACTCCTCCAAACAGCGCAGGGGGGCTGTGGGAACATTTTCAGCACCCTAATTTTGCCCCCACCTTGCCACCCAAAGAAGAAACTGCCAAACTCCTCCCTGCTTTTGTTTTTGTTTCGGGTTTACCGTCTGACACAGAAGCGATAAAGACAGTACCAACTGTTCGTCCGTGCCGGGATCGGTACCTCTCGGGTTCGGGGAGCGCTACCGCGGTTCCCGCAAGAAAGGCTACGGGCACGGGGCACAGAGCCAAGGATGGGCGCCGCCGGAACGAGAAAGACCGGATCGTATCATTAAATTCATTTTCATTTGTTAAAACGCGCCGCAACAATTAAAACGGGAATTAGCATGGGGGATGGAGCGTCATCAACTTATGGTAATCACGAGTGGATAACCCAAACTTTTCCTTCCAGTTCTTCGTCCTCTTGGATTTTTTTTTTTTTTTTGTTGGATGAGGGGCATGACTGTGGAATATGAATAATTGAAGAAGTCATCCAAAGGGAGGGATTATAAGATCTTTGTGCTTCCTACACTGCCTTGGCATAACCTTCAAAATGACACAGCCAAGGCTGCCACCAGGATGGGCTTGGCAAATGCTGGCATCTTTGAGGGAGATCTCGGCCACGACTGCTTATTAAGCATTCGTTATACGCGTTTGTTAATTGCTTTAAGCGTTAATTCGTCGTGGTTCCGTGGTTTACGTCTTTTTTTTCCCTTTTTTTTTTCCTGCGGAATATATGTGGATATTGTGACCATTTGGAGCTAATGAGGTTTTGAGGATCTACCTATTTTAATTCCCCTAGGATGTTAATTGCGCCTTGTCTTCATTATGCAAATGGATTACAAAAAAAAAAAAAAGGAGAAAAAAAATGACTGCTAATACAGACAAGGAGGGGAGAGAGTGAGTGTGGGAGAGAGAGAGAGAGAGAGAGAGAGAGAGAGAGAGAGAGAGAGAGAGAGGGGGAGACAGGAAGAAAAGAAAGGGAGAATATTTTCCTTCCCCTCTTCATAAGCCAGCGTTCACATAATACCACACTACATGCAAACAAGCAGAGAAAAGCTACTGCAATGCTTGGCAAGGCTAGTCTCTTCCAAGTCCTTCCCTGGAAATCCTTGTCTCTCTCTCCTCTTTCCCTGCTCACTGCAGCCACATCCTTCACATGCCAAGGATCGCAGCTTGAACTGTATGTGGATCTTACAAAACATGGCCGAGAGAAACCCTGCCTGGAATTTAATTTCTCGCGATTGGATATTACCATCGTTATTAAAATGACGAGTCCTCGGGTGTTATTAGTGTCGAGATTTGATACAGTGTGGTGTCTTTTGACGGGCAAAGCGGAACGGAGAAAAGACAACAAGACTGTGGATGGGGACCGGCTAATGTCCTCTGTGCTTAATCATCGTACAGCAGAATGGTTTTATGCATATTTCATTTGCATATCATTAAATCGCTAAGGCACACTGGCAACGGAGAGCAGGGAATGGAGGAGCACAAATTGAAAAAAAAAAAAAAAAAAAAAAGGAAAGAGCGACTCATTATGCGATGACAATCTTCAAAGCCGAGCGCCTGCTTTTCCGGCAACCAGCCAATTCGTTTTAATTCAACATTAATTAGGGAGGGGGGGGGAGCAGTGGGTGCACTCAACCTTTCAAACGCGGATTAATTGAACGTCTTACAATCTGAGGAGCATGAAGACTTGCGTATAACAAATGTGTCTGAATTATATGGATACATTATTTGTACATATTAACGGAATCATTTTACTGTAAAGGATCGTCCATTTCCATTCATTTCCACGGGAAACAGGATTATATTTCTCGTTTTTTATTTCCACAGACAATTTCGGCACCAACGATGATAAACTTTTTTTTTATTTTTATTTTTTTATTTCGACCGGTGGATGCAAAATGATACATATGAAGTACCCTACACTTTGGATAATGCGGATGCTTTGTAAAGGAAAAGTTGAAAGCATGCGGGCGTGACGACAGGCTGGCACCAGCACCAGGGATGGCAGGATCCGAGGGCAGCGAGTTGGGACCCGGCGAGATGGAGTGTGGGGAGAAGTGTGGGAATTGCCAGGGGCATTCTGTCACAAGCTTATTCTTTGTTTTCCCATGAGTAAAGTTGTAAAAAAAATAATAATAATAATAAAATACACATCTTCCCCAGTTGCAACTCCACACCCAACTGCCTGCCTGCTATACAAAGCCTATTATGTGCATAATCGATGCACAAATTAGTACGCCTGCTTGGACTCTGATTGGCCACATTAAATCATTACGAGCAATTAATGCTTTGTTTTTTATTTCGAGTGCCCACTGTCTCCCCCTTCTTTCTGTCTGGCACAGTGTCCTTTTCAGAGGAAGAATGGTCAAGATGCAGAGAAATACATGACAGTCCAAATTATACAGACGTCTCCAGTTACACCCATTTAACCGCTAACTAATTAACCTGGATCAAATGAAAGGAGGTGAAATAAAAATATAACCTCACATATTTTCTAAACCACAATTCTGTATTAGGGATCCTAAATTAAATAAATGGAGATAAATTAAATAATGAGAGGAAACAAAATGCACTTTGCTGGCTTTTTTTTTTTTTTTTTTGGAGTATCTCATTTACCAGTTTTACCAGGGGGAAAGAAAAAAAGTGCTCGTATTTGAGAATCTGTTATTAAAAAGTTTTACGACGGATGCGTTACAAGATTGTCGCGCTCGGGCTACGCCCATCACGTACCAAATCCCTCAGGTTCCGCATTTAGCATATGCAAAAGGCGCGAGGGGTGGGCGATGAGGGTGCGCAATTAGCGTTTATGAATAGCGTATAATATAGAAGGCTGCGGGGCGAGGGGGGGTGGGCAGGCTGGCACTGGGTTTTGCGCCTGGCGCTTTGGAGCCACGATTCATGCAGATGTCGCTGTAGTTCTTCGGAAAGTGCTTGCTCAAGCCGGAGAGGGAGGGGAGGTAACGAGGAGCTCGTTTGGCACCACGTACACCTCCGGCATACGGTTTTAAGATGCACACGTGCATTGTGTGAGCGGGGGGGGGTCAGAATACGTTGGAAAAGTCATGCCCATGTGAGATTTTGGGGAGGGTCGGGGGTGTAATTAACATGAGTGTGCAGGAGTGGGGGAGTAATCACTCAATTTGTAAAGGGGGGGGGGGGGGGGAATATTGCTATTCAGGCACAAGCAAGGTAAGGCAGAACTGATGGGGCATCTGCATGGAACAGACATTATGCAAAGTGGTGGCATTAATATGCATAAGGAGCTGCTTTGTTATTCACCCGGGTGCTAAAGCAATATTGTTTGGAAGCACCAGGCGCACTCTTGTTACAGTCGGGGAATGTTATCTCTCTCTGTGCAAACACAACCACTTCCTCTCCTCTTCGCAAGCTACTTTTAGAATGTTTAATTATCGCACCATCCCTAGAGCTTCACGTACTTACAGAGCTGGTTGCATATTAAGTCGCTTGGTCTAAGAACAAGCAACGAACTGTACGGAGATCCTCCACCCTGCGCCCTCTCGAGTGGTATCACCCGACACTGATGTTTATCCAGGCGTGCGGTAAATCGTAAAAGCGACTTCACACGTTAGAGCGGGTCCAAAACATGGCATTCGGGACAAAACGACTGCGATTGCATCATCGGCCACCTGGGTCTTTGTGCATTCGCAGAGAATTCGTAGTCGTGCTTCCGTCCCGTAGTGGGGGGAAGAAATGAAACCGACTGGTGGAGAAACTGATGATCTTTTGCCAATTGATGGTGAGGGCTGGACGGAGTATTTCCCTGTCTCTCAGCTTTGAGTCACTCCGTCAGTGTTAGCTCTAGTAACACTTGACCTTATCAAGTTCCCATAGAGTACCGGGTCCTCCATATCTACTGTACTGACAGCTTCATCAGTTCCATCAGCTTCCCGCTGGATTGACAGGCGATGACGTGTGCAGGCACACGGCGTACAGGCAACTCTCTGACAAAAGGCAGCGCCCGTTACAAAACAATCTAATATACTGATTCACAAACAGCAAATATTTCCCAGAAATACCCACTGCTTATTAAATTAATCTAATGTGAGCAATGACTTCTGGTTTCATCTCCATTTAACTGACCAAGAAGCAAGATGTGCTTTGCTAGGTTCTCGCATCTGTTCTGTCAGAGTTTGTTTTAGCAATTTGAAGACAAATAATATGACACTGCTCACGCAGGGAGTTTTTTCTATTCCAAGTGCTGTGAAACAGATGTCGGACAGACAGCTTGGATTGTTTTGTGAGCTCAGCTGTGCTTCCGCAACATTACAGTCCTTATGTGAAAAACTCTCTCTCTCTCTCTCTCGCTCGCTCGCTCTGCAGGTTTGTTTCTGTGAACAGTTAGAATACTTATAACACTTATAATAAATGCTTTTACGATACATTTACAGCTTTTTGAATAAAAGTGTTTATCATTAGAAATGTGCGGTAGACCTGGAAAAACCGTTGAATGTCGTCGGCACCTCGACTTTAAAAAAGAAAGAAATAAATAAATAAATAAAAAGCACGAAGATGAAACGATGTTTTACTGACTTTCTAAACTTAGAAAGACCAGGCACTCTATAAAGATACTTTAGGTAGATAATAGGCCAGTTTAACAAACATGGCTGCATAATGGCTGTAGGCTATGAATAAAGGTAATAAACATTGTATTTATTACATGATAAAATCTCCCTTTGTGTTTTTAACTTTCGGGGGTAATCAGACATTACTTGGCTTTTACATGCAAATGTGAGTATTTCAGTACATTTTTTAAAACAATATCATAGAAAAAAGTCGACATTTGTGATGAAATGATGGATTTTCCACACATAGTCCAAGGCAGACTCCAGTAGAAACACCGTGACGATCTGAGTTTATCCGCAAGTCTGTTCACACTTTGCCATAGTAATGGGTCAGACGAAAAGTTCGGTAAATCGGTGTCATTTCAAGACGTACAAAAGCCAGGTTTTCACAGTTTGGCACAAACGTGTGGGAACGCAGCTCTGCGTCACGTCTACAGCGGGACACCGATCGGCTTTAAGGAGTGCTCTACTAACCTATAAGCAAATCTACAGAACTGTGACCGTGGCTTTGAGATTAAAGCCAGCTTTCATAATGTAACGTTAAAGATTCTCAACACGATTTTGCCGTCACGGACACAAATCTCGGGTCGTGAGCGGAGATCAGTGGTCTTAGAAGGCGTAACGTGCTCGGATTATCGGTGGTTGATTGCGCGTTACTGTGACCAAAGACAGCCAAAGTTTGGACATTGGGGGAAAAATTTCTGATTAAAGTCTCTGATTTAAAGCGAGAGCGCCGCCATGACGCTCGTCTAAAATCCGCCGACAGGAAGGCGGCGCGGGATGACGTAAGAATGGCAGCGGTGACCGTGAATGGGAAACGGGACAACCCAATGGACGGAGAATCTCACTTTGGAGAACGTTTGTGTTCATGCGTGTTTCTCTTCTGTTCATCAGAATGACTTGTGATGTTAGAAGAACGTAGCGTGATTAAAAGTCGGTTCCTTTAAATGCAGTTCCATCGTCGGAGTTCTACACCTTCGCTGTATAATCTGATGGACAGCGAACAGTATCGCACAGTTGGTTTGGGAGAGTTTAGGATTTTATTGGGATATTGTACAATGTGGCAAATAAATATTTTGGTCTGTATTGATGATTCAGCCTAAAACATACTTGCTTAACGGGTCCAGCAAATATCACTGCCTTTGCTAATACAAATTCCAGGAGAAGTAGAAAACGAGCAATTCAATTCATCTCCCTGTTTCCTGCGATCAAACACGGTGCACGCACACTTTTCTTAAGTGACCTTAAAGCAGTGGCCTTTTCAGCGTCCTCCCCGACAGCACTCCTAACTATTGGGAATGTTCTAATGGGAAGACTGAGCGTGAAGGTTCCTGCAGCGGCAGAAACAGTAGCGGAATGCCATTGCCGGTGCCCAAGCCCAGGCAGTAATTGGTTCTGAGTAATTCTATCAGATTAGTATTAATAAGCTGTCGCTGCAGCGATCGAGATGACCTGCTCAGGCTCTCTGGCTTCTCAGAAACTTGCGTGAAGGTCAACTGTCAATCATGTCCCACAATATGATAATAAGTCTCTAAGGCCAAAATGAGGATGCTATTAGCCGTGGCGGAAACGGTTTAAATTAGAAGCTGTCATAACTCCAGGGTAGAACGTTGTCGGGCTAAGCAAGATGGAGGTCGTGAGGAAAGAGTTCAAATCGACCAAACGCTGTGAGAAACGCGTGTGTATGCGTTCTCACAGATTACATCTGGCTACCATTAAGTGTTAAACTGCCGCTCCCAAACCGGTCGTCGTGATATGACGTACCCAAGTGTCCTGGTCGAGACAGAGCGAGAGAAATGTATGCGCTTGTTAAGGATTTGAACTGTACGCTCTGGGCTTCCGACAGGCCTCATTTGGAATGTGGGAAACGTCTTAATGAATTAACCAAACTGGTGGCGCTAAGCGGGGCTTGTTTCAGAGCCCTCCTGCTAAAGTCTTCTCAGCGCTTGCTGAAGAGCGGCTCGGGCGCAAGGGAAGGTTAAAGGTTCAGTCCTCAAGATGCTTGTGCGTGCATATGTGACGTGTGAAAATCCGAGCAGCGCTGGATCTACAGGCCGAGAAAAGGGGAACATTTGGAACCTGATGAGTGATCTGCTGCATGACTGTGTTCCCCTGATCGCTCCCACAAGGCCTGAACTGCAGGGGAGCCATTACATGCACATCTTTCTGATCTCATTACTGTAGCAAGCAGACTGCAGTTTCCATGATGCAGAAACACCATGGGGTTCAAAAGCGCTTCACCGTGCGCTCGCTGCATGAGGAGGAGCATTAATGCCCTGTTAGATCGCGTCGGTCTTCTTTAAGCCAACCTGCATGGGACGCTATACGGTATTCTGGAGTGCTACGAGCGGTGTTCGAGACTTTTTTAATGCAAACTTACTTTTGTTTGCATTTATCTGCCGAGTGAAGAAAATTAGCTGGGCAGAAAGCCAGGTCACTTGAGTGTGAAAAAAGGAATTGGTTTCCAGTCGCAGAAGCTAATTTCACTTTGTGAATTTGGCTCGGAGTACACTACAACTTTGGAAATGCGATCTCACAGTAAACAAAAAGGAAGGGCTGTGGTCTCCACTTTCTTCTTTTCCCCCCGATGTAGACGAACACGCACAGCCTTCTGTCTTCACCCAGCGGTTTTCATTTCGAACCTCCTGCGTGAAATTAAAAACACGTTGCGCCTGATATCGGGATTCTGGTTACAATCCACACGGCTATCGTTGTGCTCTGTTTGATAGTGAGCTGTGAGGGTTCTGTTCCTCTCCGGGTGTTTTCGCACTTGGTACAAATACCGAAGTCTTCATACAGGACAGATTCCGTTTGCCGTCCTGCTTTCGAATGAAAGCGCGTCTTCCTTGGATCGATTGTGCGATTCGGTCGCGTTTGTGCATGCAGGTTTACAAAGCAGCAGGCATTAGGTACATTCATTTGCTGTTTATTGTTGTTTTCCTTGGTAGCAACGCTCAAGCGGTGACAAGGAGCAGTTCTTGTACAAGGAGACCTTTGTGTTTGTGATGCTCTCAGTGCAAGCACCATAAACGAAAACATGAATGTCTGGTTTAATATATATATCAATAACCATAACAAGCCTTTCCTGGGAATTACAAAACTAACATGACAAGCCGAACCAATCGCATTACTTGGTATGTGGCATGAACGGATAAAAAAAAAAAAAGCTTCCTTACCTAACGTGGGTTGTACCAGGGTTCAGGGTTTTTTTTTTTTCCGGCACAGGGGACGTGACGGCACTGAAAACCCTTTGGCTGTGTGATCTGCTACGTTAAGCTGTGTTGCTAACTTTGCTGTCACTCCGAGCACATTTCTAACGTTTCACAAGACGGCTATAAAGACGCACACAAGAACACGGCATGGCTAAACAGAACTAAACGCTGGTTATAGTTGGGGGTCTTCTTGCCTCAGCATGCCACTTCTCCTCATAGCCTCTCTTTTTTCGGTTTATAACATGATAAATACTGACGACGTGAGAGATTTTATATATATATATATATATATATATATATATATATATATTTTTTTTTTTTTTTTTTAAATATCTTTCTAAGAAAGAACAACTATTAGATTAGATTTTTTTTTGTCTCTTTTTGCATTTTATTTTTATTTTTTGCATGTAAAAGGATGTGCCAAAGTAGCGGAAATCATTTATAATTCGCTTTAATTTATACTACCATATTGTGTGTTTTTAAATGGTCGATTAATACCGTGAATTTTTTTAGACTACGTGAAACACCGTGAAAATCACACACACACACACACACACACACACACACACACACACACACACACACACACACACACACACACACAGAGGAGTACGGAGATGCATCAGGTATCCACAGCATTGATGTAATAAAGCTACAAAGTCTCTCTGGCCCAGGCCTGCTGCCCCAGCGCTGCCTGTCACCACTCTAAATTACGTGTCCGTCCAAAATTTACAGTCCTTTCAGGAGATCCCGACCGAAAATCTCCGACCCCACCAAATGAGATCAGGATGTAGGCTTGACGAGAGAAGGTCCGACTGCAGCCTTCGGGAACGCGTGTGGGAACAGATACGAGCTGCAGGATAAGAGCTCATTTTGCGTATCGCGTTATCGTGACGCGTCCACCCTGTACCCGCGTAAAAGTCAGCTTTCACGGGGTCTGCATTTTTTTCTGGGTACCTGATACAGTTCAAACACGATGGCCAAGCTTCGACGTTGGATCTGGCAGACATAACGGTCCAACATCTGTATCTGCTTAAGTACAATACGCAGGAGACCCGCTTGAGCCCCGGCTCGAATCACAAATTGAACCTCGGTGTAAATAAAACTAACATGTACTCGGCAGAGTTGTTCGCTTTCCAAGCAAAATCTTTACAGAGCCGACATAGTTTGAAATCACTGCTGCATTCTACAAGAAGGAGTAGAGAGACAGAGGGAGACAGAGAGACAGCGAGAACTGTTAGATCCATGGTGAATCCACACAGCTGTGGCCTTGCATATGAAAGCTTCCTCAGGAAAAAAAAAAAAAAACAAAAACATTGTGAAACGTCTTCACCGAATAAAAGCGTATGAAAAGGACAGGGTTCTTTCTGCACGGCTGCTTTGTCTGCGTACGCGGGAATTTCTTGTAAGTATTATAGAAGGTATTGCGACCTTTTTATAAGATGATGTCTATACCTTGATTAAGATAGATAATAGACCTGTAAAAGGTGTCCCTGTTGTGTAGGTTCGTTTAGTGAACTCGGAGCCGGTATCTTACCTCAGGTTAAACAATTCTGGAGTGGATGTAAATCAGCAGACGGCTTCGCCTCTCTTAAACGTTCCTTGGGGGAGAAATAAAAGCGAGAAAGGAGGAAAAATATGATTACTTCTATGGTTTAGAGATTATGGACATATGGACATCACTGAGCACCAGAGGGAGTTGCGTAAACTTTTCCTTCTCCGCTTTGGCTGCGGGAATTAACATTGTTTTCAGCAGGGATGCGAAGTGTGAGCGCAACGAGAACAAAAAGAGGAAATGTGCCTTTTACAGCTCATGAATCTTTTTTCCTGGTCGACTCTCTTTTTCGGAGTTTTTATGGGTCGGCTTTTTTTTGCGTCCTGGCTCGGAGGAAACGCTTCATTAAAAAGGAATGCCCATATTTTTTCCCCCCTTTTTATTTTTTAATACAGGGCAAACTGTAGCAAGAGCGAAAAGCCAGATTTCCTCCTGGCTCGGGTTCGCTGGTCATGCTGGCTTCATTAGACCACAGGACTGCAGTGGGACGATAGAAAACGCTGGAATACTACTGTGAATGAGGATAATGGCGGGAGGAAGACTGGAGGTTAAGGGGAAAGAAAGAGAAACGGTCATGGAGAGCGCTGAAATGATGATGCAAAAGCGCGGGACGAGCGATGTAGACGGAGGACGGAAAAGATACACATCATTACTTTCTGTGGACTAAGAGTGGGGATGGGGGGGATGGGGACAAATGTAATCTACGACTGAATCTCTTTATAGGCAACAAGACGCTTGGTCAAACCCATGAACAGTCACAGGCTTCTCACGGTGCCACTGTTTCGAAAAATAAATAAATAAAAACCTGCCATCCCGACTCTGACCTCTAATCACATTTCCAGAAGGTCTATTTTTCGCTTAAAAAAAAAATGCAGACTTTATGAATTATACAGAGAGCTGCCAACACTGCGAACAACACTACTTCTCTCAACACTGGCAGGCGGAGAGAGGAAAAACGCTGTTGTTTTTTTACCCTAGAAAATCCTCCAGTGTACGTCTGTGGACAGAACAACTCCATGATTACAACATAAATAATAAAACATACACTGAACCGATACGTAACCGCAGAAATGTTTGGATTTATAAGCGGCCAGCTGTGCGTATATGCTTATGTTCTATAACGGTGTATAAAGTCCAGAATTCCGCCCTGCGGTCCGTCCCAGATGTTGCGTGGAATAATAAAATGAACGGACGTGAAAGGGGCTCAGACAACGTCTCTGCTCAAATACAAGCCCAAGAATATTAAATGCACTTTTATTACTGACTGTCCGTTTTATTGATGAGGAAATCCAAAACATTGGCCATTTTGTTTTTTATTGGCTCTCGACACCATAATTCACGGCTCAGAGCTTACCTAAGCCCTATTCAGATTGGATTAGTTTATAAGAGATATGTCATATACGCTTTTCATGTCTCCTTAGCGATAAAACTCTTGTATCTGGACCTCAATAAAATGACCGCAGGAGACACGGGTTTCTGACGGGCCGCGTTTCCTATGAACCGTGGCTGTTTGTGTCACTCGCGCCATTCGCGACATGGCGTCCGAGCGATCGTACAGGCACTGCAGTACAGAAGAGAGAGTTTGGGGCAAACCAAGCATACATTTTTTTTTTGTGTCATGATTCAGGAAGTGTTTAATATCTGGGGGAGGGTTACTGATGCATGCTACGAGACTTAAACAGAAGCAGTCAAACTTCACAGAAAATCGTGGTTGTGTATCAGGACCAGACTAAAATGATCTGTATCCTGGCCTGTATCCTGGAAAAACAGCGATATGGCCGATCCAGACAAAAACAAAATGACAGGGCGCCACCTGGAAACAGGAAATCACCCCCAGACCAATGTAAATGTAATCCTGTCCGGACTGGCCTCTAGATGTTGTGCATCTTTTACACCCAGTGTCCTTTCCCCTTCAGTGACATGGCCTCAACACTGGCTGAATCTTACATGCACTTGGTCTTAACTGCAAAAACAGAACAGCGAAACTGTAAATGCTGCCCTTCTGCAAATATCAGTCAATTATCTTCAGCATGAAGAAACTATTGAGCAATTATGAAGCCTTTAATGCCATTATGTCACAGTTCATTTTGCACCAAAGAAATATTCTCCGATATTCTGCAAATGCAATTTTAGCATCTGGGTAAAAACAGGGAAATGGACCTCCATTATACAATATACGGATACAATTAATTTCATGCTCATTACTAGTTTCTGTTAAAAGCCTTGTTACAAAGTACAGCATAAATATTACTGTCAGCGAATGTCTTGAGGGCGGTGGCGTTCTCAAAAGTCAATCAAAATGATCACAAACAAAGCATAAGCCCTTGTACGGAAAATATTCGTCTTTCACAAAGCTGGAGATAAAAGCCATAAAAGTGAGAGCATTACCATCGCTCAGAAATGGAAATAATGGATCCGACGTTAGTACTTTGTTACAAAGCTGTGATTAGCTTTTTGCGGCGCCGTGGTCCCGGTTCGGCCCGTTCCTCCTGGCAAATCATCTTCAATCCCACGAGGTTATGAGGATCCCTCTGATGGACTTCAGAAAGTCTTTATGAATATTCCATGCCATTCGAGTCAGGAGATTATTTAAGCAATCCAAGTCCTTCTTGGGTTACTTTGGCTGTATGTTTGGGGTCGTTGTCCCATCTTCTTAACAGATTCGGCTGCTTGAGCGTTTGCAGAGAAGCAGCCCCGTATCATGATGCTCCCATCACCGTGCTTCACTGTGGGTATGATGGTGTTCTTGGGATCAAACTGAACAAGCAACCCTTCTTTCTCAAATACGGAAGGCTGAATTACAGCCAAAGTGTTCTATTTTGTTTTGTCTGACCAGAGTATACTGTCGCCAAAGAGTAAATGCTTTCATCTCGCTCAGCAGCATTCATTTTGCATGGTGTAATTGCTGTTCATGATCATCCTGCAAGTGACTGCTGGCTTTTCTCTTACCTGTCCTATCATTAGTCTAGGTGAACCCTTGTGTGGCGCACCCGTTTGAGGACGAGTAGATGTGGTGTTTCCGTGAACTTTCCGTCTGCATGCGATCTAACCTATTGTCCTGAGTGGGATGTTTAAGGTATTGACAGCTTGTTTTTATTTATTCATTTTTTTTATTATTCCAGTGTTTAACAAACTTTAGAAAGCTCCCTGACCTGTTCCTAATATAGTCTCCAATACTTTCCTTATTCGTTTCATTTTTAAAATACATCATTGCTCACGAAAGCGCACTTGTTTGTTTATATTTAAGTACAAAGTCGAAACTCGTTATGTAAATTTTAAGCAGATATATGCACGGAATCCTTTTTCCCCTCCCCTTACGCTTCGGCCATTTTTGGACAATTAAACTGAACTCGCGTTAAACGTCCTGGTTTTGTCATTTCAAAGTAACGAGATGCAAACTTTTTCACTCGACAGTAATTAAGCAGTGCCAGCCCTTAGTGTGCTCTTGCCCCCGCTTTGCCACGCCACTGAGCATTGTGCTAATCCCCATCTCGAGTTCTGCCCTTGCCTTGATTAGAAACAGGGCCCATAAATCAGTGTCAGGAGACAGAAGGCCACCCACCAACCCCTAAGTGCCAGTGCTTCACTCTTCAGCGCAACAGCACTTGATTTGTTAATAGTGTACATAATGGCGCCATTTTCACAAGCCGCATTAAATCATACGCGCTAGGCCCTGCGTGAGCATTAGAGCAAAAGAGGGGCATGGTGATACAGAACTCCACTAGAGGTTTTTTTTTTATTTATTTATACTCCCTCCGAAGACTAAATTGGATTCTCGCTGCATTGTTTTCTAATTTGAAACATCCATCATTTATTATTAAAGGAAGAAAAGGAAGGCAGGCTCGCCTACGGCAGCCAATGCTCCACACCCTATTCCATCCAAACATCAAATAACCGCACACGCGCGCACGCACACACACACACACACGCGCGCACACACACACACACACACACACACACACACACACACGCAGCCCTTCCCCTGAAACCACTCTTTCGCAGTTCATTTCTGTACTGAGAACTGAAGGAGAGACTAAAATTTATGTGCTGCTTCGAATGAACAACTGATCATGGTGTCGTGGTCTACATGGGCAGAAAAGATGGCGGCTCATAACAAAAAGACATCGTCTCTGGTCTGTACCACCTTCCCGAAAAAGAAAGCATTCGCCGGGTAGACTGGTCTGGTCGGATTTGCGTTATAGAAGAGCGCCTGTCCTGTTCCGTATTATCAGGATGCCGCAGCTAAGTGTCGCAATTAGGCCGCCCTTTTTCATGCAAATCTGCCTGACAGCACAACAATCAGCTCTCCGCACGTCCGCGTGCCTGCTCTGGCATTTGCCGACGCTGCCCACATTTGCATTATTTATCATATCGGGATGAACGTGGGGCCGCCGTGTGCCGCGGCGTCGGCTGATTAGTGTGGCGTTACATATGTTAAGCACAAAGACGGGGCCGTTCCTTTTTCCCGATGCGCCGCTGCACCAATGTGGGCCGATGAAGAGGAAAATAGGAAGCTCTCGTTTAATATCTCGTTGCTCCAGAAAATCGACTATGAATGGGAAACGCTGAGGGAGGGCGTGAGCGACTGAGGCGCAGCGGGAATCCGGTCCGCGTTTGTATTTGTCCGGTCGAATGTGTGGATGGACGAGTGTGAAGCTTACAACAAGATAATAGTAAGGACAGGTGGCGCTACAGCTTCATGACTCTCAGCAGCACAGGATGCGCGCTGGTGTCTGCACACCCCTTTTATTTCCTCGTTTGTATGAAGCGCACAGAGATGCATGCTGTTTGTTCCACACACTGATGACATTTCTTAAAGGGGGCAACTAGCCCCATAAATGCTTGACTAAATTAAAGAGTAATTTAGTTCAGTACTAAAAAGAGAACAGGTAGGGGAAAGAAAAGGAAACAGCATATGCTTCATTAGCAAATACCTACATTTGATCCACCCCCTCTCTTGCTTTTTATATTTTATAATCAGCTGTTTGTTTCAGTAAAGCCTGACAAAGGCAACATTGGAGGAGATTTTATATATA
>JAQQZR010000007.1:21610778-21622880 GCA_030068235.1 Notoglanidium macrostoma
CCATCCTGCTTCCCTCAAAGACCATCGCCCGGTAGCCCTAACTGCAGTAGTGATGAAGTGCTTTAATCAACTGGTCAGAGACTTCATCATCTCTTCACTACCTGACACACTAGATCCATTACAGTTTGCTTACCATTGAACCACTCAACAGATGGTGCGGTCCCTCACCTCCTTCATACATCACTCACTCACCTTGCGATACATAAATAAAACCCAGGAGTAATTACCAAACCTACCACACAGCCACTTGCTCACTCAGACCAGCGACACACAAAAGGGAGGAGGATTCTTTTACTAAAATGGCTCCCCGAGATATTTCGCCTCCGGCGCCGAGCAGACAAATAAATAAATAAATAAATAAATAAGTAAAATATAATGACATTTGTGAGAATAATTAGAATACAATTGCGATCGTGTCCCCCTCCAACCATTTTTCTATCTCACTCAAAACTTATTCAGCCTTTTTTTTTTTTTTTGCTATATGTGGGAGCACTTTGCATTTCCAGACTGGTCATTTAAGAGAGCGTGAGAGAGCGTGAGAGAGAGAGCGAGAGAGCGAGAGAGAGGCTTTATTGCGGGTTGTGGACGAGGTGAAATTGTATTTTACATCCCGCTCGGTCTAAGGCGGCGTGCTGACGCAAATGACGTACTGCCTCAAATACCAGTTCTTTAAAAAACAACTAACCAAATAAATAAATAAATAAATAAGCAAGCGAGCGCACCTTGGAAAATGGACGTCTCATTTACACGCCGGTGCTAAACAAAATGGAAACGTCGTGTACGTTTTACACGGGCAGCTCAAGAAGACGGAGAGATCTGGTTCAAGCAAATCACTTTAGTGTTACCAAACATTTCTTTTTTTTAATTTATTTATTTTTTTTTAAAAAGGCCAATTTTGTATTTGTGCCAAAACGAAAACCCTGTTAATGCTTTAATTTAACGATGTATCAATATTTCATTATGGTTGTCGAATACTACCAGTACAGATCCATAAATAATTGAAGAGCATGGCAGCATGGCATAATACTGACAGTAATTTATAGAGTAAGCATGAGCGCGATTTCCCGTGCTGCTCAAACCGCCTCGGGCAAACCGGAGCGAAACATATATATATGCGGCGGATCTCTGAGACAACATGTATATTTCAGGTAAAAGTGTGATTGGTATTCGTGTCGGCGTGTACGCGCGTCAGTGTGTGCTGTATGGAGAGTAGTCTGTGCACTTAGCCGCACGCCGGAGTGGCTCGTTGCCGCACAGTGCAGTAATTTCTTTGATCATTTTTAATGGTGCTGTTCGTTTCATGTGGGTGTGCTGCTTGTGCACATGCGCGCACGCAAACACGCACACACACACACACACACAAACCACCCTGCAGGTGTCATTTCACTCCTCCAGCTCTGGGATTAGCATGCGGCAGGCAATAAAGAGCTGGGTCATTACACTGCGCTGCACGCATCCATAATATCAACACACCAGCGTCATTACCTTTTCAAAAGGACACTACTGGCTCACTGTCTGCTCACAGAAATGGTATGTGGAAGAGAAGCGGCGATAGAAAGAGACGATCGAGTAGGACGCTGGATGTAATGTAGAGAATCGAAGCTGGGAGATGAAAAATGAAATCTGCAGGAATGTTTAAGACCACATTCTATAAATGGTTTTACACAGTAAAAAAAAAAAAAAAAAAAAAAATACAGGAAATACCGATTAATAAGCATGACTACTACTGAGGGTGAGCGTTAAACAACAGAACACGGGTATCATCAGTATTGGTACAATTCCATTGTCGCCAATTATGGAAAAATCAGTAGCGCGGGCGCCTGGGACAAGCGATTTGACGACTGGAAGAAGAACAATCCTACTCCTTCACTCCAACTCACTGCTCTAACTATAGCACACGTTAGCTGGTCTGTATCCCACTGGATTATTATGTTTATATGAGGTGGATTATCGATTAGTGCGTTCTTCTCAGAACCTGGAACGCGCTGCTTTGTGGAGCCGCTCACGAAACCGAGGAACCAGCTCAAAGCTCGAGAGAGAACATTACATCTCATAGCTAAAATGTCACACGACAACCTGCTACATTAAAAAAAAAATTATAATAAAATAAAAACATTGGCAGAGGATAGGGATTGTAGCCACACGGTCATCCTCTCTCCAGACATTTATTCTCATTTGTTTCCTCTTAATCCACTTAACTAGCTAGCTAGCTGTTCGGTATCTCTATTAGGTCCTGTGCAGTACGCTGGAGCTTGTGTTGCTAGCCTTCTAACCCTAACCTCAGAATATTTCAATGCTTGATTTTTTTATTTATTTTTTTACATATGTTACTTTTGCCACATCGCACATCCATAATAATTACCCACAGGACACAAGGCATCTATAAAACCGCCTACACAAAGAACTGATTAGATATTAGACTTTCAGAGCCTTGAACATGTTCAGTCAGTAAGAAAGCGGTCTTTCTGCTTTCTGGAGACAGGAAGGCTTTTTTTCCTCTTTTCTTAATTTCCAAATAAAGTTCTGGCCCGAGTGTACAGGAAAGAGGAGAGCAAACGAGGGATGAGAAAGACTGTACTGATCACCAGTCACTTAAAAGGAACACCTGCTCATGCATGCAATTATCCAATCAGCTGCTAGAACAACAGCAGCTGATCGAGTGTTTACAGAATGGCGCAAAAAACGAAAAACATCTGGCGGGCAGAAACGGCGTGATGATGAAAACGGTCGGAGGAGAATGGCCGGCCTAGCTCAAGCTGACAGGAAGTCTTTAGTAACTCAAATCACCACTGTTTTTTATAACAGAAAAGCATCTCAACCTTGAGGTGGAAGGCCTACAACATGAAGCAAGACGACATCGTGTTACACTCCTGTCAGCCCAGAACCGGATGGGGGGGGGTTTTAAAAAAAACAACAACAAAAAAAACAAACAAAAAAAGTTGAGTTGTAACTCAGAAAGCTTTATCCAAATAATCTGGTGTGCAAATATGAAAATACTAAACTATAAAAATTTGTTTCATCTATACATAATGAAGTTTTGAAAAAGATCATCTGACGGTGAGCCTAAATGTAAAGCATCCTAAGAAGGTCCTTAGATAACATTCAATATTATAATATGATAATTCGTGTCCGTTGGTTTTGGCTTGAAACATCCTTAAATACCAACATGTTCCATTTATTATGTTTCGGAATTAAATGCTTCATATTGTGGTGCAACAGCATCCTGCCAACAATTCTCACAGCACAGACATTTCCCAGCATCATCATCATCATCCACGTAAGACAAGATCTTACATCATGTAATGCATTCATTACTCCAATTAGCCTGCAGAGGGCAGAAAATAACATGCAGATGCCCATAGCTGGTAAGTCAAGTGAATGTTTTTGTGCATGCTTAACAGATGTGCGGGCAAATCCCGCTCTAATGACCTGGTTTAAGTGCAGCAGGAGTGATCGCAGGCCAGAAGCGTGCGTCCACATGGACAACAGCTGGTGCTGGAAAACCAGGATGCTGAAAGCTTGGCAAGAACCAAAGAGTTGGGCGAGTAGATTAATTAGATGGTCAGAGGTTAAGGAAACAATCTGATATAACTGGCTTGAAGCTGGCTCGGTGTTGTCATCAGCAGCCCAGGCTCGTGTCCAGAACCTTCTACGTTGACATTCTTTGCTTGGCTCGAGCGGACCTTTCTTCAAAGTTGCCTACAGTGGCTTGGCATTGAAAACGCAACCCTACAGATATAGCGCCACGGCCACACTATGCTAAACACAAATTTATTTCTCAGTGGTGATGAACGCAAGGTTATTCCAGAGGTAGACTATATGGCCAAAAGTATGTGGACACCTGACCATCATACAATTGGGGGGATTTTCCTCGAAAAGTGTTGCCACAAAGTCGGAAGCACACCATCGTGTAGAATGTCTTTGTATTCTGTAATATTCACCGAAACGAAGAGGCCCAAACCTGTTCCAGCATGACACAGCTCCTGTGCACAAAGCAGCTCCATGAAGACATGGTGTGTTAAGGTTGGAGTAGAAGAACTCGAGTGTCCTGAACAGAGCCCTGACCTCGTCCCAACTGAACACCTTTGGGATGAACTGAAACGCCGACTGGACCCAACATCAGAGCCTGACCTCACTAATGCTCTTGTAGCTGAATGAGCACAAATCCCCACAGCTACACTCCGACATCCGGTGGAAATCCTTCCCAGAAGATTGGAGGTCGTAATAACGACAAAATGGGAATAAATCCTAGTGTTAATGCCTAGAGTTTTGGAATGGGCACATGTGACAGTCAGGCGTCCAGATATTTTTGGCCATATAGTGCAGCTCCTTCTATTTCGTTCATCAGGATGCTGCCTGGCCCTGGGTGTTAAGTATGTTGTGATTTTACAACTGAATTAAAGAGCTCATGGTTGAATAATGCGCACTCATGGCTGGCAGGCCTAACGATTCCCTGAGCACCCAGGCAAAAAGATCCCACCGGCCTGATAAAAAGGCTCGCTTTCTGCAGCAAACGTTCTCATTTTCAAGATGTGGGCCTCCAGTTCACTTTAATTGGCCTTTTCTCCAGCATTGGACCTTAATTACTTTGTTCCTGGATTAAAGGCCTCAGACTGTTCAGACAAGGCTAGGGTCCTAACCTTTACCAGACTGCTCTCTTTTCTCTCTCTTACACACACACACACACACACAAATGGAGTGTGCATTAAAGGAGGGGGAACGCAGCCTCAGGTCCAGCACGCGTTCCACACAGTGGACCACTAACCTTTCCTTTGAGGCTGTCGACTCGAAAGGTCACTAAAAGATACACAGCTGATGCAGTCGTGAGACATCTGGAATATTGTCGATTTATGTGCATATTTCTCTCCGTGCCAACAACAATAATAACGTTGAAGTATAAAGCAGTCCATTTGCAAGGCTCTGCTGTTTCTCATTAGGTATGTGGACTTTTAGCCGAAGCCTCTCAGGAGCTGAATCCGAAGAATTAGAAGCGCAGGGAGAACAAAAGTCGATTGCAGTTGTACAATGACTGCTTACAGGAGAAAACCTTGATGAGGTCTGTTTACGTCCGTCATAACCTGACAGGAAAGAACTCCGATCTGCACAATGTGCGGAGAGTAGTATGGGAGATGCACAAACAAAAAGACATTTGATTTTCATTTACTTTTCAAATTTGAAACCGAATGACCCTAAAATCGTAGCTGAAGGACGCTGGAGGACATCGCAGCCAGGGTATTGTATTCTTATTTTTCAGATCGACTTGGCGTTTTCAACTTGCAAGACTAGTGTAGCTGGATGATTCATTGTAATTATGAATTTTTAATTTTTTTAAATCTCCTCTATTAATATTATTGTCTGCAGTACCTTTAAGCAATTGATTATCAGTTATCTAATTATTAAACGTCAGTGTTTACTGATGCTGGTTTGTCAAACTACAAGTTTCCATTTCAGATTTTGCAGTTTTGTTCTTTACACTGTAGGGGCAAATGTTTGGGGACACCTGACAATCATCAGTGCCTGATCTCTCTAATGCTCATGTGGCTCACTGAGCACAAATCCCTACAGCCACGCTCCAAAATCTAGTGGAAAGTCTTCCCTGAATAATGCAGGTTATTATAACAGCAAAGGCAGACCGACTCCGTCTTAATGCTCATGGTCTCAGTACGGGCACATACTGGCCAAAAGTATGCGGACACCTGAGTGTGACCCCGGTATGTGCCTGTACTGAAACCATGACTGCACTCAGGTGTCCACATACGTTTGGCCACACAGAACCTTAATTGTGTTTATTTTGATACCGCCCAACCTAACATAAAGTGCTTGATGAAGTTCCACTAACAGCACTTCCTGAAGTGTTTTATTCTGCTTTTACCACAACAGGTTGCCAATGATTACGTTTTTGTTTTTTGTTTTTTGTTAAGGAAGATCAGGAGTTTTAGTTTCGTTATTGTATAGTGACGTTGTTGAATGTCTGTAAAACTAGTTTCCCGGATTTCACTTACATTATAGCAGAGAGACATGAGAGACATGCTGCCTTCAGGTGCTTGTTGTAAGATCCTACTTCCCAGTTTGGAAATGGTAATTACGACTTGTCAAGTGCATAGCTGGACATCTAGAACAAATAAGGAAGCAACTTTTAAAAAAAAAAAAAAAAAAAAAAAAAAAAAAAAAAAAAATTTGCATGACCTGTCAAAAACATTGACACACATACATGTGCAATTTACAGCTAACGTTTAAGGAAAAATAGCTCTGATGATCTAAACATCTCAACAAATTAATGAGGGAAATCGCAGAGACCGCTGAACCGTGTTGTGGCAAATGACGTTAATTTAATTCAAGAAAACAACCACGGACGGAGGTTCAGCAATCAGGTTCACTTTAATCGAACTTTCTATTTATGAAATGGACTTTGTCGAAACACTGCCACACGCATCTAGCGTTCAACCCGACTCATCCGAGTTCCCCACTAGTAATTACGACTTTGTTTGACCATTCATGTGCTCGGGAACTTGTAATCTTGTACTCTCAGAGCTGCTGTTATAGAAAACGAATCGACGCCTGACAGCCGATCACAATCCAGAAGTCACGTATACAGCATTTTTTATGATAATGGCAAAAATGCTAATAACCAGGATGCTTAATTAAGGTTTTGCAACTGTACTTACTATGCATTCATACAACTGCATGAATAATGTAAACAAAAATGTATCCGACGTATTTTCCTCCTGTCCAGCCCCTCTTTCCGAACGCGTATGAGAAATATTTGTGTTGTGTGTTTTGCGGCTTCCCTGGTGTGGCCAGCAATGACTGATAGGCTAATCGATGTGGAGTCTAATCAGTCAGCTTAACTCTAATACTCTGGACAGGTTCACATCATTATCATGTCAGGCAGCACACACTTTGAGGTGACAAGGAAAAAGGCTCAAAGATTAAAGTCAATCTAAGTGAAGGGGTCTCCACAGGTTTTAAAGCTGTGGGCAACATAAAGGAGATGCTTAATCTGATACACAGCCTCGATCGGAGCTGCAAAAAATGCGAACACACACGCACGCACACACACACCCACACACACCCACACACACACTACTTTGCAGCTGGTGTTGGCTGAAGACATGAGGCTTTTATGTGCCTCAACCCCAAAACCACTTCCACTGGCACAGTCTACCCCACTTTTCCATTAGCACAGGCCTCAGCGCTGGTTTGAGTTTGTTCGAATAAAGAATACACAGGCTGGGTGTGTGTGTGTGTGTGTGTGTGTGTGTTTGGGGGGGGGGGGTGTTAGAAAGCTTAAAAATCATATATAAACGCCTTTACGCAAACTGTTTACAGGTAGTAAACGATGCATAAAACAGGAACCAGGTTTGTGCTTCAGTTTAAAAAGGGCTGGTTTAAGTTAGATGCCTGCTGACTTTGCAAAAACGTCTCGCCCGCTTATAGAGCTTGTGTGTCGTTGTTTTTATTACCGGGAGACGTGCTATAAGCTGTCCGGAATTTAGTTCCCCTCCTGTCAGGGTCGCACTGCTCATCAGTTCCATGTAATCCTGCAGACCAACGTCTATAGAAACACGGACGCCGTTTCCTCTGTAGAAAGTGGAGCGGCCGCAGGTCTGGCGCCCCTGCTGGCTGGCTGCGGTAGAGTTTTCAGCCCCGCCCATGCCCATGCGTTTCACTGACGAAACAGCCTGTTTTCCATGTCACTCTTCTCATCGCAACGGTCTTTCCATCTGCAGTGTCTAATTCGATGCTGACGTGGCACATAATTCCCCTAAAAATTAGTTTTTAAAATGTTAATATATCGTAAGACGTGGCTACACCTGGCAACGAAGTGGGCGTTATATACTTATTTATTTGAACTTTTCTGGACACATTCACTAATACGGACTGTTAGCGGTTTCTATTAAAAACGTCAAGATGTTTAATAGGAAAAGCCTAGGTTAATCACTTTTATCCGCATCGATAGCTTTAATGTGTCAGTGTTAAAGACATCCAGCTGGCTTTATTTTTTGGCTCCATTTCTACAGAATGTGAGGCAATAAAGCCAAGGCGTCCATGTTGCTGCAATCCATCAAAAAAACAAGCTCGTTCCTGTTCTTCTTTACGTTACAGCCTGTCTTTCCATCACCGGCCTGTCTTTTTTCTCTCTCCTGAAGTTAACATTACTGGCAAACCACAAAGTGTAACGTCCTCCGTCCTGAAGATGTCAGAAAACTTCAATGTACGGTTTTACTCCTGACTGTTAAAAGCCTCGACGCTTCCACAGACGTTAAATAAACCTCTCCTTACAGAAGACGTGGCTCGTCGTCTCAAAGGTTGCAGTTTGTTCTTGCTTAATATTAGAGCGTGTCAAATAGCAGTGATCTGCTGTGATCAGTTTTAACAGTATATATTTTTACGAGTAAAAAATGAAATGGATTAAAACCATTAACGGTGTAACATTTTACTGTAACATCATGAGTACACGAGTCGCTCACGGTTCGTGGCATGAGAGATTTCGCAGAATGTGAAAGTTAAATGTAAATTGCCGTCTGCTATCAAATTCAAGGACTTTTCAAGGGCTTTACAGGCCCAATTCCCTGACATTCAAGGACTCAACACAGTTTGAGATATGAATCAAGATTAATTACTGGTAAAACACGGAGAATTTTTTATAAGAACTAGCCGTGATAATTCTGTAACGCTAACATTAATTTACCCAACCGCGAAGACACAAACACAATAGCGAAGAGACAGAACAATCTGGCTAATTATTTATCGTGAGCCACAATTCCTGGAATTTACATTTTCCAGGCATTGCTGAAGGTGTGTTTGACGGTAGCAAAGTCTCGGGCGTTAGCTTTCTTGCTCACTTTCGCTTACCGCTGTTTCACCCGATCGTTCGACTTCACTCACTCACACGAGGCACTTTCTCGAGGCAGGAGACGCATGGAACGAGGACACAAAGACGGCAGGAGACGCGTGGAACGAGGACACGCCGACGGCAGGAGACGCATGGAACCAGGACACGCAGACGGCAGGAGACGCATGGAACCAGGACACGCAGACGGCAGGAGACACGTGGAACCAGGACACGCAGACGACAGGAGACGCGTGGAACGAGGACACACAGACGGCAGGAGACGCGTGGAACCAGGACACGCAGACGGCAGGAGACGCGCGTGCAGGCAGCAGAAAATAACCTATTAACTAACTTCAAAAAAATAAATCAATCAATCAGTCGATCAAAAGAGCTTGCACGAAATACATAAATTCAATTTACAAGATATAAAATAGACATATTATTTTCAAACTCTTTCAAGGCCTTTTTTTTTTTCTTTCTCTAAATTTCACAAACTTTCAAGGATTTCCAAACCTGAAAACCTGGCCGTAACTGTGAAGGTTTAAACAGCAATGAAAGCCGAACAAAACGATTTTTTTTTTTAAATTAAATTCACTTAATGATAACCTGCAACATGCAACATGAGGGACACAGGCAAATAATAACCCTGGAAAAAGTAATAGAAACAAAGGAATATGAATTGTTGAAAAAAAAATCATCCGTGTCCCACAACCTGCGTCACGGCGTAACAAAATGGGTGCAGGTTATTAACCGGGGTACTAATAATGCGGGATAGTCCTACACGCGTAGACGCTGTGGGGCAATGTCGACTTGCGCGCTGAGAAAGCACGTTCCATAACGTTAAGGACAGCCTAGCGCCAATTAAAACACTGACTCGAGACAAGAAAAAAAAAAGATATTAATAAAGCCATGCAATATCTGACCCAACAAGCAAATAGGATGAGCTCGACGTTAGCCAAGTACTCCATCATGGAATTGGTTCTGCAGTGCGTCAAAAGTGCCAAACATGCAAAAATATGTGTCTGCATGGCAAAACTGCAGGCCTATATTAAGAGGACTGATCTGGTTTTGTAATTAGTGTTGTCTGTATAAGGTCAAGCTTATTCAATTCGTGTGGAGATTAAATCACGGCAAGGTCTTTAGAGTCAGCGGCAGAAAGAGAGGGAACAAAGCGTGGAGATGTGGGGTGGGGAGGGGGGGAGCCGGCGAGCGAGCGAGAGACAAAAGAGAGAGATTCATGAACTCTGGCCTTGTTTGAACAATCCCGAACAAAAACAGTCATTTAAAGGTTTTTTTTTTTTCTTTTTCTTTTTTTTTTCTGTCAAGTGTCTAAGTTCGCAATTTACTATTTCTCAATGGCTGTCAGCTTACTTTATAATGTAGACTTCACACTAACGCAAAACTCTCGGGGATACTAGTCTCTCCAAACACAGTGTTTTGATAACTAAATTGCCTCTCTCATTATACAGAAAGGAGCCAAAGGTCTGCATACCAAGAGTATGAAATTAGAATTTTTTGCGGGATCAGAAGTACAGTACATCATTACAAAAAGAACATTGGCAATTACCTTACAACGATGAACATAATGAACTACGGCCTGAAAACGACTAAATGACTAAAATTCGGGGTTTTTTTCCCCTCTGTTGAATAGCTGACAATGATTAAATGTTGCGTGTTAAAGGCATTGATGATGAGGGCCCTTCCTGTCTGAGAGCATATTTGAGATTAGCCTGTGATTATTTCCAGGCTAACAGCGAACGCAATTAAGGAAGATGAATTAAGAAATACAACTTAGCTTACAACCGCAAAGGAGAAAAGTTTTTAATACTTTGGCAGGAAGATCAGCTCACGCTTGACCTTCTCTCAAACAAACGCTTTAAAAAAAAAAAAAAAAAAAAAGAAAAGTAAAGAAAACACCTAGCACCGGCTTTTACTCGCAGGAATAAGAACGTTACGTAACATCACACGAAGATGAACGTGAAAGTCTGAGAAGTTTTCTGCAGGTTATAACTTGGGGAGTAGTTGTAATCGCTCATTTAAAAAAAAACACATTATGTTTTTATATTATTCTAGTTTATAGAAATATTCTATATTAGCTTGTTTTGTTTAAACGCATGCAGTGCTGTTGCGTGTGTCTCTCTCTCGGGGTGGATTTGAAATGAATAATGATTTCCGGATTTCTGTAAAGCTGCTCTGTGACAACGTCAATTGTTAAAGTGCTACATCAATAAAATTAAACTACTGTTTTGCTGAAAGCTTATCGAGCAACCAATAACAAGCCAAGGGCGCCAATACTTATTGAAATCTTGGAGAGACATTATTTCATCCTGGGTCAGCTTTCTATATATCAAAAGCAAATTTTACTTATTTGCTTGTCAATAAATTTGATTTATGTGATATTTGATCAAACTCAACTTGCGTTATTTTTTTTTTTAAGTTCTCATTTTTCTTTAGTTTAAACATTTTGCCATTTAGTGCTGCTAAAACTAGGTAAGAGTTTTGTTGTTTCTTTTAAAAAATCTCTATGGCTGATGAAAACCAGTCCTAAATGTCGATTGCTTGGTATAAAAACCATATTAACTGACCCCTAGTATTGTATCAAAGAAGCGTTACAAAGCAACAGGACAATTGCTGCGTTTCTGTTAACTTGCTTAACACCTGCGAAACCGCAAGCTCAAACATCCAGTCATATTTATTTATTCTCGTGCAAATTTCTAAAATAATTGAGCTGAACCGATGATCATTAGCTGCAGCCCTACTTATATCGTCACATCACTCACCCTTACATGATTGTCATGTTGTGTTTGTGCGATAAACCCAAACAGGTGAACATTGTCTACATCGGTCTATTATAATCAACTGATCAATCGAACACTAACAGCCTGATCATGCACTCTAATACAGAATGTACAAATTAAAAAAAAAGCCCTTTGTCAAGCTGCCTATAATCATCAAACGGAGCTGCACTGTCAACAGTTTCCTCTGCTAATCGACATGTCAATCAATGGTGGTGGCGAGGGTGGCTTTTAGAGAGGCCCCGGGGTGGCAGTTTAGAGCACGCTCAGTTTAACATGCCACTAGCGGAGCAGGAGTAAACAGAGAGTGATATAGACTGGAGTATTGACTCGGTGATAAATGCCATTGATCAGTTGGCTCCGGCACTTTCAGCAGCCTCACTGAGCTGCCTCGAATGCCCACACACACACACACACACACACACACACACACACACACACACACACACACACACACACACACACACACAC
>JAQQZR010000007.1:21638744-21652696 GCA_030068235.1 Notoglanidium macrostoma
GACTGTGGGAGGAAACCGGAGCACCCGGAGGAAACCCACGCATGCACGGGGAGAACCTGCAAACTCCACACAGAAAGGCACCCTGTGACCCGAGGATCGAACCCAGGACCTTCTTGCTGTGAGGCGACAGTGCTAACCACTGCACCACCGTGCCGCCAATTGAAATTATATGTCATGAAATTACACAAAATAACCTATAATAGAATTTGGTTGCTTTGTTGACTAATCCTCTTTTTTGACTCACCGTTGTACCATATTCTTTCCATTTTTAAAAATAATAGATTTAATTGTGCTTTAAGGCATGTTCAAGGTGTGGGATTTATTTTATATAATTAAACCCTGACCGATAGTTTTCCACAATGTTAACATGGACTTGTTTTGACAGCTCGCTGTTCTTCACCTTGGTCTTCATGAAGCTCTTTGTTTAGGTATGTTCTCTATCAAATTGGTTGCAGCAGAACTAATTTAGGCATTTCACAGCAACAGAGGGTGAATACTTATGCACAATTTTGCATCACAGATTATATTGATTTTACCCCCCATTGTAATATCATGTGCTATTTTGTATAGATTCATGACATAAACCAGTTGATTCGATTTCAGTTCCAGGCCATATGACTACAAAATGTGGAAAAGTTTAAGGGGTGAAAACGTCCACAAACCACTGGAATATTTTATGAAAACTTTATGGAGTGCACATATGAACACAGCCCACACTTTATCATCTCTCTTACGATCAAGGAAATTGATGAGATTTTGATTTCTTTCTAGAAATACAATAACAGTCAGGCCTTGTTCGTTACTTGACTGATGTTATGATGCTTTCAGCATAATAAGATCTAATTCCACACAAATGTAAGGAAACAATGGAAGTGAGTGAATTGCAAAACGAACAGGGACAATAACATGGACAAGGCTAGAAAGCACAATTACAGCGTGAGTAAAGCCGTGTCTGTCAGCACTAATTATGTGCACTCTTAATGGCGCTGTTTAGGAAAATAGCCCGTAGCTGACAGAAACCATCGCGGACTGAGGAGTTAAGCTGGATCTTGTCAACGGGAATCTTTTTTTCATTAGCCACAACAAAAGGCAAACAGTCAGACGCCTTTGTTGTGTAGAATATTTTCATCTTCTTCATAGTCTTTTGTCTTATTGAAAGATGAAAATTGTTACATGTGGAGACACTGAAAATAATGTCAGGACTTTTTATTTTTTTTAATGACTTATGGCTTGCTTTTTTCCATGTAAAGAACTTTATCTCTGTACGACAATTGTTCAGACAAGCAACAGGAAAGAAAACATGTCTAAAACCATTGTGGCTTGAGTTTTTCAAAATGTCACAAAGAGCAAAACATGCTACATTGTCTAGCACACTTGTATAAAAGGCTAGGCAGTGTCAATTAGCACAACTAAATTTTTGTGCTGCTTCCTCAATAAACGATTCTCTGTAATTAATGTTCTATAACAGTGAAAAAAACATTGTTAACGAGCGCTTTCAGGGGAAGGTTGTGGACCTACTGATGTATACCCTATAAAGAGCTTAGATCAGAGCTTGTAGAAATGGCCATAATGGCAGCTGATGTTATTTACTGCATTAATTAGCATTAACAAACACTAATTCACTTTATAGCACATTGCTTTTCAAGTCTCATACCTGATGGGTCATAAGGTGTTGATTAATTTTAGATAAGAGCAGCTCTGACTGGCTCGTGTTATGTTGTTACTGTTTCTATAGATAGGTGGAAGCGTCACATAATCAAAGTGTAAAAATAAACCAAAAAACACATTATTTAACAAAGAATACGGACGTTTAGACGAAATAGATAGAAGTAAGGAGTCTCCAGCGTCAGTCCTTTTTCTACAAGTCAGTCGTTTTCTATAAGTTGTCAGGACAGAGGGGTCTATGCTTTGTGGTTTATCAGTGACATGACAAGGAATGAACTCGTTTCATGGACGTTCCATAACATTAAAGGCAGGGTAGCATTTTTGTTCAATTTCTTGCGATTCTAATTAGATCCTGATAACGATGAATAAATCAAATGCTCTGATAATAAAACAAAAAGATTCATCATCCGTGGCAGTCGCAAGGCTGTAAAAAGCCCATCCAATCATTTCATTTGGCCCGAATGACCTGATTGGATGGCCTTCTGCCTGTCTACCTGTGTGGCTAGACAGGCCAGTATTCCATGAAGCTAGACAGACATATTGCAGATGTATAGCTGAAGCTAGCGAGCTAATCAACAGCTGTGAGTTCTAACAAAAACCATGGTCATTGTTTACATTCATTACGATAATGTTAGGTGTGTTCCTTCGTGTGAATGAGACATAGGGTAGTTGGATATCTTTCATAATGTAGTTTACCCAAAATTGCCTACCCTACCTTTAATATCACTATAAATGGATGAAAACATGGTAACATGTGGTAACAGCAACTCCTCTTCATCACACCACCGTATTGTTAACACCGTAGCTTAGTTAACCAAATAATTAACCATTGTTTGTTTTTAATGCTTAAAAATGAATCAGATCACCTAGACAATGAGCATTAATGAGTGTTTATACCACAAGTAACAATAAGACTATAAAGGAAAGCCTTGATTAATACCTTTGTGTTGTTTAATTGATAGACTTCATAATTGCGGCTGAACGGAGGGTTAACAACAGGGCAGTTCAGCTGATTATCAGCATTTAGATACATGCTGTAATTTAATTAGTGCTAATTTACAAGCACTTCTTTTCAGTCATGGATGAGTAAAACATTAATGTAAATGTTTAGTTAACATTTAAACAAACATCACTGAATACATTACGTGTTAATATACATATATATCCTTCTTTGTTAGCTTTAATTACAGTTGCTTAATGACAAGGTTTATGATATGATCAAACAAAGTACTGTATGTTATGTTCATTAAGATTTTAGAGATTTCCCCTTTGTGTTTGTGTATGTATATAGTTTGAGAATTACTAATTAGAATTGCTAATTAGAACGAGCACAATCACTGTTTATTCCACTAATCCTGGACCTGTAATAAATAGATAAAATGCGCTCAGATGTAAAGAAAGACAGAAAGCAAAGCCTGGCCTTATAGTTTCCAAAACATGAGCAAGACCATCCACAATATTGTTTGACTTCATTCGATTGCACTTGCCTTTTCGTTATTTCCCGTTGTAATCCATAACAGTAAGAGCAATTATGACCATTTTGAATCAAATTCAGGGTAACAAGAACAAAAAGCAAAGCCAAATTCAAGCTTATTTGAATCAAGGATGCTCTATGTGCTACAGAGAGAAAAGCCAAGCACTCTGTTTTCAAGGTCTAAAATCGGCTCTCCTAAAAGAGTCCATGCGAATGAATGGGCCCTTTTCTGCAGCCTTTTTTTTTCCAGAGTGATGGAGAGCATAGGAAATATGTGGAAAGAAGCAGAGAAGAGGTGGCAGGAGTGAATTATCAATCTGCTTTACATTTGAAGGTAATTAGAATTCTTCATTTCTTTTGTGCGGACCAGGGCAGAGAGACGCTAGGCGCTTTGGGGTGACAGGTTAATTGAGGAATAATACCCTTCAGAATGATGGATTTTGGTGACTTGAGATGTCAGAATCCATTATGGGGAATTTAAATTTGCAATTAAAGTAGGAGGTGGGGTGCAAGATTCCCTTCATTTTAATTTTCCCTGCTCGTACCAAGCCCCCCCCAGCCTAACTCACATTATTAATGCTGTGCATTAAATGGCCTCGGTGCTTTTCGCAGGTTTTTTTCATGTTTGGTTGGGAAATAAGATATGATTAATATTCTAACATGTAAGTACAACAGGAACTGTGTATATGGAAAGTACAGAGACCATGCAACAGCTTTTCAGCACGTCATGACCTGTGAAAAGGAATCCTGGTCAGGGGTTGTGGTGAATCGGGAATCTGTCCCGGGATCACTAGAAGGGAGTACACTCTGAAGGGACACCATCAGCCCATCACAATGCAAAGGGCCAGTTTCACTAGTCTACCTACTTGTATATCTTTTAGAAGGTGGAGAACCCAGAGGAAACCCATACAGACACGTGGAGAACATGAGGAACAGAATCCTGAGCTCAGGATGGAACCAGGAACCCTGGAGCTGTGAGGTGGAAATGGTACCTGCAAAGAAAAATCACATCATAAAAATGAAACCAGATGCCCTAGGTGTGAAAATAAAACCACGTGCACTACATGTGAAAAACGTTCATGCATTTTCATAAAGTTCATGTAATTATTCCCATTTGAATGTGAATACAAGGTTTTGTCTGCTTCAGGTTTCACCCCGGCTTCTCTTTTTTTTTTTACGACTCCTCTGAACCGAACCCCGACCCCAGCAGGATGGCTTTAGGGTTGGAGGTGTGAGAGAGGTCACAGGCAGCAGAGGCCAGTCATGTCCCACAGACAGAAAGGTGACTTATGGGTAACTGGATCCCTGTCAGAGCATCACCTGTTTTCATAGCTCATCCTGTGCTGAACGCTGAGCCCTTGGAACAAGTGGCCGATGTCAACACTTGTGTCCATAAATTCCATTTATAAAACAGCGCCTCGTTTGACCGCTTGAAAGGCTAATCTCTTACGCGGCCGTATTTTTAGACGTTGCTATTTCACTCCTGTGAATGACGTGATTGACTTGTAACCTTAACGCACGGCGCTGGTTTACAACTCAATCGTATAATTTATTCTCAGCCTGCTGCAAATTGCATGAGGAACATGTCATGCAGTATTTTCAGCCTAACATTAACGTGCTTTCCGGGGTGGTTGCTGAGAGGCATAACAAGCCTGGACGTCGGATATGAAAACAAACGTCAGGTATAAGATGAAATGCACAAGGGAAAAAAAACTGTTACTGCAACACACTATGCATTAAGTAGATATGCTGAATCTAGAGAAATCTGGATGAACTCCATATACCTACCAGAATTTATTCACGCACTAATCATATTTTTCATTTCAAATCAAAATGATACCGCAGCATGTTAGAATTCTCAGTTTTGATTGGTCAAAACTTTCCAGTAGTGCAGCTGCAAATCACAGGTTTATATTGATGTTTTAATACATCATCGTTTCTATAGTAACAACTAATAGAGGAACCTGAAAGATGGTGGACATGGCATGTAAACAGTTCAGAAGAAACATGACGAGATGTTCATTTAACATTTATGGAAGGAATCGCCAGTGTCAGCACTTTGTAACAAAGCTACAACTTTTCGAGACAAAAAAGTTTAAGCTTTGTGATTTCTCTGTAAAATTTTTTTTGTCTTATTAATTTCAAGACACAGAAAACAGATAGGCTGGTAAGGGTACGGCTGTTTATAGCCCCTATAACATAAGTCGTAACTTGTTTCCTGGACCTTACATGTAACAACAAATGAATATAAAGTACAATATGTCGTTCCTTAATAAATAATGAAATGTAACCATTGGAAAATTGCAATAGAATAAGAGGAATAAAACCCTTCGGGATGTGATGTTATAGACAATGATCGACTTGGAGGTGTCGCTGTTGCTCTGTTGTGTTTTATTACTGATACACGGGCGCACCACATGTAGCCGTGGAAGCAATGGATGCGCTTGACCAACATGTAGCTGCAGCGTGTCTTCATGACAGTGTATCCAGAATGGAAAATGTAGACACAATTCCCAGTTTCTACTCCATTTAATTGAGCTGAGCAAGGAAAAAGCATGAACACGAATTCACTGAAATACAGGCGAGCAGAAAAAAAAGGAGCAGGTCAGTCCTGCATGCCTACTCTTGGAGAAGGCAATCTGTGCTAACACAACTGCCTCCGTCAGCGACTATAAAACCAAGTCAAGGTGACGGATGGCAGACAAGCACTTCTCAAATATTCAGGTTGCACAGTCGGGGGTGGTGGAGGTGGTTGGGGGGTTGTGGGGACAAATACAGTTATCTTCAGGGTGGAACGTGTGTGTGTGTGTGAATGATAGCAAGAGTGTTTTTGCAGTTGCTACCTGCATGTAACAATGAACCGGGGCTATAAAATGCATATTTTATTTCATACCCAACCCCGCATCCAGTGCACTGAGCATTCAGGAAGGAAAAAAAAACCCCAACAACCTCCACCCCATCCTGTTCAGTCAGACAGCTGGAAACAGAATTCATCCGATTTGTTCAGCTGTTTTTCCTCTCTCACCTCTCTCCCTCTCCCTCATTCCCCTCCATCATTCCCCCCATCTCTCTCTCTCTCTTTCTCTCAGTGTCGTAATAGGACCTGCAGGAATCATTCAAAGGCTGGATATAATTTACCGCTCATCGTGCACAATGCACCCACACCCAATCGCACAAGGTGCCCTGCGGATGAACTAATCATACTTGAAATATTATTTCTGCTTCGTATTTCTCCATTTCGTGAACAGCCTCAGTTTTATGGAGCAATAGATTTAATCCCTGTCTGTGCATGTGTGTGTGTGTGTGTGTGTGTGTGTGTGTGTAATAGTGCAGATGAGCTGTCAGGGACGACGTTGCATGTTTATTACTTACATCCGGCTATGTTGTGACAGGGACCTTCGTCCTCCTCGCTAATTTCCTTTCTTTCTATATTTCTTTCTTTCTTTCTTTTCTGTTTCACACCACCTTCACAACACCTTTAATCTCCCCAGAGAATCCTTTCTACGTGCAAATGAAAGTGATGGCTACAGATTAAGGGACAGAACATTCCTGCCATGAAACCATGGCCTGCGGTTGATAACATACAAATCCGCCGAGCTCCTCTTCCCTTCCCACATGTGCTCACACCATTAAGCTTCCAGGATGAGCAGCAAAGCTCTTGTTAAAGCAAGCAACTGTGCTTTAACGTGCATAAAACCACCGTAGGGAACTGACCACTGGAATGAACTAGTTGGGAAAAAAATAAATAAATAAGAAAGAATGAAATGCAAGTATATTACGTATACTCATAATAGACCCATCATTGTTTGTGTAGCTGCTATAAAATCTTCACTACTTCAATTGTTTTATTCTTAGAGCACTTTTATTAATAGATATTGTCACGAAGCAGCTTTGCAGAAATCCAGATGAAGTTTTAGATCCCTATTGAGCAAGGCAGGGCCGACATGAGGAGGAAACCTTGACTCAAACTGGAACCTTTCCCCTTCTGGTTGACCACAGGGACAGTGGGATTATGAATCGTTACCGTTCACAGGTGTAGAAGAGTGACAAAAAATGGTGTCTGAAAAGACCAGCATAAGCAGATTAACAGCCTTGGATCAACACAAGAAGTACTAAACGCAAGAAGTACTTCATTAAAGGTGGCATTCATGTTTTGGTCCTGTTGCCCTGCTTATTGTAATCAGCTGTGGAAACAGAAAGAGAGAGAGAGAGAGAGAGAGAGAGAGAGGCAGCTGGCACTGAGACAGATTGTGTGCCAGCACCGTTTGTGGGAAAGTGACAGAGATTTGTATGTAATGCTATTGATCAGGCACCACCCCCATTGATCTCCAGAGAGACAGCGGTGGTCTGGATTAAGAAGAAAGTCTTTTAAACCTGTATGGGGCATTACATCATCAAAGCACTCCCGGGGCCTCATTGGCCAAACATGGTAAATGGATTTGGAGGTAGAAGTGAAGGAGGAGAAGGAGGAGGAGGTATAAGGGAAGGAGGGGAAGGAGGCATGTGGGGGAATTGACTCGATTACAGGAACATCATTTGGAGAAGTATAAATCAAGCTTTATTGTTTTGATTCCGTCTGAACGCCGACTCCGGCTCCCTCCAAACGACGCCCACACCTCCGCTTCCTCCTCGCAATATCTCTCCGTTTTCTGTTTTCTTTTAGAAGTGAAAGGTTCCCTGCTGCAAAGCTGAGTTGTTGTTTTTGAAAATAATTGGTTTAACTGTGGCTCCCGCCTCCTCCGGTGGGGAGAGAGAAGCTATGTAAGCATTCTCTTGGGCCCTACTCTTCGATTGCACTGAACATAACTTACTGTGTGTTTGGATTGCACTCTGGATTGCATAATACTGAGCTATTGTTTCCTCTGCAGACTCCTTAATGCTACACCAATGTCAAGTTATGCTGCTGCTTGCATAATAATGGTGATCTGCTTTCTGGAATAACGTTCATTATGCTTTGGGTTTTATTGACACAAACCACATTCTTCTTTTGTGTTAGGAAACAATACCCCCTTGAACTTTTCCACATTTTGCATCGATACCATTTTTTTTTTCAGACAAGAGGTGTGTGTTTTTTTCGGTACACGTCTATACGGACATGAGTGGCCTACTTAGTATTAATCAATCAGCGATGTTGTGGAACATTTGCTCTTTATGTTTCCCTGGGTAAAAAAAAAAACGGCTGCGAAAAGCATGCACAGTCATGTCTACTCACTATGTTTACTATGTCTTTGTAATGTTAGCTAGCTAATTTCAAAGGGAATGTATAAGCCAGCTATATTAGTTACCTTATTTTGAGTAGGGATGCAGTGAAATAGAAGGTTTTGCTCCATTTCGGAAAATTCATTCTGCAGAGGTGTAAGTAAAGCACGTTGTTGTTGTCATTGCTTCCGAGTCCCTGGTTGTCAATAACCGATAACGGCTGATCATCAAGACCAACCGATGTACCAAGTAAGAGCTGTTACTTTCACTCACCTTGCGTCATCTGTAGACATTTTTTTCTCCTAGCCAGTGTGTGCTGCTAGCAATTAACTCCTCGTGCTGAGTTTTATGTTTAAGATGTTTTACCAGGTTACTTATATTCTGGGATGTCGCTGTAGTTTGTCATCTTGATATTTTCAGAGAACACAGTTTGCAGGCTGGTTTGATCGCCATCATTAATCATGAAATACTCCAGATAGCAGTCATTTCACATTGCTTGTTCATTAGCTCAACAATGTACTAGGTTTTACATAACACACTATCACGTGGTGCAGGATGTAGGTAGTGGAGTACGAGTAGATGAGCTCAGTATGAGGTTGGATTCTACCTGGAATAGACATCATTTGGATCTTTACATGATGTAACATTTAAACGGGCAAAATGTTTTATTGTGACGCAAAGATTAATTAAACAAGAAAGCAGATTTTTGTTGACCACTATCAACAAAAATGTAGAACCAATATCAGCTGGAAATCTTCTAGGATATGTCTGTAGCAGCTGTGCACATCTGTATCCTGATATTTTTTGCCCATTCTTCTTGGCAAGATTGCGCAAGCTCTGCCAGATTAGATGGAGACTTTAGTTTTTCAAGTCTTGAGGATTTGGGATCGAGGTCTGGGCTTTAACTGACATTCAGAACCAAGCGAGGTATATCTTGGGCAGTATGGAGAGGTTGAAAGTTTGGGATATTTTTTATAACCAATCATTTTCTCAGAATTGATGACGATGCTTTATATTATGGAATATTGTGTGCAGATCCATGCTTTATAATCCCAATCAAGCCATTTCCGTTCCCGGATGTGACGCTACAAAACGTGTTGGAAAAGTTCAAGGGGAGTGAATACTTATGGAAGTCACTACTGGCCACTATTGTCTGCTGTCAATCCTGGACTAAGCAGGACAAAACATTATGGTGTTACTGGGTGTCGAAACCTCTACACACACACCTCAATCTCAGGCTGTTTGTATTTAGTGTTCCTTTGGTAGCCAGGTATTGACTCGGACTACAATCCAGACAGAGATTGAAAGCATGAGAGAGAGAGAGAGAGAGAGAGAGAGAGAGAAAGAGAGAGAGGGAAAAAGGGAGAGAAGAGACAGAAGGTAGCTCTCAGCTGTTCACTTGTACTTAAGAAGTGCATTTACTTTCCATTGATTTCCAATGCTTTAGTCAATTTCCTGTCACTTTTCATTGCAAGTACATGGGATCTCAGTTTAGCTGCTTATAGGAAAACAGGGAAAGTCCTGAGGGCCTGAGATTTCAGTCAGTTCGCAAAAAAAATCCATCCTGTACAGACGTACAGTGGCGCTCGTTGGATTAATTATACTCCTTTAACAAGCTGGCGTGATTTCCAGTGCTGCTTTCATACTCTCACTACCTCAGCAAACATTTCTCCTGAGCTTTTGTTGTTCAGCTGGATATCAAAAATGAACAAAAAACAATCCATTCTCCCCGTTCCTGTGTGGGTTTCCTCCAGGAGCTCCGGTTTCCTCCCACAGCCCAAAGACATGCAGATTACATCAACTGGCTACTCTACATTGCCCTTAGGTGTGAATGTGAGCGCGAATGGTTGTTCGTCTCCGTGTTAGTCCTGTGATAGATTGGCGACCTGCCCGGGGTGTACCAGCCTCTCGTCCGAAGTCAGCTGGGATTGGCTCCAGTACAGATAAGCAGTACAGAAGATGGATGGACACACAATTTTTTATCCATTTATAGCTACATTAAAGTTCCACTATGTAGGATTTAGGAGGATCCATGAGCAGAAATGGAATATAATATTCATAAGTATTTTTTCATTAGTGTTTAATTATCTGTAACTATGAATCGTTGTGTTTCCGTAAGCTTAGAATGAGCCGTTTATACCTACATAGGGAGCGGGTCCACCTCTACGGAGCCGCCATGTTGCGCCGCTAGAAGTAGCCCAGTGCGGACAAACCTCTAGAGAGCAGCTTCTAGACAAATAAGAGAAAGGAAGAAGAAAGAAGAGGAATCAGTGTTTGCTGGGGCTGGATAACAAGTTTGGGAACCTGAATTTTGAAAAATGGAAGATCATACTTATTATTTAGCACGGAAAAAGCAAAGGAGTGTGAATTTAAGTATCGAACGTACACTACGGGCACCTGACGGCCACTGATACACGCTTGGAAAGTGAGGAGTAAGGGAGGGGCATTCAGGGGGTTGTATTAACCTGAATCCTACACTGTGGACCTTTAAATGTTATGGAATGTACAGAAACGTTAGTTCCAGTTCTCACTTCCATTATAGCAGTTAAACACAGTCGTCCCCCCGTTTTACTGTCTTTTGATGTCAGTAAGACAAATAAAAAAAACGCAGCTAGTCATGTTACAGAAAAACCACAAAGTATAAACTACTCTGTTCTGAACAAATGTCAAGTTGGAAATGTAAATGTTACCCGAACTGAGAATTCTTCAGCTTTATCAGATAGCTCCAGTTTAACCTCAAAAGGTTTATTTTAAAAAGGTGCATCAGTGTGGCACAGAACCCAATCATAGAAAATGGTGAAAATCCTCATCCTTTTAAATGTATCTCTATACATGATGACAAGGTTTTATTCTCAGGGTTTTGTTTTTTTTTTTACGTTATTTTAGTTACACTCAATCTTTACAGATTCTCCAAGGACCACATCACGTTTCTGTTTTATAGTTTACGGGTGGACTATATGAGAAAAACATCATATCATGGTACCTGCAGACAATTACACCTTATGTATAAAAATCATAAAGGTTTGTTAACAAACAAAAAGGTGGGAAAGAAATGAGTTAAATGATACGCAAAAAAAATAAATAAATGATCGATGACAGAAAAAACTTGAACATTGGACAATTTTCAAGATTCAAACGATATACATGATGTTATCATGATATTAATGTTAAACTGTCATATCAAGATAAGAGCGTTTGTTAAACGACTAAATGTAACTGTAATGTAAGAATAATCGACTTTAATGTTAATCACATAGCCTTGTGCTTTAATATAAACTCAGAACACAAGCGTGCTGAAGATTGTGACGGTTTCTGATGTCTTATTGTATAAAATTCATTTTAATCACTCGTGGTTGTGTGTAGGTCTTAATGTTTCTCACATGTACTTTTTTTTCAGATGCGTCTCTTCGCTCCTGTTGTCTGGGCCTGAGAGTGAAGCGGCATTCCTTCCTGTCTTCTCTCAGAACATAATCTCCTCCTCACACCGAACATTAATCCTTCCTTATTTCTCTCTCTCTCTCTTTCTGTGTTCTCCTTTATTACTTCCAGGTGTGAAAGCCTGGTTTCGCTCACAGGCAGATGTGTACCAGCAAAAAAAAAAAGATAGAAAGAAAGAAGAAAAAAAGAAATAACCTTTGTTTGGCTTTGTGCTGTTTTTCAGAAGGAAACATTCGTTCTCGGTGGAGATGAGAAAAGTTGGAGAGAGGGCTGAGGAGGACGGGGGTGTGGTGTAAGAATTGTGCGAATGGGTTTTTAGAGAGACAAATGCATGGACAAGGAAGAAAGATTGTGTTTTACAGGATGAACTGTCCTCTGGCTACGACGCCTAAGACGTGTGTTAGTGTTGGACAGGACATCCAGGAAGCAGTTCCATGTGAATATATGAAAACGGAGTGAATTCTTCATACAAGGCCACAAATTTGATTATGTGGGGTCATTTTTTGGCAAGAGGTTGATCTTATTTATTGGCTTTGGCCAGTGTGTGTTTATTGTGCTATGGATTAAAGTCTAGTTTAGTTCAGAGATGAAAGGAAAAAAAGAGAGAGAGGCCATCATACAGAAGAGTGTGTGAAGAGAGAGAAAGCAGCAGCGGAGAGTTTGCGATGACAGAATAAGAGGAAACTCCACAGGGAGCATTTGCATGGAAGGTTCCAGAGCGGATGGCTGTCCTCTGCTCGGCGTTATGAGTTTGATGACTTGTCTGTGATCACTCCCTGTGCACTCCTGTTTTTACAGCCATTTCAGCACCAGCAGGGCTGCCCATAATTCACCTTCATTTCTCCCTAATTCCTTCCACAGACAGTGTGTAAGAAGCCACCGAGTATATTCACCGAGTCGCTCATTTGGTCAAACGCTAGAAGCTCAGAGAAGCGCAACGGGTCAAGTTTGAACAATTAGACACCGGCCTGCAATTTACACACTAACGTATCTCACGACAAAAGCGGCGCCACGTCAACTGGAATCCGTTAAATACCTTTTCGTCTCACTTACAAAAGCAGCTGAATGGATATGAGACGCATCCGCTCGAAAGGTTTGCCGTTAAGTAATGCGATATATATATACAGTAGTGTCTTTATACCACAGCATTGTTGAATTCTTGATTCAATTTTCAATAACAGCAGCGCTGACAGTCGTGCCAATCTAAATCACAGGTTTGTTCAAAATGCTATCTATACGTTTCTGTAATAACAGCTCGTTCACACGGACTTGTAAATCGGACGCACCACAGAACCCACGTGGAATCATTAGCAACGTTTACATGCACACATCGGAACGAATACCTTCTCGATCGTTGATTCAGGATGATGGGGACTTTCATTCCGATCAAGCTGTTCACAGGGACAAACTTCATTGGATGGAGCTAGAATCCGGTTATTAATGGATTATTAGAGTCTATGTAAATGTAGCTAATAACATGGAAAAGTCTGCTGTAATTTTTGTTTTGTTTTTTTAAGTCTTTGCAGTTTTTTTGGCTTATTCACTTTAAGAGAAAGGAAAATAGAGATGTTTGGAATAGGACCTAATTTGTTTAACTATGAATGGATAAAAATTTTTAACATCATTCTTCAAGAATTTCAAAATTCTAAATGCCAAATTGCTATTTTCCGCACTCATACTACGCATGATTAAAACACTAATTTATTTTGTTCAGGTACTGTTCACTGTATGCCCTTGATACTTAAAGATAAAGATACTTTATTATTATAAGACATGTTCACATGTACATTCTATATAACGGAAAAGAAAAAGCAATCGTGCTAAAACTGGATATGTCCCTTAATACGATATTTCTCTTGTAAACAACTTTAGGAGACAACACGGAAATGATGCCATATTTATGTGTGTTATTTTATATCTCATTTCGTGCAAGATGAAAAGGCATCAGATGTAAAAAATGTGAAATAAACTCCAGTGTGGACTATCAGGCTGAGAGAAAAATGACACCGAGCGCTGAAGGAGGAGTCTCAGAAGGAAAAAAAAGCAATTACTCTAAGACGTGCGGACTCCATCTTCCAATCTACAGATTCAACTTCAATTTCTGAAAGGTTGGAAAGAGGCGAGGACGAGAAAGGCTCTCGCCTCCCCCGGGGGGGGGGGGGGGGGGGGGGGGGGG